>CALNVZ010000174.1:61685064-61706931 GCA_940671915.1 Paracentrotus lividus
GGGGGGGGGGGGGGGTCACCAAGTCGTCCGTAAAGTTATGAATGGCTTGAACATGTTCCTTGGTGCTATACTAATCACATAACACAATCATTTAGCACAAGTGCTGATCAGCAGTCATTTGTTATGTCAACTTTACTAAATACTTGGTGAAACACCAACCTGGTATGTTTGAGGGAAAAAGTTTTATCGGAAGAAAGATAGATGGAAAGATTGAAGAAATTGCTCAATGTAAGAGGCGTGATGGGCCAAGGGATAGACCTGTTGATGACAAAGACAATTAGATGCCAAAATAAAAAATTTCATGACATATTTTTACAGTAAGCATAATGCAGACTAGATTTAAAGAAGTTATCCTGATTTCATGTAACTTTTTTTTAGGATCTTGAGAATTACATCTTAGAGTTGATACCAACGTTACCTCAACTAGATGGGTTAGAGAAGTCCTTCTATTCCTTCTATGTCTGCACAGCTGTTAGAAAGTTCTTCTTCTTCCTCGATCCGATGAGAACAGGTAATATTTTTAATTCCTATACGGAATAATGTGGTGCATTGTTCATATTTGATTTTTAAATAGCATAACCTTGGTGGGGAGTTAAAAGCTTGCATCTCAAATTAAGGTGAATACCACTTTTTTTGTGTTAATGTCTAGGTAATCAATGAAGTGATGTCCTATTCAAATCCAAGCTCTCTTACCCCAAAATGAATCCTCTACAGCATGACAAAGTAAAGACAGTCCCTTAGGATATAGTGCATTGGCAGCCATATTTTTTAGCACTCCTGAACATTTCTCATTTTTGAGATACATGGTTTTATCACCGAAGATCAAACTACTGCTTCTTAGACAATATTCACTCCACAGTTTTCTTTGGTTTTATTATTTTAATTGTCTTCTAAGGGGGTAGGTGTCCTGGTGCAATCGATTAATTGCTAAAAGTTGTCCAGGGTTTGTTAGCAGAGCTATATACAATATGTACATAACGATATCATCATAGTAGTTTGATTGTTCACCAATATCAGCAAATTATATTTCAGAAAGAAAAAAAGCTTATATAAAATATATATAATTGACCTTTCACTTTAAAGAGATATACAAATATAAATGTAGAAACTCACTTTGCCATTTAATATTATATTCAGGCAAGATCCGTATTCAGGACATTCTTGCATGCAGTTTCCTAGATGATCTCCTGGAGCTTAGAGATGAAGAGTTACCCAAAGATGCCCAAGAATCCAACTGGTTCTCTGCCCCATCAGCTCTCAGAGTGTATGGTGAGTATGGAAGAAAATTGGTTAACAGTCTTTATATGGTTCATTCATGTTAGAGTTTCTGTATGCTACATGAATGTGTTACTTTTTGCTCACACTGGACTGACCGCCCTCTCATAGTTTATTTGTACAAATCAAACACACAGCTAAAACTGAAATTCAGCAGAGTCCATAACGATCATGAGAAATGAGAAGTTATAAAATATTTTACTTTCTTTTCCCCCCAGTTTGACATTATTACGACTTGGCAATCATTTTTCTTATGTGGCAAAGTTCTGTATCAGTTGCTAATATCACTACAGTTTCCAAACACGTTCTAAGAGCATTAAACTGACTCTGCCTATTAATTCTCATGCACTCCATATTTACCCTTTTTTCACCTAAATGCAAGTTGAGTTTCAATCATTTATGAAGCTTTGTGTTATTTGGCACTGAATACATTATTATTACAGTAAGCAAGCGATTTTGTTGAATAACATCGTCATTTGATTTTCAATGTATAGGTCAATATTTGAATCTGGATAAGGACCACAATGGAATGTTGAGTAAAGCTGAACTATCCCGGTATGGAACAGGAACACTTACGGAGGTCTTCCTGGACAGGGTCTTCCAGGAATGTCTCACATATGATGGAGAGATGGTAAGTTACGATCTTGAAGGTGACAAAACATTTGCTCCAGGCTTTATTTAGTCTGAGATGTAGGGTTAAGGTCAGGGTTGCGATACGATTTTATGTTAGGGTTAAGTTTTGGGTAGAGGGTAGGGGTTAAGTCCATGATTGAAATTAGTCATTTGATTAGTAAATGGAATTGATATTGGAGCAATAGTTGCCATAGTAAATGTCATTGATCTTAAATTGACTGACATATTTGTCTTTAGCTTTTCTTTGATATTTGAATTATGATGTAAAAGTTGCAACCTACGTATTATCCAGTCATTTTAGATCAACAGTGAAAAGGAATGCTTAAAAAAAAAAAAAGTTTTAAAATGTGACAAGACATATATTCGGAAAGTTCACTTCTTTGGGTGAATTTAGGGATTATCTTCCATACTCCTGTAAGATGCCTGGGAAGGTTATTTCCTCTTCAGTGATGATAACAGGTACCTATTTCCTTCAAGTAACCTTGTAATTTGGTGTTCTATCTACCATAAGTATTTCACCATGCTATAGTGCAGTCCACTCCCATCATATAACAAGCTCGGTAATAATGATATTTAGTTACAAGGTTATTTGACTAGGTTCTGAGCATTTCTTTATACCTGGAGTGGACTTTATTATCAATTCATGTTGTTCATTGTTCTTCTGTTTATATGCTGTTGATGAGTTACAAATAATGTCATATTATTTCTGGATTACAAGATGCACCATAGGGTGTTTCTCTAAGTCGTTCATTAAGTTAAAAATGACTTTTAACAAACAACTGGAAGATGTTCTTGGATGCAATACTAATTACATTCTCAATCATTTAGCCCTAGGACTGATTGTGTGCCAAGTCATTGCATAACTAATACCAAACACCTTGTTGAAACGTCCCCTGGACTTTGTGCTTGCAACGGAGAACAGAAAAGATCCGCAAGCTCAGTCGTATTTCTACATATGTTACCTTGTTATAATGGGAGTGGACTGTATTAACAAATCATCTTGTTCATTGTTCTTCTGTTTGTATGGTGGTGTTGAATTACAAACAACATTTGATTTTATTTCAGGATTACAAGACATACCTAGACTTTGTACTTGCGATGGAGAACAGGAAAGAACCTCAAGCTCAGCAATATTTCTTCAGGTTACTTGATGTCCAGAGCAGAGGTTACCTCAATGTCTTCTCATTAAACTTCTTCTTCAGGGTATGTGAACTCAATTTACAAGGGGTAAATTTGTATCAGGACAACTATCCCTTCATGGGGGGGGGGGGGTAGTTGTACTGGAACCACTTGATACTTTAAAGTGCTTACCAAGTCTAAATTGCTTATTTGAAGCTTCAATATGTAGGTCAGGTGGTGCAAGTAATAAAACTGGCAAAAACATTATGGTTTTAGGAAAATAGTGAATTGTAGAAGTGGATTTTTTTCATTATCCTTTTTGTGTAATGTGACTAACCGATTGTGACGTTCAAAGCACTAAGCCTGCAAAAATTTCCTGTAGTGTTATTTTGAAGCTATGGTTGTCAGGTTTAAATTAAAGTATAAACTTAAAAGAAAGATACCACCAAGTTATAGAATTGACACCCGAAAGTGCAATGTGACTAACCATGGAGTTGCCCAAATGTATTTTAAGATGTACTCATGATATTAGTGGTTTAAGGCTATTCTATAACCACAGACTCCCATTTGATGCTTTTAAGATAGGTCTAGAGTGGAGACTAGACTCAAATGTACAACAAGAGCAACCTATGGTACATAGCGAATCTAGTCTCCTATATTCAGAATGCATTGTGCACTTTGCAACACGGGGGTTTGTGTCAGCAAACTATATAGGCATCCTTGCAATAGTTATGTGTGGATGTACACATAGTCATAGCTATTGCTATTATTATCATTGGGATATATATTAATATTGAAAATGAAATAATTAAATGATATTGATCTGTTATTTTCCTCTGTTAGGCGATACAAGAACAGATGCGTTCCCATGGCCAGGAGCCAGTATCATTTGCTGATGTGAAGGATGAGATCTTTGACATGGTCAAACCAGCCGACCCTCTTCACATTGCCCTTCAGGATCTCATCAATAGGTATGATTCTAAGCAATTTAAAAAGCACTTCAATATAGTCTTACCTGTGGGTCTACAAGATTACGCAGCAAAACATATAGATCAAGATGATTGGTAACTTATTACTAGCTGGGGATCACATTTCTATTGATTTACATGTATTTTGTAGACCGACAGATAGGAATATAGCAAATAATTTCAAAGCAGATAAATTTGGCATTGTAAAAAGGGCACTGATCAGAATTGTTTGGTCTTATATAAGAAAAAAATAATCCTTGTCATTTTGTTCTTTTGCATTTGAAATAATTGATCTTTGATGTTTAAGGGAAATGTTATCCTCATTGTATGCATTTGATGTCACTTCTTGGATGTGGGATGTATCTTACTTATCTGATTTTGCCAGTTTGTGTCTATTAACTCTGTGAATTCTGGAGAAAAAAAAAATTATGGAGTGGAGTTCTACAAGGCTTTGTTGCTGGTCCACTATTTTTTTTAATTGATGATAATGTTTGTTTGTTTCCAGTAACCATGGAGAGACTGTGATCAGTATTCTGATTGACCTGAATGGATTCTGGACTTATGAGAACAGAGAGGTTCTCATGGCTGAAAACAATTCACAAGATGATGATCATGATATATGAACTGATAGACATGATAGGCCTAAATAAATCTGGACCACATAGACCTAATTCTGGACCTGATAGACCTGAATGGATTCTGGACTTATGAGAACAGAGAGGTTCTAATGGCTGAAAACAATTCACAGGATAACGATGATGATATATGAACAAGAATTTCTCCTTTGAAGAGCTGTAAAGTGCCATATATTGTCCAAACTTTCATCAGACTGGGACTGGGATTACTAGTTGTGAAAATGAACTACCAGTATACTAGCACCAATGGACGTCATTCACAAAATAAAGGTTGTGATGTATGAAGTGGACTTATGCACATCTGAGGACCAGTTCAATGTTTAGTTTGCGATCACGAGCACTGCATATACATGTGTTCATTAAATCATCTGGATCATAAATGGACCATAAATACTCTGCCTGAATACAAATATAACTTGGAGTCTATTGAAAGCTCTCTCTCTTAAGGTAATCTGTTAGTTCTTCTACTATACGCTGTGATAACCCATAGATGACAGAGATTTCCCAATGGTTAAAATGAATCCCTTTATGATCCTCAAATTGGCAAATTTTGTAACTTTATTTCACTCCTGCAACCTTTAAAAAAATAAAATTAATAATTTACAACACTTTACTAATGAAATTACAAGATGCATCGGAAAAAAAAAGCCAATTTGCGCTTGAAAATAGCGAATATTCATATTTCTTTGCATTGCGAATTTAGGGATTTCAGTGATTATTTGCATTTAAAGCTTTCTAATTCAAGAACGGTTCAATGTACAGTGGTAGAAAAAAAATCTCTTTAGGTCAGTGATTTTTGCTCTTTCTGTTGGTATGTAATTCATATTCCATGGCATTCTAGTTTCAAAGATAATGCAAAAGCGTCACTAAAACGAGACATTGTCCTTGATGGGATAAACAGCTTTGTGTACAGTTACCATTTATCATTACATTTACCGCTATGTTATACTTTGTAACTTATGAGCTGTGGACCATGCATAAATAATAAATCTTTAAAAAAGGAAAGAATAGATAAACTAAAGTAACAAGCTAATTAACAGGTAAGCTATGACAGAGAGCCTAGTCTCAGCAACAGTATACAGTTACATACCATGAGGTATACTCTGTACTTTAATTGAAGATACAATCCCCACCATCAATGGCTAGCCCCATCCAGGCAATGCGCAGGATGAGAGAATCTGTGTGCATTTAGTGGGGATTGCTATGATATGTGGCCGCATTTCATCTTAGTTTCAAACCAAAATAAGGTACCATGTCTGCATACAAAGATCACTTTACCAGGGGTATGAATATCTTATTTTTCAGCATCTTCAATTTTTTTTAAAGCATAAATCAATTCATGAATCTCACATGATGAAAATACAGTTTGCATGTATTCATAGCGAGCATGTAGGCTGCTAACAAAATTAGTTGTCAGTTCTTATTCATTACTAAACACCACCACACACAAAGAATATTATTGGTAAACTTGTTTATTGGTCGACACTGATGTAAAAACAAATGTCAGGACCCTCTTAAGTTATGAACTATAATCTTCATTAGATCAATAAAAAGGAAAATGATCTGATTAGATCATTGGGTCAAAGGCCACGGAGGTCAATTTCTGAAATTACTAAGTACTTGTACTCAACTGAAGAAGTGCAGAGGCATATACAATGTAGGAAATGCAGTTGCATTATCTTGTTATTTCTAATTTACTGTACTTCTATTTCTACAGGAATAAAGATTTACCAAATTGCTATAACTATTTCCATGTTGAGGAATAAAAAGATAAGAAATTATGATTAAATTGCTAATTATTTGGTCTTGGATAAACAGGATACTATGAGTACCATGATTAACTTACTTTCGAGTAATCCATGAAATTAATCAGAACTTTGTTCTACATTCAATGAATGCAAGTTTATTCACAAACAATGACATTTCCCTTTGTCCTATTTGAATTGAAACAGTTTGTTTTGAAGTGAGTCTGATGGAATTTTTCTGAAATATTTTTTATTAAATCAGCATTGGGTTCCTATCTAATTATACAGTCCACTCCCATTGTAACAAGCACAGATACAGAAATATTTTGTTGTAAGGAGGCATTTCTGGTCGAGGCTGAGGTGAAATAGATCTGCACGAGGCATAATTTAGTATTTGGAGTTCATATAGTCCAGTAATATTGTATGATGGAATGTTCACTATTTATTATAGTAAAATAAACCCCCAGATCTTGGGATTTTCCTAATCTGGCTTTATCTTTGCCAAATTTTTGGTGCTCATAAATCTATTATGATGTAAATTATTACTCCGCTTATCCATCGTTATAAGCTCTTGTGCGCACCATTTTACTGTTATTATGTGCTAGCGTAATAAGGCACACGATAAAATCAATACACTTCCCATTGATTTAGCACGGGCATTCCCCTACAAAAACCAATGGTGATATTGTACATATGTACAATATAACAAATTGAATGTAGGTCACAAGGTACTGATCTAGCGAATCACAACTCGTAACTGTCTACCACTATTTACTTTAGTTTATTATTGTATTTACTCATATTCTCATTGCAATTTTGATCTTCTGTTAATCCCAATATTTTAACTAACTTTTAAGGATGATTTATGATAACTGCAATATGAATATATTTTGTAAATAGTATTTATTTCCATGTAAATATGTAGATAAAATGTACATTCAACTGATATTTCCAGCTTAAAGTTTGTAAAAATTATTGAATAAATGAGGCAATTTTATGTTCATTTTACATTTTTATCAACATTTTTGCTATAGTTATTGAGTCAGATTATGGTATTCAGAGACAGTGCAGAGTTGCCATTGAAAGCTCTATCTGCCTTTATATAATATGAGATAATTCAGTTATGGAGTAGAACCTCTTTATAACAAGGTCTTTGGGACAAGAGAATGTTCATATCAGCAGTCGGTTGACAATGTAAAACAAATTTGTGTTATTTAAACAGGAAAAACAACTTGTTATTGGTGAAGGACAATTACGACACTGCCAATGATTGAAAACTGAAGTTACTGATGAAGATAAAATATGAGTGATGCGAGAAGATGAGACAAAATAGAATAGGAAAGGAAAAATATGAGAGATGATAGAGAGAAAGAGAAACGGAGAGAAGAAGAGTGAGAGAAAGACTGAGACCAGATGAGAGAGAAGAGAGGAGCAGAGAGAGACGAAGCAGAGAGAAAGAGGAGAGGAGAGAGAGGACGGGAGGCATTAGAGAGATAAGAGACGAGAGAGACGAGAGAGAGGAGTGGGGCGGAGAGAGAAAGAGAGAAGAGAGAGAGAGAGAGAGAGGAGGGCGGGGGGCAGGAACATGGGACTGAAAAGGGGTTGAAGAGGATGGCAAACGGAAAGGCGAAGGGAGGATTTTGTGTTTTGACTAAACGATGGACGAAGTTTGGCCACAACTATATGCCCTTTTTAGTGACGAATCAAGGTGGGGGCACCTCCTTTATTTATTTTTTTGTTTTAAAGGATCATAAATAATTCACTATACATGTTAATATGACTACATGTATATCTTTAAAAAATCTGCCGTCTGCAATTTACGGTATTTTCTAGGATTTTATCTTTAGAGTCAAAATTGTTTTGTAATCAGTCTAGACACGGGGAAACCCTACAACAGTTACTGGTTTGAAGTTGAAGCCATACGATTGAATAAAAGAAAAGATGTTTCTGCGATTCGTTGTAAATTAACGTTTAGAGGCAAAACTATCTGAATCATAATGACACATCCACTTTATTTGGATTTTGCGGGCAAATGGAAATTCTCCGGGACGAATTCCTTTTCCTCTTTGTCCCCTCTCCTATATCTAACAGAAATGTCCTCCTTTAATAGACCAGTTTACTAAGTTATTATAATTTTAAGCATACTTTTTAAACTGAGGTTGTTCTTGACTACCTGAAAGCTTCCCTGAGGCTTACCTGACATAGCAAAAACTATTGTATGCAAACTGGATTCCATGTATTGTTATTCATTCTTTTATAACAGGTTGTTTGAATACCTTGTTACTATGTCGCCAGGAAAGAAACATGGATAAATTATAACTTAGTAAACTGGTCTATTGAACCAGCCCACACAAAATTCTAAATCAGTCCCTGAAAAGTGGAAGAGTCCAGTAGGAATAAGAAGTAGTCGCACACAGTACGTGATGCCGTCATAATTTTCTTGTTGAACTTCTCCTAGTTAAGAAGGTAAGAAATTCATTATTTTTCTTTGAGATATTGATGTATTATCATTATAATTTTATCTTCTATATTAATGCTGTGAATTGTGAATCATTGATTTGCATAACTTGTATTGATAATGCATAGGATGAAGAAGTAGATAGAGGGAGAAAGAAAGAGAGATACCACAATAATGATAATTCAATGCAGTAATTTATACATGCCTTGGAAACTTGTTAGGCCTATATGTACGACTCGCCTTTTAATGGATATTCAAGAATTCATATACACAATGAACAGGATTTAGAACAATTGATCAGTTTTCTTTTTGACATTCTTTTTTTTGTTAGTTCAATATTGACAGTTTGACAATAAAAAAATATCATAAAATTTCATCCCTCCGATGCCTGAGTTGTTTTGTATCAAAAAGATTGAAACATCTTTGGGATCCCGACTTGATTTTTTATCGTATAATCACACTTATAGGCCCCCTATATGATTTTGAATCTCATTTTTACGCGATAGAATTATAATGCTTGTCACTTATAAGCTTGTCATATCGTGTAACCTTTAATTCAATCTGACAATAATTATTCAATGAGAGTTTGTATTTCTATATTAATCAGAGATAAAGTTCATGGGTAGCTTTATCTCTAGACTCTGATCGAGCGCGATAGTTAGCCAAAATGCATATTATACCATGTAAAAACAACAACAAACAAACAAACAAACAAACAAAATATATAACCATGGGAAGAAAAGATTTCCGTCTCTGTTCAACTGATATCAACGCACAGAGTGGCGTAGCTAATAGACCAGTTTACTAACAAATTCAAACGTTAGGCAAACTTTTTTCCTGTCGACATTTAGAATTTGTGTAATAAAAGAATGAACTACAAGACATGGTATCCAGTTTGCACAGACGCGCAATTTTTTGGGGCGCACCCCCTATTCATCCGAATACATTTCTCTTTATGCCTTTGGTCTCAATTGCACATTCAGGAAAAATGTCCCTTTTACATCTCGACCCCCCCCCCCCCCCCCCCCCCACTTTCAACTTCGTTCCACCGCCTCTGGCATAAAAACTTGGGCATAATAGGCCTATGCCGTTCTTCCAGGTTATTAAATGGCATAGTTTGCGCTCGCAGCGTCTGATGTATTTGTAATGGGGGTAATAATCGTATTAATGGTGGCAATTTAAAATACATATTCAAACCACTAAAGTTTTGTTTAAAATATTCCGATTTTTTTATTTTTTGCTAGTATATATATATTATTGTTTTGTTTTCATAGGAAATAAAAATGAAATTGTTTAAATTCCTCGTTTTAGATCAGTATAGGCCTTATGTACGCATGTTTTAAACTCGCGCTTCGCGCTCGGTTTGCTCGCTCCGCTTCGCAGATTTTTTTTTCAAGTGCCCCCCCCCCCCTGAAATCCTGGATCGCCGCCCTGTCAATACATTACATATGTCACGCAAGCCTCTAGCGGCTTTCAGGCAGTCAAGAATAACCTTTGTCAAAGCTTTGTTAAACAAAAAGTATGTCTAAAATTTGAATATATTAGTTTGAAGTCAGAGTGACATAGATCAAAGAATTTGAGAGTTGTATGGAAAGAAAAATGGAATAAGCCTAATACTGGATAGGCCTAATAATATAGGCCTACATATTTGATGTTTGACTTTATTATAAGTATATTTATGCATACATGTTTAATGAAATTATTGTTTAGATTAAGAAATAGAAGTTAGGAAAGAGAGCATCAAATTTTGAACGATGGTGTATAAATTTATCAGACAAAAAGTGGGCGTTACCCATTCAACGTGGTTGATTGCGCAATCACTACACGTGTTTGTATAGAATACTGCGCCCTCGAGATTATTGCATAACGCCCACCATTTTTATTTGCCGTTTGACTTACACCAGCACCAAAAACTGCCACCATGAGGTCTTTAATAACTCCTTTGATTCGCAGGATGTCTAACGGAGCCAGGCCAACTATCTATAGCTTCACTGCAACGTCTCTCGACGGAAAAGAGAAGAAACTGTCTGAATATGAAGGAAAAGTTTGCATGATTATTAATGTCGCATCGCTCTGAGGTACAACTACGCGCGACTACCACCAGCTCAATGAGCTGGCCGACAGGTACGGGTCGCGCGGCTTTGAGGTTCTGGCATTCCCCTGTAACCAGTTCGGGCATCAGGTAAGACTCGTAGCGTTTATTACATGACCTTGCGCAGTCAATGGGTGCATTATTTCGATATGAAACTTAATTACATTGTAAATGACATGTTTTAGATTCAGACTCCATTTCTTATTCTCATTTGTTTCTCTCCTAAATTAACTGGCATTATGATTATCTTGATTGAGGAAACCACCATTCACTTTGTACAGCATCGCTTCATTCAGCTAGTCACACGCACTGGTTTCCTATTTCCACCCCCGTTTACTTGTGTACAAGCTCGCCCGTTAGTTTGAATGAGTGGTTTCCGAAACGAAGATAAAGCCAATTAATTTTAAGTAAGAAACGTTACCCAAATTTGAATTGAATAGTTTTCAAGTTTTTGCAATTTATGTCTGAAAATGGCAAATGTTGGGAAATGAGTGTTAAAGAAATCCCTTCTGATGTGCTCTAGTGCATGATATGGATTAATTTATAAATTTATCCTTGATTATACAAAGAAATAATGTTTATTTACCTGTATTTCATAAAATTGGGATTTCTTAAACTTCTTACCGTACTCGATTTTCATCCCCCTGCCTCTCAATCTACTGACCTTCTATTAGGTCTAAAATTTTTAACTCAATCGGCTTTAAAAGTTTTTTTACTTTTTTTCCCCAACCTTCACTGAGCCAAATAGAAGTTACATTATGCTTTAAAATGTATGATTTCAAACTAAAAATTACAAATGATGCCCTTTTGAGAGAGAAAAATATATTGTAGGGGCAATATTCAACGTGGTCAACAAGCTAACTTTATTGTCAAATTTTCCATGGTTGACTATGAGAGATTATAATATGATTTTTCATTTCTACTTGTTACTCTTTTCACAGGAGAATTGCCAGAATGATGAAATCCTTTCAGTGTTGAAGTATGTCAGACCAGGGCAAGGATATGAACCAAAGTAAGTACCTTGCCTTAATCAAATAAGGACCAAAGAAATAGCTTTGACTTAAAAACCAATAAACCTCAGTGCCCCTGTAACTCAAAGACTTACAATTAATAAAAATATATGATTGATTTTTTCTTGGTAGCCTCATTTTGAACGCAGGTACAGTCGTAGATTAGGATTAGGATATGATTAATGTTATAGGTTAGGGTTAGGGTAAGGATCAATATCATCAACTTTGAAGCACCCTGTCCATGATGAGATAACGAAGAAAAATCAACCATATCTTTTTATCAATCGTAATTCTTTGTGTTACACCCCACAGGAGTGTTTAAAAAAAAATTGAATATAAAGAGAAGATGACTTAAAGAGACCTTTGACTAAGGCAATTATTGACAGCAATTATTGACATGAATGAAGCAAGGTTGACTGTAGATTATAATACAGGATGTTAAGAGAATGGTCGGAAGGTTGCTATGATTAAAAAAGATATAAATGCACTTCTGCCTTTCATAGGATGTTCCCTTTTAAAAAAGGAAAACTTTAATCAGTTACTAGACTGATTATCATGTCATGATTACACTACAGTGCATCCCAGAAAAAAGTAAAACAACTTTGAGAGCCTCATACTAAAATATTATAGCTTGTGACCTTGAAATGTATTTCATGATAAAGAGCTACTCATATTCTATTTAATGATACCAAACTTATACCTGTGTTGTGATGGATGACTGAGCAGTTGGGCTTTAAAATATAAGCGTAAAAAGTGCCCCGTACCAAGTTTGAGCAAAAGCAGTCCTTGCATTTCAATAGGCCAAGTAATCCTTTGTCCTAATGAATGGGCTCAGGAAGGCTGACCTCAAACAAACAATGAATGATTAGAAAGCCAGTGCTACTTCTGGGAAAATTTGGTACAAATGGTTTCTGACCAAAGTTTTCAAAAACTTGAGTGTTCAGTCATCCATGACAGTTCAGGTGTGATTTTGGCATCGCTGGATAGAATATGAGTTACTCTTTGTCATGATATAAAAATTAATGACACATAAGTTATACAATTTCAATGCAAGGCTCTCAAATTTGGGTTTACTTTTATCTGGGACGCACTGTATAACATTTGATTCACAATTAAACCCTTACTTTGACTTTGTATCAATGTAGATAGAAAATCCCAGCTTGCAAATGCTGGACCAAGATAATTTCTTTATTATGTGGCATGAGAAAGTTGGTTTATATTTTTTGAAATATTTGAGGGGCAATTTCCATTATTTATTTTATTCGCTCTCAATTTTTTGTGTCATTATGTCACTAATTTTAACTTTGTTTTGTAACTTTTAAAAGTTTTTTCTTTTGTAAAACAAACAAAAAAACACCACCCCCCAAAAAAAAGCAACAACAGACACATCCCATTACAACTGAACATCACTGTTTATCTTGCAGGTTTCCTATCTTCTCCAAAGTGACCGTCAACGGAAAGGATTCTCATCCTCTCTACACCTTCCTGAAGAGCGCCCTCCCCTTCCCAAGCGACCTAGCAGCGGGGGCGGGGTCTGTCCTCATGAACGACCCTAAAGGAATCATCTGGAGTCCGGTCAGACGCTACGACATCAGCTGGAACTTTGAGAAGTTCTTGATCGGGCAGGATGGGGTACCGGTAGGAAGGTACAGCCCCAAACTACCTCCTGCTGAATTAGCTAATGATATTGAGAAACTACTGTAGATATGGTGTAAAATAGTTAACCCCGGTATTGATTTGGTATGGATAATTCCCATTCTTCAAATTCTAATTTCCGAAAAATTTGTTTTACTTAAATAAAAAATAAAAAAAAAGCAAAAGAGAGAAGTTTAGAAGTGGCATGAAATTTTTCAAATTTCCTCTTACCATCATGCGAGATAATTGAATTTTCTTGAACATGCGAGGTCTATGAGATTCAAAGGAAATTACAAAAATTCATCTGGTAAAATATCACCACAGACCTTCTGATTTTAATAGCACAAGGAAACTAAGTTAGATTATCTGTTTCTTTAATCATGTTACTGTAAAATGATTTTGCTTGGCTGAACTTCTTTTCTTCTAATGATTAATTATACCATGTATATTGCAAATGATAATCTACTGAATATTAGAGTCATCTCTAATGAGCAGCTGATGTCCTTGGCCAGTATTTGAAATGTGTTCTCTGTCCAATGAATATTAATTTATTAATCAGTGTTTTGTGTGTGTTGTCTCTACCTCAACGAATTTTGATCCTGGACACAATTATGTGCTTTTCAAATTCATTAAATAAATCTTATTTAATTTGTTAATTATGAAAGATTTCATCGCTTAGTGGGGTATCTATTCAAACAATGCCAAAAAATTCTAACAGCATATATTGCCTGTGTGCTTCTTTTTATAAGATCAATTTTCGTTTATGATAGATTTGTTTTGAACTCTTACTTTAGAAGAATCAAATCTTGATGTGCAGAAAACTTGGTTAATCATAAAAAAGAAACACACAGAAAATATGTGGCTGTTCGAGATTTGTTTGTGAGGGATATGCTTGGGTCTAGTATTCATGCTGTCAAGCTGTGCTTTCTTTATCTCTTGCAGATGTTGTCACAATCGATTCTCATTTATGATGGTATTGTATTAAACTCAATAAAGAGGGGGCAATGCCTGATGCTTAAGAGAATTGGTTCAGGTGTGATACATTTGCAAGAGATAAGCAATCATTTGATTTTCTTTGTTCTTTGCACTCAGGATAAAAAAGAATTCATCATTAAAACACCACCAAAGAAATTTTTTATTACTGAGACTCGTTTTTATTCAGTGTGTCTGTCCATTATTTCACAATTAATTATCAATATCGTTGGTAACCTCCTTTTCTCTCTTCTAGTACAGGCCACTCCTGTTAGAACAGGCAGGGCTACAATAAGATATCGTTATAACAAGACAATACTCCTGGCCTTAAGTTTAGATTTTTATACAGTTGGGGTCATAAGTTTACATTTCCCTGCAAAATTTGATGAAACGAAATGAAATGTATATTAGGTGTAATTTTCTCTCTACAAAAAGGTAATATTCGTGCTAAATTTATTATTCTTCGTAAAAGTATTCTCAAAAATGATTTCATTATAACAAGGTAATTGGCTTGATCCCAAGTACCTTGATATTAAAGGGGAAGTTCACCCTGGAATTTTATTGGTTTAAAAAAATGCAGAAAAATATTAGTGAAGGTTTGAAGAAAATCGAACAAAAAATAATTAAGTTATGAATATTTAAAGTTTTGATTTTGTGACGTCACATGCGAGCAGTTCTCCTATGTGTTATATAGTGTAAATTCCATTAAGTGTCATATTTTCAGAAGACAATTAATTATTTCACCTGTGCGGTCGATAATTCATCAAACATATGTTAATATACATGCCTCTATCAAATTGACCCATTCCTTTGTCAAGAACCATGAAAAAAGACAAATTTATGGAACTTACATACACAACACATGGGAGAGCTGCTCGCACGTGACGTCACAGAATCAAAACTTTAAATATTCGTAACTTCGCTATTTTTTGGTAGATTTTCTTGAAACTTTCATTCATATTTTTCTGCATTTTTTAAAACCAATAAAATTCCAGGGTGAACTTACCCTTTAACCCTATTCAGACTGGCATTTTCAAGAGGAGATTTTGACTGGGGGGGGGTCAATTTGACCCCCCTCTGAGATCTCGGCCGCGGATAGTCCGCTCGCGGCGAAATTTTGCGCGAACGTCGCTGCACATGTAAAGGGTGTCGCTGGTATTTTTTTTGAAAAAAAATTGCACGTATTAATTTATGCTAATTATGCATACTCATGTATGCAAATTAGATGCTTTTTATGGAAATCGTTATTTCATTAATTAAATATAGTTATGAAGCCCAAATTTTTTCTAAAAGTTGCTGAGTAGCAAAGACAACAGTATTGAATAGACAAATTCGAAATTCAAATTAATTCTTTTGTATTCTATTGTTTTTAATTTCTTATGTATTCTATTGTTTTTATTTCTTATGTATTTCTTTGATTTTGTAATTTTTATGCTTGAGAAATGTATTTTGATCAATATAAAGACAAATTTAATCAATCAAAAGGCTCAGAAGGCACAATTATCAGTGTTATAGAGAAATTTAAAAAAATCAGTATTTTGTACACAAACGCATGCAAAATGATGATTTTCGTTCAATTTAGGCCTGACATGCATTACGTAATGTTGCGTAACGCGACAACGGAGTATCGATTTTTCGAACTTGGTGTCAAAATTTGCGAGACACTTGAAAGAAAAAGTCATAAAGCGCCGGGTTCGATTCACACGGTTGCGCGGCAGTCGCGGATTTCGTACAGGGGTTAAATTGACCCCCCCAGTCTGAATAGGGTTAACCCTAACTTACCTGGGGGGGGCCTTTAGGCCCCCCTCGAAATTTTCGCGATAAAATCCGCAGTGCAAAATTTTGATTGCGCCGCTCGCTGACTTTTACTTTCAGTCTTGCGCATCTTTTAAAACTATTTTCGCGAAAATCTGACTACCGTTACGACGTACCACGATTTTCAAAAATTTCCGTCAGACCGAAAATCGCTCAAAACGTGATTCATGTACAAAGTCAATACAAAATGTGTTTTCAGCTAGATTCATAAATGAGTGTTATTTTTTATTTTATTGACAAGAGGCATTTAATTTGATGCTATTTATGGTCGAAATAATGTCATGAACAAATTCTGTCGAAAAAACAATAAAAATAAAAAGGTCAAAAAACAAAGAAATACATAAGAAATTAAAAAAACAATAAAATACATAAGAAATGGATTTTGATACCAGATTTTTTTTCCTCTACATTTCTTAGGAATGCTATAAAGAATATTTTCACAAAAAATTAGGTTTCTAAGAGCTTTATTTAGTGAATTAGAGCAAAAAGTATGATTTCATGAATAAATTAGCATAATTAATTCATATAAAATAAAATATACAAATTTAGTGCAATTTACCTATGCAACCGTGTAGATTATGTCATTCTCTACCTTCATGCAAATTTTCGTCGCGATCACGCGATCCGCGGCCGAGATCTTAAGGGGGGGCCCTAAAGGCCCCCCCCCAGGACTTTAAGCTCACAAAATAGCCCAGGTAAGTTAGGGTTAAGGGAGTGGACTGTATCTTTTCTTCCTTTTCATTTGGTTTACTTCATCCTCTACTTTTAAGTATCAAAATAATCAATCTCTAAATCTATCTCTCTCTCTCTGTCCCGTCCTCTTTCCTCTCTCTTTCTCTCTGTCTCTCATCTTTTATCATTTTGATCTGTCTTCACAGGAAATATTCCCCCTAAAATGAATAAATCAAGAAACATGTTAATACCTTGAGTAGTATTCATTTAATTTTAGACTTGTTTCCAAAGGGCAAGACCATGTAAATGACAAAGGGGTATTGAATGAAAGAAATGTCAGAGAAATAGATTGCCGACAGTTTGAACAAATTCAGATAAGTAATGGTGTTTCTCAAGCAGAAATCACTTACAAGGGCATGTCAAATTGGCAATGTCCATTTGATGTATGGAAATGAATTGAATTTGAAATTAAAATTTTATATATTATATATTACAAATTGAATGGTAAATAAAGTGCATACACAGCACATACATCAAAGGGCAATTAGTATTTATAGTATAGCTTTAAGGCAATTCTCTCCGTACCAATTTCCAAATTTGTGTACTGACAAGATGATAGGACCAGGTAATCAACTTGGTCCTGTGAACCTCATTTTAAAGGGAGTGGACTGTACCTCACCTCCCCATTTTAAAAATATTGACATATTTTGTGATTGGTTTCTCATGCAGGAATGTAACTGAAGTTAATTAGATATAGGCACCAACCTCTGTTTACACTGCACCCCATGCATACATTCAAATGATGTTTTATTTTTAAAAAAAATAAAAAAATAGAAATATGAATTACATATCAACAGGAAGAGCAAAAAATCACTGACCTAAAGGGATTTATTTATGCCACTGTACATTAAACGGTTTTTGAATTAGAGCAGTTTTAATGAAAATAATCATTGATATCTCTAAATTGGCAATGCAAAGAAAAATGTATAATCACTATTGTGGCAATTTCTTTTATTCCATTGGTAATTTTTATTAGTAAAGTGTCATTGAATATAAATTTGATTTTTTTTTTTTTAAAGGATGCAGAAGGGAAATAATAATATAATTTTTGCCAATTAGAGGATCAAAAAGTGATTCATTTAGACCATTGGGAAATCTCTGTCATCTATGGGATCAAGTGTTGCCATACAGAACACATTTGAAAATTGAATGAAATATAGGAATCCAAAGTCAATGCACGACAAAGCCTCTTGTTGCCAATAGCACCAAACCGTTGGTTACAAACATTACTAAGCCTTTATGGAGGTGGTTCTCATCACGGGGCATGGTAATTTGTTGTCTTTCTTCACATAAGTTACTGCATATAAATAATATACTTCTCATACATCATATAAAATATTCCTCTGAGCTGATGTCACACAATATAAATATCAATTTATTGTTGCATAAATTCATTAGCTAGGTAACTACATTGAAAGCCTTCATCAACTGATGATTAGAGGAGAAATTATATTCCCCAAAGTCCTTCTAAACCACCTCACAATGGATGTACAAGTCAGCCACAAGTATAACTCGTACGTCGATATCTGGAAAAGCTTGAAATCTCGCCGTACATTCACAAGTAGGCGACCCCATCTACTGCTTCGTTGCGATGCTTGGTGTTGGGCTACGGACCGCACGCAGCATCGTGACATGTTGATAAACGAACTGGCATTTTCGCTGCTCCCTAAGGCATACTCAATGCTGCGTAGTAAATCATTGGTCTTGAGGAGGAGCAGCATTTGTCTTGGTACTTTGTTGAGAAGTTGTGTGATTTCTGTGATGTACTGGGCTGCATGTTCACGTACCTCACGATCCTGGTATCATAGAAAAATTAAATATTAGTACATGTATTTGAATCAAGATCTGAATTTGTAAGAGTTTATGGTTTAGCTTTACATTGGTATTGTGCTTTGGGGTAAAATGTCAATTAATCTTAATAACAGACTTCCCCCCCCCCCCCATAAAAACTGAAATTAGGCCTACACTTGAATATATTTTCTATAGAGTTATGTTGAATTCACAGGCACAACCTGTTATTGTTTGGTATTTTCACAAAGCAGGAAAATCAGACTTTCTTCTGCAATTTTTTTCATGACATTTGGTGCTGTAATTTTTGAGCTATGACCAGTTTTCTACAGTCAAGAAAAATCCATTTTTGCACGACGTCCTATGCCTTTGTGTAGGTTTTGCATAATGGCCATGAATTCAGCGCTCCAGAACAATAGAAGTGTGTGATTTTGATTTTGATTAATTTCATAGAGACAGTAATACTTGGGAATTTGGGGAATTTCAATACAAACATTTTTAAGGATCATTGCAAATTGGTCTAAACCAACTTGAACTACAGCATGTTTGGTCTCATCCCACATAGTCTAATTCCATTTGGTCTAAAACTTGTCCTTCACATTGTCTTTTGGTCTAATTGCCACTTCGCCTTTTTACCATTTTGTCTAATTCCCAGTTCATCTAACATCCCTTTTGTCTAATGTCCATTTGGTCTAACACCAATTGATCGCTTCCTGTAACAAGCTAGTATCAGACCAAATATTCATTTAGACGAAAAAGCTATTAAATAATTTGGCTTTTAGAAGAATTGGCAATTAGACAAAGTGGTCATTAGACCAATGGGAAATAATAATAATAATACTACTATTATTTATAAAAACGCTTTTCACATAAGGCTCAATGCGCTTACAGTGTATTTTTACCCTTATCACTGGATTAAATCCCAGCTGCCAGACATTTTACAGAATTTATCCTCCTGGGTACCCATTTACACCTGGTTGGAGTGTTAAGCAAATGTAGATAAAATGCCTTGCTTAAGGGCATAAGTGCCGATGCCAGGAATCAAACCCACGACCTTTGCATTTCCAGTCAAGTGATATGACCACTAGACGACAACTCTTCTTTTTCTTTTTAGTAGACCAAATGGGTTTAGCCCATGTGATATTAGACAATCAGGGAATTGGACCAACTACTGTTAGACTAAGTGGATATAAACCGTTTCACTCACCTCTTGAGCGGACCTCTGTTTCTTGTCAATCCCCTGAGCTAAAGAATCCCATGATCTTGCAGTCAGCATACATGCAAAGATACCATACATCTCCCCAGCTCCTAGTGCCTTGCTATAGTGCTTGATACCATCTAGGTCCGCTGCTAAGATGGATTGCCATAGACGAGAGTAGTCCAGACGGAACTCGTCTGTTAGGGTCTGAACAACAAGAAAATCCGTTTCACCTTTGTTTCGGACAATAAGATTTGGAGCATTTTTTTTTTTTAATCATATTACAAGCCATACAAGATCATGCAGTCACTTATAGCTGAGAATCCTGTTCAATGTGCCGAAATGGGTTGGCCAGAAAATACACTAAAACAGACACACAAACTGCATTAAAATAAAACTGCATTTCATAAAAAAATCAGCCACAAGATATGAAATCCAATAAAAAAAACAACAAAAAAACAACAAAAAAAATTCCAATAAAACAGGCGTAAATATTCAAAATAGAATAACAAGTGCCTTTTCTTTCTTGTCGTGATGTACCAGAACATCAGTAGCGAATCCAAAATCAGCCCATACAGGATTGTATCATCCCATGCCCATGCCTAATAGAGCCGATGTTGTCCCCAGACAATTGGGCCAACAAAATCCTTTTTCAGGGCTGACGCTGGATCCTTGCCTGAACATACCGAAGTGTTGACGTCATAATCGCCCGTCGTCCCAGTTACTGGTTCTAAACAAAATAGTCAGTGCATGAGGTTTAGCCTAAATGTGATCCAGCAACGGGCTAGACTCGGGCACACACACAAACAGGTTTCGGTGCGATCATTTTGCTATTGTTAAACACAAGATTGCTTAGAACCAGCAACCATGACAACACCACCGTTGTGACATCACACTTCAGTACTCTATTACCAGGATGAGAAGCTCATACATACCTGGTACAAACCATGATCTAGAAGAACTATCTCCACTTCTTTCTTGTCGTTGTGACGAACAAGAACATTACCAGGGTGTGGATCACAATGAACGTATCCTTTCACAAATATCATCTCACTGTACATCTTGCCTAAATTCTTGGTGATCTGAAAGCAAGAGATGAGAAGTGAAATTTAAGGTTTTATTTCTCTGATGACACAAATGAGTAAAAAAAAACAAATGAACAAACAAAACCAATAACAACAACAACAACAAACGTACAAGTAATAGTAATCTTATCATTTGGACTTATTTAGCTGAATTAGATAGGATGACTGACTCTGACTAACTTGAATAAATAGGGTGATACTCAATTTTTATGGAATTTTCAATTGGTGTTACAAATTTCTCCAATGAACATTACAGGGAAAGAAGTATTAAAATAAATTTTTGCTTTTAAGTAAGGATAGAGGTTGGAGTGGAAAGGGGTCTCGTCCATTGAGGGACAAACATTTCTGAAATGTGGAATGCAGTGTTTTATTTAATAGGGCAGTATTTGTATTACTTCCAATTTATTGATTTTGTTCTTATATGTCGTCAATTCTACACTGTGTTGTCTAAGTCAATAGGGGAAATTTCTAGTTTGGGCAAGAGTGCAACGACATTTGAAAGAGTTTCATTTAAAAAAGGACTAAACCCACTTTTGTAACTAACAGACAAAAAGGCATTTGTTTACAAGATTTAATACAGGCATCTATGGAAAAGTGAAATAAAAAGGTACGTTTCATTGTAGTCCGGCATCCCAGAAGATTTATTCATGTGAAAAGCGCCGGAACAACTGACCCCATAGGGGGTTGGGATGGACCCTGGGCCTCAC
>CALNVZ010000174.1:61709513-61722136 GCA_940671915.1 Paracentrotus lividus
TGGTGTAAACATGGTAAAAAGGCGCTATCAACAATCAAGTTCTAGCTGCTGTGATTAAGCAAGCACTGCCCAAATACATACATGTATAAGATTTGGAAGATGTTTACCCTTCCCCGGTCATGTCGGTGTATCTTGACAGTGACTCCATCTACGCACACTGGCTCCTTGATGACAAGGCTGCACTGAATGATCTCTAAGAGAGATATAAGAGCTTCTTCCAGGATACCATTAACTTGCAGGAAATAATAGAGGCACAGCTCCAGAAAATAGGCCTACGCTATCTACCTCACCGTACGTGTCATAAAGTGTATCGTGATCTACATCTCACCGAACGGATGGATGATATCGATATACGTCTATATACTTCACATGGGTTAACGATGTGTTCTTGGCTATGAAAATTATTATTTTGAAATTATGCAAGGTGGGGATCCATTTTTCTCAAGAAGCTTCAGGAGCTTGACGCCAACGAACATTCAATTTCTGAGGCTGATGCATGTTCATACAACGAAGCATGTCCATACATTGCTTAATAAACTAACTAGTCCGTCATATCCACCCAAGGCATGGGACGATCATTGCCGTTGAGCTGGGATGTAAATTTGCCAGGCCTATCACTAACAATTTGTCGAGTTTTTATTTGTATGGCTCAGTTATATTAATGTAGAATACTGAGATGTAGATTGAATTAGATGGAAGTTGACTGGTGCTTGTCTTACGCGAGTTTCATTTACTCTCCGCGACTCGAACGGACCCTTTCAAAAAAATAAATTAATTAATTGAAGAAAAAAAGCCTTTGGTCATGGCTCTGTATGCTGGTTTGCTTTGCAGAAGAATAGTTTCATGAATGATGTTATATTACCAACAATTTCTGAAATCACGGAGAGATTTTGTGCAACACTGATCTATTTCCTTTCTGCATTAAGTTTTCTTGTAGAACCTACCTAAGTTGTCTTCTTCTTGTTTAGACAATAATGTTAGAGGAGTTACTACAGAGGAATCAGCATGACATGCATCAAATCCAGGGTTAATTCTAATTGCTCATTGCACCCGCCGAGATAATGGGAAGACTATTCAGGTCCCGAGACTGCGAGAATCAAAACTAGACACGGATATATAGTATACTAGAACCAACGCGAATCACTAATCCATTCGCAATCCATCAAACTCTCGCAATAGCATCAACTATAATTGAAGAATCACAACGACGAACCTAAAACTGAACACCTGCCTGCCAGTGCTGAAAATTGTCGATGTCAAAAAAAGCTTTCGATTCCATCCATCGCAAAAAAGATTGATGAAAAAATGGACCTATCGTCATACCATCATGACACCATAATCTTACTAAATTACCATTGACACGTGTACACGTGTTTAAACAAAGGCCTAATTGTGACACCAAATGGAGAGATGGCAAGAATCTTTAACCATTTTCTTGCTCTGCAGAGTATGCATGGACTCAAGAGAGCATAGCTTAGGCAGGACTCTAAATACCTGATTGGTCATAAGGTAAATTCGACAGAGTCTGATGTCACGATCAGTATGGGGACGATACCCTGAAAGCTCTCAATAACAATGATGCTCGCATCTGAAAGCAATGTTGTCCTCGAGGGAAGTAAGAATCAAGCTGATGCTCATTGCTTCGACACATCAGAGTTTGACGCGCAGCCATCTTGATGCCTAAGGACCTGACGCAGAAGTGTTGTATACAACACAGACGTACCCAGGCAATTCATGAAATCTGAGTACTGGAGTAGTCTGCAACTTGGCCACTAGAACGAGCTGAAAACACTGCATGCGTGAAAGAGGGAAACTCGAGGATTCGTGCCAAGTGTCTCGCTCAGTTTAGCCGCGCCTGTAGTTAGGCTGGTAGGTATAATACCATCTACTCTTGAAAAGCTACCTTTTACGTTCCAGCTTGTGCACTTATTCTGCCTCTAGGTCCAAGGACTGTACCAAGCTTCAAAGAGCAGTGCAGGGTACAGAGAATTAGTGAGATTGCTCTGCCCTTATATCGTCCAATCAAGTTCTTTAGAATAGAATTAGTCGTCACAATCACCTGCCTCAAAGAATATCCGCTATTCTTTGGTATCCATGTCTTAGATCGTCGTTGAGAATAGAGGAATTGATATCATATTTTGCAGATTCCAAACAACGAATCGGTTTCCTAAGGGGAAACAAAGACTTATCTATAATCATGATTCGTGTGGTGTACTGCAATCACGATATTCTGACACATGTATACGACACAAGATGTCTTGTAGCTCGTGCCTCCATTATTTTCCAGTAATGGTCTCCGACTGATCCGAAAGAAAATCTGTACTCATCTTGGGGATCATTCAATACAGCATTTTCAGTTAGAACTTCTGGCAGATGTTCGTACGATGGAGCTGATAGCAAAACTCAGTCGGTTGAACTATGCATTTATGACTGGAGCAAGTATCCTCTCGACGGACATATAGCCTCGGGTGAATGTAGACGAGGCTGACTCATTGTCCTCATCGGGCGAGACCCCCTGGCGTAATATCCCTCTAAATGGGAGGGAACAGGCCACGCCCGCGTCTAAGAGGGGCCCCCGACTGACTGACAGAGCAGCCTCGGTCTACGTCGGTGAGAGATGCTCTATCTGTCCATCCAGTCGACGAGGAGTTCGCACGAGTTTCCACAAAAAAAACCATTAGTAGAAAATCGCCCCATAACTATGTTATATTTCAATTAGAGGTGGCGCTTGTCAATACTTGAATGAATTAACCTCAATCAGAGTCACGGATTAATGACCAATAGCCTACACCTTTCTTTATTCTCGCGAACAGTCGGGAACGCTTGGGCACCGGCGGCTGCAGAAATGATAATTCCATGTAGAGAAATCAAGTGACTTTAGGCCCTGTCTTCAGATTGATCAGTAAGGGGCATTACCTCTGTACAATATTCTTGTGAAAAAAGCCGAACTATAGACCGTACATAATCGTGTGGGGCGGTCAGGTGCGGCCTCCAGGGAGACAGGGGGTGTGTTCGAGCGGGCAATGAAACTTCTTAAGGATGAAGAGATCTTATAGTCGATTTTTTTTTTTTTTTTTTTTTGTTTTGTGGTAGCGCAGTGTGTGATTTATCCCTGGTTGGCTTTCTTCCTCTGTTTTTAGGGAAGTCGTTGGCATTCTTGGTTTTTTGCGGCCGGATTGTTGGAGTTGAGTTGGGGTCTGTTTATCGATAATGTAATGCTTTTGGGAGTTTAGATGTGAGTAGTTGCCACCGAGCGGGACTCGGTTTTGATGGTTGGTTGTGAGTGGACGTGTTTAATGTTTTCTTGGTGGGACATCTTTCTTGGTCGGGAAAACAATTCCCTTTTTTTTTTTTTTCAAGAGTGAATAGTATATTTATTATTTTTTTTTTATTTTTTTTTTTTTATAGCTTTTATATACTATTATTCTCTTTATATATATTATTCTATTTTACTCTTTTTTTTGTTTTTAGATCTTGATAAGTTGAGATCATATTATATCTTTTTTGATATTACTATCTTTTTTTTTGTGAAATATATATGCTGGGAATGCTTGATTGAAAAGTGTTTTTGTTTTATTTGATTATTTGGGTCTTATAGTGATTTTATATTATATATAAGTATATAGTAGTGTGAGTTGAGAAGCACCTAGATCTATTCAGTAAGTCTCAGGTATATGGCGGCTTGAGGAGGTTGATGGTGAGATAGGGAGGAGGAGTAGATAAATGATAGGAGTGATATGAGTGATATCGGGGGCGGGGGGAAGGAAGGTGTTGGGTTGAAAAAAGAGGGAGTTATTATTTGTTTATGACAGATAGATATACCACGCAAATATATGCTACTTTGAGCAGACGTAAGAAGAGAGAGAGATCGAGTGTGTGGTGCGTGTGTGTGTTTGTGTGTGCGTGTCCGTAAAGGGCTGTCGTGTGGTGGCGTCGAGATGGGGGTGTGTGTGGTGGGTAAGGGTGGGTCATATTGGTGGGCTATGGGCCTATGATCATTGGCGAGAACAATAGGGCAAAGGGATCAAAGAGCTATATTACGTTGAGATTAATAATGCACGGTTCAAGGTATATTATCCCCCTTAAACCACGGTGTATTCTATGAATGGCCTCGGAAATATTACCTTCCGCAAAACTCCTCTTTTTTTGACCGATTTTCCTTAAAACCATTGTTACTGAAATGCCTTAAAAATAGGGAAAATTACATATAACTTATAAAACCAAATATGTTCCAGAAAGCGCGAGGACTTGCTAAAGACGTTGCAAAGTTTCGAGCAATCGGGTAATTCTAAACACTAATCTAAACAAAACTTCAAAATTTTGAAACCGAAAAACGAGTCAAAAAAACAGACAAATTGTCGCAAGTCGACGACGTCACTCCAGCGATGTTAGTGTCGCTGTCATCGATCTCAGGCACGAAAAGCGCCGAAAATCATTGTGGTGCATCGTTATACTATCGGTTAATCAAATTAAAAAAGAAAAGAAAATAAAAAATGGAGCCCTAAACAATATTGTTGGGGACACGTTATTGTCGTGATAAGTCGTCACAGTGCACTCCCTGTACACTTGTCATCACGAAGTGACTTCGTAGCTGACCTCACAAATGGTCGCTACGATTTGATGCGCGGGCAAGGCCACAGCTCAACCCGACTAACGGCCAGAGCAATCATTTTGTGTGAAGGCCCAGGATCCATCCCAACCCCCTATGGGGTCAGTTGTTCCGGCGCTTTTCACATGAATAAATCTTCTGGGATGCCGGACTATTGTGGTTGGTCTCAAAATTTATGTTCATTCTTTTGTTCGAAGATGGGTAGCTCTCTGAACTACAGTCTGATATCGATAACTCAGTTTTTCTCAAAAGTGGATTTAGTCCCTTTTGGCATGAAACTCTTTATTTCTGAATGCATACCTGGTTAACATCTATACCCATCTCATCCATGTACTGTCTGTTATCCACCTTGCCTCCATCACAGTACTCCATTGTTAAAACCCTTGATGTAGAATACTGCCAGTGAATGTCTGGAACCTACAGAACAAGAGGAAAATTTACAGTTTGGAAGGACACTCAAGAATAAAAACATAGCAAATAAAAAATAATACAGTCTCCTCCAGTTATAAACAGAAAATATAAAATGGAATTAACCCTTGATGTCGAATACTGCCAGTGAATGTCTGGAACCTACAGAACAAATGGATAATAAACAGCTTGGAAAGATAATAAAAATAGGGCAAACTTTTAAAAATACAGTCTCATCCTACTATAATGAGCACAAATTTAATGGAATTGAAACCCTTGATGTCGAATACTGCCAGTGATTGTCTGGAACCTACAGAACAAGAGGGCAATGAACAGTTTGGAAGGACATTCAAGAATGAAAACATAGCAAATAAAAGATAATACAGTCTCCTCCATTTACAACCAGAAAATATAAAATGGAATTTAAACCCTTGATGTGGAATACTACAAGTGAATGTCTGGAATCTATAAAACATGAAGAAAAGCTTGGAAGGACACTCAAGAATGAATATATCAGAGCAAATAAAAAATAACACAGTCTCCTCCAATTAAAACCAGAAAATGTAAAATGGAATTAAAACCCTTGTTGTCGAATACTGCCAGTAAATGTCTGGAACCTAAAGAACAAGAAGACAATTAGCAGTTTGGAAGGACACTCAAGAATGAAAATATAGCAAATAAAAGATAATACAGTCTCTTCCAGTTACAACCAGAAAATATAAAATGGAATTGAAACCCTTGATGTAGAATACTTCCAGTGAATGTCAGGAACCTACAGAACATGAGGACAATTAACAGTTTGGAAGGACACTCAAGAATGAAATTATAGCAAATAAAACATAATACCGTCTCTTCCAGTTATAAACAAAAAATATAAAATGGAATTAAACCCTTAATGTCGATTACTGTCAATGAATGTGTGGAACCTACAGAACAAGAGGACAATGAACAGCTTGGAAAGATGAAGACCACTCAAGAATGAAAATATAGCAAATACACAATACCACACTCTTTTTCTGCTATAACAAGCACAGATACAATGGGTTTTTGTTATAACAAAATAATCCACCCAGTCGTAATATCAAATGTATGCGCATGTGCCAACGTTTTCAGTATGACAAGATTTTGTTATAACAATATAATTGGCTTGGTCAGGAGCATCCCATTATAACAGGAGTGGACTGTAATTTTTTTATCTTTATTAATTCTAACCCTAACCCTTCATCTTGGACGAAATAAAACCTGGGGAAATTGACACCGGAGCAAATGGCAGTTCCCAGTCTGTTACATCAATTATAAATGGCAGGAAATTGAAAAAGAAGCTTTCAAGAAATGTTCCTATCCTTTGGAGTTTATGATTGACTAATTAGATCTTACCTTTAGGAATTTGAAATGCTTGAGCATTTTTGCCACTTTTTCTGCACTTTTGCCTTCTTGTACAAAATCCAATTCTACTGGAAGCTTCTCCCTCATTTCCTGAGCAAGCCAAAGTAACTCAAATTCTGGGAAAAGCTGAGCAACAGCATTCAGCAAAAACTGTCCAGAGAAAAATGGTATGATGAAGAATTCAATTTCATATTAAACAAATATGATCATTTATGTCTTGGGCTAACTGATCAAGATCTGAAAGAAAACGAAAAGCTAATACTTGATATCAAAATTATTCAAATAAACTGCATTCTTTTCTTGGATTTATTTTTCATCTAGATGTCAGTTATTATTTATTTTCAGAAAATGATATATGTAGCTTATAAATCATGTTTGCCATAAGAGATAAATTCTTCAACTTATTTAATTAGTTGAACAGACATTAAGAGATGGACATACAATATTGCAGAACTACAGTAGATGACAATGACAAACATTTTAACACAGGACAATGTCCCAAGTTATCCTTCTTATTTTAGCATTCAATGGAGATATTCTTAAGCAATAAATCGTATTGTCAAGAAAATAATAAATAACAAAAACTCCTCTTCACATCAGATCCAGACCTAATATGAGTCGTTAAAAAATGGAATATTTAGTAGTTAATGGTCTGCCAAGAATCAGACATTTGTTAACTTTATGTAAAATTAGACAATATGTTAAATTCAGCATACCTCCACCGTCCTCATGTCCACTTCTGAGTATGATTTGACATTAGGATGTTGGACCTTGACAGCTACCTTAGTCCCATCCTGAAGGATTGCTGTATGGACCTGAGCAAGGGATGCAGTCCCAACTGGTTCTTCAGAAAACTCACTGAACAGATCATCAGCCTGATGAAAAGACAAGCAAGACAATAACTTCCCCCATAGTGGGTTTAACAAAGTCATATCAGTGTACAATGTAGGATTAAAAGGATCAGTAGCTTTCACTTGTTCTATTGAAATCACCACTTCAGCTTAAATTTTATTTTGAGAAGTTAAATCAAAAAGGTTGTTTATGCACTTAAAGGTAGTGGCATAGATGGGGCTAAAGAGACTTCACATAAATATCATCCAGTACACAAAAATGAATAACACATATTTGAGGATTAAGTGGCTTTGCCTTTTCAGAACATAAGATTAAATGAGGATTATCTGGTTAGTACCTCTTCATGTAAACAAGAATAGTATTTCAAGTAGAGACAACAATTATAAAGTCTATTTACATTAATCCATACTTAATCCTACTTTCATTCCTTTCATGTTAATCTAAATAGATGGATAATCTGTGATCTGTATCACAATCAATCATGAATAGTACAAGATCCCTAGAGAAGTCCCAATTCCCCAGTGTATAATCCTGTTATCAATAACCCTAAATTGAATTGTACCCTCTCAAGAAACAACTATAAACACTTCAGATACATAAGTATACACAATAGCAAAACCTCAATAAGTGCTTAATAAGCAGGTTTTAGCTGATGGATCACACACTGCCAATCAACATCCTTTTCTTATTGATCAACAAAGGCAGTAACTCCTAGCATTGTACATGTACACAAGTCATTACAATGCAAAATTTATTTTCCAAAATAAATGAACAGTAAAGATTAAACTACAAGCAATTCACAGTACAAAAGTAAACCAGTTAACAGCATAAATGTTAGTTACCAACATTCTGGCTTTTAATTGGAGGAGGATATGAAACTCTCCATACAGCTAACACTCCATGTTAATTTACTTGTGTCCCTGCTAACTTCTACAGAAAATATCATATTATATTGACCTGTAACATAAAGAGTTACAATCGATTGCATATTTGATGCAACCATTTTGAATGGTTCAAAGTAAAACTTTTATGCAAGAAGACTATGCAAGAAAGATCCTGATTGGTCACTACCGATTTGATCCTTACCGGAGCTCCTAAGTCCTCTGCAACGACCTTCTTAATATCCTTGAGTGATGATTGAGGGGCGTTGTTATGTAAGACCTTCATGGTACTGACATATTCCTCGGGCAAGAGATAGTCCAGTGCACCAACATGTTGACCAAGCTTGATGAAGATCCCTCCATTCTTACAGCATAGTCTGTGCAGTCTCTCAGCTGATCTCTTATGGATCTGTATCAACCAATCAGAGGTGCATAATTTTTTTAACGAGTCTTTGAAATGTGTTCATAAAAGAACATTTGACTGGAGAAGTTTCCTATTTTCATCACGCCTCCCATCAGGTCTTTATGTTCAGTATGGCAAGACGTAACTTCAGTTAAACCCTTGAGCAATGGTTGCATTTCTAACCCTTTACAACTTCATCCTTCTGTACTACAGTGAATGTTTTTATGACATTCATGACACTAAACTTTTCTTCAAAAACTGCATTTTCTTTTTTTCCCCCTTTTTTTTCTTTTTCTTTTTCTTTTTCTTTTCTTTTTCTTTTTTTTTTTTTTTTTTTTTTTTTTTTTTTTTTTTTTTTGGGGGGGGGTTAAACATACAAACTCAACATTACACAATGTAAGCACAAATTATGACAAATCTAAATATAATATTGACATAAGGTTCATGGGGAGTAAAATTATATGGATGCTCATCAATCCAATTGTGATTTAAATGATTCTTGTGTTATAGATAAATTATTGTATTTTAACATTTTATAACTTTTCCTATTTGTTTTACAGAAAATCTGATTTAACTACTCACTGTTGACATCATATCTTTGTAATCCATAGAGCCAGATTGCTTTCCACTCATGTTCCATTTATAGTCCACTACAATTGCACCAGCCTGTAAACGAATATGAATTTAATTGTATTTCATACTCTATATATTATTATTTATATTGTACAGATGGATATGGTATTAAAGAAATGGAGATTTTAAATGGCATTTATAGCACTGATCTTCTTTTTAAAACATAATATGAATTAACTGCAAAATGCAATAATCTAATGAAGTATGATTTGGCATATCAATTCAACTAGAGTAAAAAAGTGAGATAATTAATGATAAAGAATATAATGGGTTTCTGAGATTTTCTTACTTCTCTATGTAGCACACAAAAAATATTATTTCAAGTTTCACATTATTAATTTTATTTAATATTTTATTCTAAGATATACATTAGCAGTCAGTCCTATATCCTCATGACATTGCCATTAATTTAACAATACATGAAGTGTGAAACTCACTGAAAAGAAGGCCCGACCAAATCTGACCATGCCCACTGATGACCAGTCAATGTAGCCTCTGTCTGTTGCTATGGTTACACCTGCCCCTCCAGCGATACCTAGAAGAGATAAAGTGGTCCATGGTCTGCGTAGTCCGCTTCTAATGAAGCCTAGAGCCATGCTCAGATGATATTACCTACATGTAGTTCATGAAAAGGAAGATAATATTTATTATTACACATGTTTGTCACAATAGTTATAATGCTCGCCATGTATTACTAGATGAACTGTAACACCTAATTCACATCTTGATCTAATTCTGGGAGAATATTAAAAAATGGAAATTTCTCAAAATCAGATCATGTGATGACCATACTTTAAACCGAAAAGAGATCCTACCTCTGGTGGGGGGGCGGGGGGGTGCGGGGGCAGGTGACTTCAAAGACTTTGAAGCCTGGGAATCAGCACCAAATATCAAAATCAATAGAAACAATTAGATGTCTGAGTCAAAGCATCATATTTTTACATACCACCTCGCCTTCTTCCAGTTTACTTACTTTAATGAAAAAAAAGGACAAATTTGGGCAAAAAATGTGTTTGTGGTTGCACTTGACAATGGCAGTTTTTTATTTGAAAACTCCCTCATTTCCTCCATCATCAGTTTTGGTATTTTCAATATGCCACTAATCAGGTATACATGTCTTAGGCATTGTAACCTATGAAAACTAAATCATAATTGCACTTTTCAATGGATGTCCCGGCCCCTTGGTATCCAAGGATGGCCAGAACACACTTACATCGCGAACGATACCACACACACGTTCGCCAGGCCAGTATGAGTAATTTTACGTTATCATTTATGACCTTTTAAAACACAGTGGAATATATCGTGAGGTAGATCTAAATCCACAGATTTTCTCAACAAATAATTGTTAAGTTAACAACAAATTATCATCTATGCTTGTTGACTGCGGTCACTGAGCAGAAAGAAGAAAAAAAATAGAGTGCCCGGCCCAATATTATCCACCATATTATTAATTACTTTTCCATTCAAATAAGCCAAAAATTTTACCAGATTTTTTTTCGAACGATATGTGTGTACTGATATCGTACAGGGGCCCGTTTCTCGAAACCGTCATAAGTCTAACTTCTTGGACAAGCCATAGGGACATGTGTTGTAGAAGTTAACACGCGTTTCAATGGATGTCCACGAACTTAGACTTTATGACGGTTTCGAGAAACGGCCCCAGATTTCAACCGTCCCCTATTCTCTAGGATTAAGAAGTGGATCAGAAAAAATAGTTCCAAGTCCCAAGTTTAGTGTTTAGACTAGGCCTACATGGATTTTCAAATAGATGGGGACAATATCGAGCTCAAAATATGGGGGCATCGACTTCTTGAATGGAAAATAGTTTTTTAACTCCAATAAAAGCAAAATAATCAAAATACTTTGCAGCAGGAACGAATATGGCAATTAAAGCTGACATTCCAACAATCTTGAGCAATTCATATCTTGTCAATACTTACAAAATTTAAGTAAAGAATACCAGCGTCCTGTAGATCTTTACTGCACGTTCTCATGTTCTTGAATTTACGCAATCTATAAAGAATTCAAGTCGTCTTCGTGTTTTATTTGAACCCGAAAAAGCAGGATATCGTGTTACCTTGAATCTGTTTTTGCAATAATTGTTTATGCATGTGCCCTTTAAAATTTACATTCTAACAATGTATTAATCTATCGTGATAACTGTGGCATCGCCGATCATGTTAAAATTAGCATTAGAATTAAGATGCGTTTAAAAAAAGCATTGTATGAGGCTATACGTAAATCAGGCAAATTTGTCTGTTGTTTGATGTTTTTGCCTTCTATTTTAGCTGCTGTCTCATCTCATCTGCCCCTCCCTCTCCGCTAGTTGGCAGAAATTGGGGGGGGGCGCGGGGATGAAAAAAAAAAAATACCTCCATATATCCGATATTCACATGAGAGATGTAATGAGAGGGTGACCCATCCAGGGGCCGCGGGAGCGGGGGGGTGGGGGGGGGGGCCTTCGGCCCCAACTTTTTTGCAAGCAAACGTGTACAAAAACGCAAACATTACCGTAGATTTTGTGATTTTAGCCTGTTTCACCCCCCCCCCCCCACTTTTGGCTCAGCCCCTCCACTTTCTCAAAACGCTCCACGGCCCCTGCCATGACAATCAAGGAGGGGTTCCATTCTCCAAACTTTCCATGTCAAATTGTTTGCTCTGGCAATTCGAGCCCCTTCCCCCAAAAGATCATTCGTTTATTTATTGTTATTATCATTATATTATTTATTATTATTATTGTTTTGTTTGTTTGTTTTTTTTGTTGTTGTTGTTTTTGTTGTTGTTTTTTTTTTAGGGGGAGGGTAAAGTGTTTTATTGGTTTTCAAGAAACGACTATACGTGAAAATAAAAACAAAAACAATTAATTCCAAAGGAAAAAAAAGAAGAAAATCAACTTTTTAGTGCGCTTTGACACAACCGTTATTAAGCGCCATATAAATGTTATTATTTATTGATTATTATTATTCTAAATTATACTTTTTTATATCTACAAAAACCGGATTTCACGGGGAAATGGGTATGTTTTATGAGCTCAGGTAGGGGAAAATTCCACAAAATCATTCCAATAAGGGGTCCTTTAACATTTTCTTCGACCTGTTTTGAAATAAGGGGTATTTCAACTCTATTATGAGGAAAAATCCTTATATAGGGTCAAAGTTGCGGTCCCAAAACCTGTCAAGGGTGATTTTGCTTGGCTCACCTCAAAAGCTTGCATGCAGGTCCCTTTATATTTCCCTACTCAATTTTTCTTGTAATTATTTGTTGATTCTTATTATATTATCAAATATGTAATATATAGCCATGATGTCCATATTTTTTATTATTTATGATATGCTTTATTTATGTTAAATTGTGGTAATCATGTGTGAAATATGAGAACAAAATAGACTAAAATCAATCAAAAGCTGTAATAGGTGCAATTTTGACAAGGCTTCCCATCTCTCTCTAT
>CALNVZ010000174.1:61722161-61739549 GCA_940671915.1 Paracentrotus lividus
CAATGGCAGTTTTTATTTGAAAACTCCTCATTTCCTCCATCATCAGTTTTGGTATTTTCAATATGCCACTAATCAGGTATACATGTCTAGGCATTGTAACTATGAAAACTAAATCATAATGCACTTTTCAATGGATGTCCCGGCCCCTTGGTATCCAAGGATGGCCAGACACACTACATCGCGAACGATACCACACACGTTCGCCAGGCCAGTAGAGGTAATTTTACGTTATCATTTATGACCTTTTTAAAACACAGTGGAATATATCGTGAGGTAGATCTAAATCACAGATTTTCTCACACAAATAATTGTTAAGTTAACAACAAATTATCATCTGCTTGTTGACTGCGGTCACTGAGCAGAAAGAAGAAAAAAAATAGAGTGCCCGGCCCAATATTATCCACCATATATTATTACTTTTCCATCAAATAAGCCAAAAATTTTACCAGATTTTTTTCGAACGATATGTGGTACTGATATCGTACAGGGGCCCGTTTCTCGAAACCGTCATAAGTCTAACTTCTTGGACAAGCCATAGGGACATGTGTTGTAGAATTAACACGCGTTTCAATGGGATGTCCACGAACTTAGACTTATGACGGTTTCGAGAAACGGGCCCCAGATTTCAACCGGTCCCCTATTCTCTAGGATTAAGAAGTGGATCAGAAAAAATAGTTCCAAGTCCCAAGTTAGTTTTAGACTAGGCCTACATGGATTTCAATAGATGGGACAATATCGAGCTCAAAATATGGGGCATCGACTTCTTGAATTGAAAATAGTTTTTAACTCAATAAAAGCAAATAATCAAAATACTTTGCAGCAGGAACGAATATGGCAATTTAAAGCTTGACATTCCAACAATCTTGAGCAATCATATTCTGTCAATACTTACAAATTTAAGTAAAGAATACCAGCCGTCCTGTAGACTTTACTGCACGTTCTCATGTTCTTGAATTACGCAATCTATAAAGAATTCAAGTCGTCTTCGTGTTTTATTTGAAACCCGAAAAAGCAGGATATCGTGTTACCTTGAATCTGTTTTGCAATAATTGTTTAGCATGTGCCTTTAAATTTACATTTCTAACAATGTATTAATCTATCGTGATAACTGTGCATCGCCGATCAGTTAAAATTAGCATTAGAATTAAGATGCGTTTACAAAAAAGCATTGTATGAGGCTATACGTTAATCAGGCAAATTTGTCTGTTGTTGATGTTTTGCTCTATTTTAGCTGCTTCTCATCTCATCTGCCCTCCCTCTCCGCTAGTTGGCAGAAATTGGGGGGGGGGGGGGTATGAAAAAAAAAAATATCCCATATATCCGATATTCACATGAGAGATGTATATGAGAGGGTGACCCATCCAGGGGCCGCGGGAGCGGCGGGTGTGGGGGGGGGGGCCTTCGGCCCCAACTTTTTTGCAGCAAACGTGTACAAAAACGCAAACATTACCAGTAGATTTTGTGATTTTAGCCTGTTTCACCCCCCCCCCCCACTTTTGGCTCAGCCCCTCCACTTCTCAAAACGCTCCACGGCCCCTGCCATGTGACAATCAAGGAGGGCTTCCATTCCCAAACTTTCCATGTCAAAATTGTTTGCTCTGGCAATTCGAGCCCCTTCCCCCAAAAGATCATTCGTTTATTTATTGTTATTATCATTATATTATTCATTTATTATTATATCGTTTGTTTGTGTTGTTTTTTGTTGTTATGTTGTTTTTGTTGTTGTTTTTTTTTTAGGGCGGAGGGGTTAAAGTGTTTTTATTGGTTTTCAAGAAACGACTATACGTGAAAAATAAAAAACAAAAACAATTAATTCCAAAGGAAAAAAAAAGAAGAAAATCAACTTTTTAGTGCGCTTTGACACAACCGTATTAAGCGCCATATAAATGTTATTATTATTATTATTATTATTCTAAATTATACTTTTTTATATCTACAAAAACCGGATTTCACGGGGAAATGGGTATGTTTTATGAGCTCAGGTAGGGGGAAAATTCCACAAAATCATTCCAATAGGGGTCCTTTAACATTTTCTCCGACCTTTTTTGAATAAGGGGTATTCAACTCTATAATGAGGAAAAATCCTTATAGGGTCCAAAGTTTGGTCCCAAAACCTGTCAAGGGGTGATTTTGCTGGCTCACCTCCAAAAGCTTGCATGCAGGTCCCTTTATATTTCCCTACTCAATTTTTCTTGTAATTATTTGTTGATTCTATTATATTTCAAATATGTCAATATATAGCCATGATGTCCATATTTATATTATTTATGATATGCTTTTATTTATGTTAAATTGTGTAATCATGTGTGAAATATGAGAACAAAATAAACTAAAATCAAATCAAAAGCCTGTAATAGGTGCAATTTTGACAAGGCTTCCCCTAATAGGGGTATAGAATCATACGTTTATGGTTGACAGCTTGAGTGGGGGTGAATGTATCATTCTTACTATTATTACTTTTTTAATTATAATTTCTTTTTTGATAAGTTTAGGGATATTTGTTTGGATTCATCCCGCCTCCGACCCGGATGAACGTCAGTGCTTTTGAGTCAGAATTTATTTATTTATGCAGGATTTCATAAAAGGGGATTTATTGGAATGTCAGATTTTTGTACTGACAAAAGTTGTTAATGTCACACCGGCCGAGCACTCAAATATTTTTCATGTCATTCTAGCCAAAATTACTCATAGTGGGTCAGTGGGAGGGAGGGGGGGGGGGGTAGGCATGAAAATAAATGTACTGTATGATATGGAAAAAAAAAAATCTCTTTTATTTTCTTTTTGTCTTTTTCTTTTTACCAAAGAGGGTGGGGCAAAGGCCTAAAATTCCAAATCTTAGGCGTTTTCTTCTATTTTTAATGGGGAGCCACCCCTCCCCCCCCCCGACCAGCGCCTGTGCCCCGTTAATAAGCTAAGTCATTTTTTCTTCTTTATTTTTTTGTTGAAACCCTTGTTAGTTGACCCGGCGGCTCTCTAAAATCTCTCTCAGGCCCTCTAAAATCATACCACCAGAAAAAGAACTTGGGGTGTATTAATTTGTGAATATTTTTTTAGAGTTATCTTGATAGGGATAGGTGTATATCTGGGTTAAGAGTTGAAATTAGTCATTTTGACTGGAGTATAAAAGTATTCCTGAAAATGTATATCATATAATTTTATCCACGACAGCCACTTCACTGTTAAAATAATGTTGATATATAATGTTCTCTTTGTGACACGATCAACTTTATAACATCACAGTGAATATTCTTTCTCTCTTCCTTCCTCCAGCTCTTTGATTTCTTCTAATTTTCCTAATTTTCCATCTTTAATGAAAAAGAATTTTATCATGGGGCCGCGGAGTCGGGGAGACAAGGGTCTTTACCTCCCATTTTTCTGTAAAGCCATGCATAAAAATGCAAAAAAAAAATAATAATAATAACCTGGTACATCTAATTGTGATTTCGTGCATGTTCACCGCCCCCACTTAAAAAAAAACAAAACAAAAACAAAAACAAAAAAACTATGAAGTTTATACTTTAAATAATTTAACTATTCTCTCTCTACCACCTGGCCTCCTCAATATCGTTCTCGCTCTCTCTTTCTCTCTCTCTCTTTCTCATTCTTTTTCTCAATTTACTTTACTCTCAACTCCCTCTTTCTCTAGCTTTCTCTCCTTCTTTAAGCACTAAATAATACCAAAATTTCATAAGTGATATTTGATCTGCATGACGGCTGCAATGTCGTTTCATACTCTCCCCTCTATTCTTCGCACTCACTTTCTTTTTGTTATACTCGCTCCCCTTTTCTGTCTTTTCCCTAGCATTTCCCCTTGTTTATCTTTTCTATTCAATCCGAGGGTCTGCTTTGTATCCAAGGTTCCTCGCCCCTTTCACCAGCTTAACATACTTAAGTACACTCAAGGTATGAAGAAAAATCAATACAAAATGACCAAGGAGATTATTGTAGCATGACTCATGTCGCGAATCCATGTTCAAACGACTATACAGGTATAAATAAAAATATACTCTGAAACAGTTATCTTCCATAAAACATTATAATTACACGTTAGGTGATTTCTTTATGAAAAATACAAAATGCATCGGACTTTTCTATTTAGATGGATTTGTACATTAATATGTATGAAAGCATTTAGTGGTTAAACAACGAACTATTCCATGTACTTTTTTTTTTAAATCACGGACCCTACTCTCAATTTATAGTGAAGCACAAAGAAAATTTATGAGTGTCGTTTGATATAATTTGATAACGGTGTAAGCACATTTTAATTATGTTCGAATTAAGGGCGGTGATATAGATGCATGTTAGATAAACCCCACTTTTTTTTTAATTAGGGCCTAAAGAAAATAATACCTATGTCTATATGTGGCTTAATTCAAATGTCAATTATGTTTTTGTTTTTAGTTATTTCCCAAACAACGCAGTCAAATATGTCCCAAATTGTTTCCGTTTGCAAACAGGCAATTCTTAGTTGGCTATAATGTTTGCAGACTCTCTTCGGAATGACGTATTGAATTCCTCCCACCTAGCTCACAGGCATTACAGACGATTACATCTCAATAAGCAACCACACTAATATCAAACATACCCCAATTACAAAACGTCTCACCGACTTTTCACAATGTAATGTAAAACATTGATCTAAAAAGAGCCAAACAGTTTTTAAATCTGGGTAAACATAAATGCTTTTGTATATTGCAGGCCCACGACCCGAGCACACCTTTATAGGGTTGTCTCTATCGGCACAATAAGACACCAATATCAAGGCGAATAGACTATTGAATGGAAGTTCATGATAGAGCCTTTATAAAAATCCACCAGCAAAATCTGACAATACTGATTTTTTGAAAGCCTCAGAGTATAATGCACACTGGGTTGTTACATGCATGGGAACAAGTTGACAGTTTAAAGTAGGCCTAACGAGCATGTATATTGGGACATTGGACTAATAACGTGTTTGTTTGGTCTATTCTTTTCTATATTGTGGAATGTCGATCGGATTAAATGGTAAAAGGGCACTTGATTTATAGCAAACTTGCAAGATGTCGATGGGAAAGAGTAAGAATTAGAACAAGAATAAGAAAAGGCATTTTAGAATATTAGCTATAGGGATGGACATAATTATCGTGTCCACGGTGTAATGGACCAATTAACGTTTCTTGTATACTCTCCCTGCCATTATTATTTATCGAGCATACAAATATTCATGCACAGTTTTTTTTTTCTTTCTGATAATGCAATATCTTTTAGGGGGTTTACAAATCTCCCCTCATGTGAATGTTATTTCTTACAAATATATCGATGCATAAAAATTATGTATGTTACTATCTACTGCAGATGGCATTATATGGATCAATCACAAAGCCAAATAATTATGCTTCCTGAGATCAGCCTTATACTCTTTTGTTCTTCTTCTTTAAAAAAAATAGTATTATTCGGTTTAATCAAGAGAAAATGAGTTTTTATTATGATATTAAAATTGTCCAATATATTATTTTATTATACGATGATCGGCTCACCCAAACCTTTTGTGACACAAGAATTTTCAAAATAATGTTTGTGCTCAGGATTGGCATACCCATAGCATTATCATTATATATTCCAACTCTGTTCGAAAAGGGGCTTGCATACATATTTCATGATGTTCTATTCTTTGAGATAATTTATGATTCTATGAACGATTAAAAAACAGCATTTTTTCAATTCATCACTGATTTCGTTTTCTTCACAGAGTATGGCGCCGTCTCTGTTATGTACATACTGAAGAGACACGGTTCAAAAAGCCTCTTATACTATAAATACTATTATTATCTTATAAAATCTCTTTCAATTTCAATGTTAACAATATCTATTTTGCCACTTTGATTGTTCTTCAGTCATGCATCGATTGGATATAACAAAGCACATCTTCTCTATTCGAAAAACCTAGAATTAATGGATGTCATGAACTTTGATAATGATATGCCCCCGATGTGAACCTTTAAATGAATCAGTTTCATACATGATTGTAATAGATCATGACTGTTTGGTTTAAAGACGAACATCCGAGAACATCTAAGAATCATAGTTTACATTCTTGGTACTTTATCATGTGAAATTTATTTGTGAAAATACTAAAAAAAAGGACATATAATTATTCCAAGGAATGTCTAAACGTTTATAACTTCAAGCATTTTTTTCTGTTCCTCTCATTATTATAAAGACTGAGCATGATAAAATTCCTTTGTTCCTATACATTTCTAATTCATGATAATAAGTCATCATGCAACCCAGAATTTGTTTTATTTTGCTTTTCCACCGATATAGTAATGATGAATTGCTGAAAAATTATAATGCAATGAATGCAATAGTTCCTTTAAAGACTAATTTCACATTATACCATGATAACGATTTGGAAGGTGAACCATAAATGCTGCATAGACATTGAGAATGGAAGATTGCCTAACGTATCATGCTTGGTATTTCGACTGGCAAAGTTGGCATAATGAATTCAATATGTACATACATTGCTCGATATAAACACTTTTCATTGCACACGGCGAATGGAAGATAACCTCGTGACCATGTCTATAAAAAAATATGAGGTCCGTTATGAAAACTTTATAAAAACGTTCTGGAAGACGTCGTAGATACAAAAATAGACACTGCACACCATTGGCAAGGCTGAATTTCACAAAGACCTGTCATTCAGGAATAACATGATGGAATGTATGTCATCCACTCTAAATGGTTGACTGTGTCCTTAAAGGATAACGGTGATGGACCCTGCCGATAAGACGACGACAGAACGCCGTTAGACGTCTTGTATTTCGTGTCGGCGTCCCATCGAATCGGCTTTGTCTGCATGACTACCACACAGTCTTCCTGACACTCCAACACCTCTGCGATACTCGTCAAAAGGATGCACTCTTTTCGTCGAAGCAACGTCGCCGCATCCGGAGACACCAGGAGACAAGCCACGCAATGCCTGATGTCGGGAACGGCGAAATGTACGCGTGCGTCGCCAACGGCGAGGTGACGTTGGATTTCTCTTGGGACGTCGTTTACCCACGAAACGTCGACGTCGTCTTCGCCGATGGTGAAAAACGCTTTCAGAGCCGTTGAGATTAGATCAGTCTGGACCTCGCGGAGTAGGGATGATGCACCGTCTACAATCTGCAAAGTAAGACGGAGACTGATGGAAGCTTCATCGAAATGAGATGCTATTCGAATGTACCTCGTCGCCGATTCGATCGTCTCTCCATAATCTTCCAGACTGTGTCGATACAAATCGTCTTTCTTTCTCGTCAGAAATTGCCAGAGTGACCTGAGTGGCCAGGCTCTCGAAGCGATCTTCCTATTAACATTGGCGACGAATCGACTCTTTCGGCTACTGTTACTGCTGAGGCTAGTTGACGAGGATGACGATTTGTTTGTTTTTCTCTTAATGGTGCTACGTCGGATGGTGTTGAGGTGTTCCGTTTCACAGTATGCAAAAGAAGAGTTAAATTCTTTGTTTGACATCGCCTCAAATGAGTGTTCAGCTGGAAGATAACTGTTCGTACTCACATGGACAGGCGCTTCCTTTAACGAATAATCAGCAAGGACTTCCTCGACTTGTTCCTCATCGCACTCACTAAACTCTCCTCCGCTATCATACTCCTCATCATGACTTTCAATATCATCCTTGCAGTCAATATTCCATCTGATCTTGTGTTTCTTACAACCAGCACTACAAATTGGAACCTCCTCCTTGGTGTACGACATCCCATCCTCACTGTAGGAGAAGAAAGTCACCTCTCCTTTGTCAATGTCATCAATAATACAAGATGTCCCAAGATATTCCGTCGGAATCTCATAAACCGCGAGGTTGTTGGCGTTCCTCTGTTTCGTATGCGAACTCATCTTCAAATGACTCGGCTTGAGGTTCTTTAAGAGTTTCAAAGATTTCCTTTTGACATTGCATCTGAAACTATGTCTTACGCTTGACTCTACTTTAGTTTTCGTCGGCTGTAACGTTCCATAGTGTGTTGCGCTGTTGTTGTTCTTCGGCGCGCTATCGGAGCTAGCTGCAGACGAATCTCCCGAAGAGCGTCGTTGTGAACAAGACGGGAGAGTGTAAAACTTGCTCCCCTTTTGGATGGTGGTCGATACGTCTTGGACGGTCAATCCTATTTCATCAGGAGTCATCGATTCCGTTCTTCCGTCTCCCATAGGCCATTGTATGGCTGCCATTGAGCTGTGAGTAGATGAAAAGAGAAGAGGGAATTATTTCATTTCAAACCTTACTCTACAAATCAATATCACTTATTGTAGCCGAGCACCAATCATATTCACCTCCTGGTGGCAAATCCTTTCAACCTACCTTGTATTCGAGCAACCACGGCACCGGGTCATCTTGTTCCTAATGATAAACCAAATCAAAAAGGTGTTAAATCATAATTCCTTGGAGAGAACAGCATGTCTTTCTACATGTTGCTCTCCTTGCATGGACCCTCGTTCAATGCTGACGAAAAGCGATCTGCGAAATGTGGAGTTCAGTTGTCCTGATCACAACAATACGACCCTGTGAACAAAAGGAATCGCTTTTGGGGGTAGCCCATTCCAAATGGTATAATAGCTGAAAGAAAATCCTTGAATTTGTACATGCCTAAGTGGTTTGCTGAATTTTGTTTCGTTACCGCGTCTCTGTTCAGTAGCTTTGGCAGGACAGAATTAGTTTTAGAATTGTACTTTATTAACTCGATAGTGGTAACGCCGTATACATGACGACACAAATCAGATACTGAATACACATGTAAGCAAATTATCCTGTTATTAAGTCAGTTCACCTCTTGATCTGTTTCTTTTTCAAATAAATCTCCATCAGGCAGTGGCGGATCCAGGCGGGGGCGCAGGGGACGCGACCCCCTATATTGAACGCCATTGACTGTCATGTTAAAATAGGAAAATTCGGCGGCGCCCCCTCCCCTATCTTGCTGGCGCCCCCCCTATTCTGAAATTCCTGGATCCGCACTTGTCAAGGCTAATCTGTGTTCCCTTGTAGATGTTGTTAACCAACAGTGGAAATCAACATACTTTGTCTATCTTTTCTCAGACAGTCATTATTCATTTAAATAAACATAGAGAAAGAAATATAGGTTATATACCGGTCACCAGTACTTACAGCATAATATCACGCAGTCTTGTAGCATTTATTTATTTTTTTCTCTTTGGGTGTTTACGATCAGGGTACACCGTAATAAATGGCTTCTGTTGACCATCATAAAAAGAATAGGGTATGGTAATTTCAAATCTAACGATGGCAAGCTATTGGGCACTGTTTGAGCAACTACAAGAGAAAATAAATTATGAATACATTACTTCTAAAATTACATTATATGCATTTTAGGGCAAATTACTGTCTTATTTGATTTTTTCTGATTTTGACCGGCATTCCATTATTAGCAATCATTTGGTTTGCTTTCTAATCAGAATGACTACTGAATGCGATTGTTTTAAAAACTGAAAACCCAGAAGCTAGAGTTAATTGATTTTTTGTGACCATTAACCAAAAATGGGTGCCAATTCTGTCAAAAAATGTCCTCTCCGAAATCGGTGGTTTTACGCATAGACATTCACAGAAGAACAGTTTTTGTCTGTAAGAACACTTGTATTATATGCCACAAACTTATAATGTTACTCACCCACATCCATTTATTTTGCAGACGTTCACGTTACAATGTTGTAAATCACGTTCTGTCAAAACGTCCTCTCCGAAAAATGAAGCAATGACTTTACGTGTAATAAAAAATTTGACCCTATAGAAAATAAGTTGTTACCTCATGCCTCCAAGATTAAAAGCAAATCATTTTACTTGTCTAGAACACATACACAAAATTGTGGGAAAACAAAACAACTTTTTTTTTTGGTCCAGTGAGCACAAAATGGTGTACCTGATCGTAAAAACCCTTTTCACAAGGAGTTAGGCTTAAGCCCTTTACAATTGGTGGTGCGATACTTACAACCGTTGCAATAGTTGCAACATATATGACCAAATGATCACAAACAATCGCAAGAGCAATTGTGAAAGCCCTTTAATCACGTTTTCGTTTCTGTTGAAACATGTCCCACTCTCTCCTCAAATAGATTATCTCACCAAGAATGCATGGATGTTTGCTTTTGTTATTACTCAGGGGTATATACGTATAGTGGATTTCATGGAATAATAAAATGTTCTTGTCACAAGAGAATTATAAATATGCCATAAAATATATGACTGTATCAGGAACTTCATAAAAACAGGGGAGGCAGAACTGCGTCTAACATGGGGCGGATACATGTACATATAATTTGGCCCCACCGCCGTTTTTTTTTTTTTTTTTTTAATATAGAGCTGCAAATTAATTGTCCTATTTGGACTTCAAAATGGTTCACCATGCCACTGGAGAGAAGGAGGGGCGTCGCCGATATACCTTGTTTTGAGGGCTGTTTAAGTATTCAGACTAATAAGAGTTATGCCAAAAGACCTTTAATCTTTAATCTGCAAGTTGAAGACATTTTTAAAAGTGAAGCAAATAAGCTGACAGGAAGGGGACTACTCGTTGTGCCGAAGGATCGTAAGTCCGACAATGAAATAAGGCCCGTTATTCCGAATGAAATAGGGTTCGTAAGTCCGAGAATGAATTAAGGCCCGTTATTCCGAATGTTTATTGGTCCGAAAATGAAATAGGGGTCGTTGGTCCGAAAATAAAATAGAGTTCGCAATTCTTACGAACCCTATACTAATTCATAACAGGCTATTTTATTTTCGGACAAACGATCTTTCTGGAACAACTGGATGATATTCAACTCACGTTATTCAATGATATACCACCATTTACCCACAAAACATGGTTGCCCAACACCCTTACTGTGTATTATACCAGTATGATTTATTGCATTTCTGATAAATTTATTTATGACTTTAACCAATTTTTCACCTTTCATCACAAGAGGCTATAGAATCATAAAAAGATCGGGTACGTCACACTCACAAAAGATACAGTTGTATATTTTTTGTTATCATCAATACCAGAATAGTATGGCTAAGTAGGCATGCATAATTTTGAATTGGTCTTCATTTTTATGTCAGCCATGCGAACTCGACCTAAATCTGCATCTTTTTATTTTCATCCCATGCATTCATTGCATTTGATGAAAGGAAATATTTGGGCAGAACGATTTTTAAAAATGCAAAAATGAGAAGAGGTCACTGTATTGTATGGTTTGCATAGCATACATAATATAACTAATCTTATTGTACAAGTATATTGAGGCTGGCAGGTAATTATAAGGATTCAGTACTGTCCGAACTTGGAATGACCCAACCTTCTAAGGGGACGAATAGACCATTAACAAAGAGATAAACAAACATCCCTTGAAATAAACGTATTATTATTTATTATTCAGAAGACCTTTTGAAAGAGATATTATATTGCGAGAGCCCGTATATCAAACTAAAAAAAATAAAAGTTAAATGTACCGGCTCAACCTATTGCAACGACTAACCATTGTTATGGTGTAACTTTGAAACACTTGTCCTTGCCAACGTGAAATTGAAAAAAAATGTGTTAACATGTTATACTAAACGTCGAGCGAAAGTATATTGCGATCAGGAGAAATATGGTGAACCTAGGAATCAGTGAGTACCACTCTAATAAAATCAAAGATCAAACCAGTCCTTCTAATTACAGACATTTACTTAGATACCTCCTAAGTACTACATGAAACTGTCTGTGCATTCACGATTCAGCACTAACACCATAATATACACTGATCGGTCCATCCTCTCGCAAAACAATCCCCACTCAGCGGAACGAACCGGCCTGACCCCCTTCCCTTTACCTTCAAATTGTACAGCGTCTATAAGCTTCAATGACAACAAATGGAAAATTATCTATCAAAGAATTACGCGTATATTGATATTGTTTGACAATAACCAGCTAATTTAAAGGGTCGACGTAATATAACATAAATTGACAAACAAAGCAAGGCGCCACGATAGGCGAGGTATTAACACACAGCTGTATACTCATAAATTAGGAACGCGGGGATCTTTTTCGTACCATATCTCCCTTCGAGAATAGAGTGCTGAAAAATATCTTATCCGAACGAGTAAACTATGAAACATATGCAATGTTGGGATACGATTTTGAAATGTACATCATCACCTATTACTCCATGGACTACACCGTTCGAGAAGCATGTTTTTTCCCTCCACGCCACAAACCCTCAATTCTCGACCGATTTATTGGACTTATTTGGGTACCCTTTCTAAGTCATCCGAGAAGAACTGGGCATAATGATTGGCCGGGGGGGGAAAATTGTCGGGATATATAAAGATAAAGTGGAGGGGAAGGAGGGCATAATGATAGAACACGAAATCTGATCGTTGAATGGACAGATGAATTCTTAAGGCTGATGGTTGTTGGGAGCTGGTAATTGGAAAGACTACTATGGGACTTGTGAACACATTTTTATACTATTTAAGTTTATTACTTAGGTTTCGGACCTTGTCGAACCATTTTACATCTGGATTTTTAACAATAATGAAAATAATTTGTAATTGACATGGTATTAGACTAATAGATTGGGACTTGATATGGTTACAAGTTGATTTTAGTACTTGCTACTTGTACTGGGTAGATTGGTTGGTTGGCTTAGTGTATATGACAAGAGAGATTGGGACGGTGTTGAAAACAATTTATTCATTATTTAAGTTGATGTTAACATTGGTTCACAATTGTCGAGTTTATTCTTTTTAACATAACAATTTGATCTGATTTTAACATTGATATAATCTGACATTGATTAGTCCGGTTGAGCTTTGATAAGGTTACGGATGTGTTTTAGAATTGACTATTGTGTGGGATGGTTTGGTTTGGGCTTGTAACTTAGGGCAAGACTATTGGACTTGTTTCAAGCAACATATTTCAATACTTATTTAGTTTGTTAACTTGGTTACGTTGTCGGTTATTCTTGTTAATACAATTGATTGATTTTAACATGATTATTGCGTGGATAGTTTGATGGGTTTGATAATGTTTTAAGGATGGTTTTCTCGATTGTATTGTCATGGTTGGTTGGTTGGGCTTGGTAATGGACAAGAATAATTGGACTTGTTTAAACATATTTATACCTTATTCGAGTTTGTTGACTTGGTTTAATTGTCGGTTACTACTTGTTAATAACAATTGGTTGATTTAACATCGATTATTGTCATGGATAGATGGATGGGTTGATAATGTTAAGGATCGTTTTCTCGACTAGGCTATTTCCATGTTGGTTGGTTGGGCTTCGGTAAGGACAAGAATACTGGCTTGTTAATACATATTTTATAACTATAATTCTGTTTTTAACCTTGGTTCTTTCACATGTCAGTATTATTCTTGTTAATCCGACAAATTGATTAGTTTTTAAACATTGATTATGGACATGGATAATGGCTTGAGATTATTGATGCTTTTTCTAAGGCATGCCATTGATTGGATGGTTGGTTAGGCCTCGGTAATGGTCAAGATTATTGGGGCGCTTGTTCGGTCACATTTATATCTATTTAGCTCTTGTTAACTTAATTAATTTAAGTTTATAACTTGATCTCAGATTTCTTGACATATTCGTTTGTGAATAACATTGGATAGTCCAGTTTATTATTGTTACAGTAATGAATTCTTTACAATTTGGATGTTGTAGGGACTATATTTTTCTTTTTCTTTCTAGCTAGGCTAGTATTATAACTCATTTTCCCAAATGCCACTCCAGGTAAAATTGGCCAAGAGCGCCATGAATTGCGGTGGGAAGCTGTGAATTGCCAGAACTCATTGTGTATTTGGATACAATAGCCAGAAACGGACATATAGCTGGGTTGGAAGCACCGTCCCCAGCTTTGCCTCTACCAATCACTTTAAATGGGCTAGAGGGCCTGCACACAGTGACCAATTATGTGGTCCCTTGGGTTTGATTTGCTCGTAACTATCTGAGAAATCAATCAGTCTGTCTGCTCACTTTCTAACAACGTTATAAATAGCACCAGATAGACCATTTTGGAAATGTTATCATATATAATTGCTTAATTATATGAGTGTGAAAATAAGCTTCAGGGTTTGATAATGGTTCAAGAAATTAGTTAATCTATTCGCTTTATGATATCAAATTATTGCCTCATATATATGATTATATATTACACGAGAATTGGTATTCACCCGTTTTGTTGGCAGATATAATATTGATTAATTGGTGTATGTTTGGATATACATGAAAATAGCTATTTCGTCAAAACGGAGAGAAGAGAAAATAGAGAAACAGGCACAACCTCTAGTAATAAAAATCTGTAAAATTCTCTCTCATATATAGGAATTCTATCAAGCCGAAAAATTAATAGAATAAGAAATACAACACCGGTGGCTTGGAGAAAATGGCCACTTGGACCATGAATCACCATTGGAATGAATGCCGCCATTTAGTCTCATTCACTATGAGAACTAAATCCATTCATCTGTCTTTACAAAGATCACAACCGTCGTCAAATAACTTTGGCTTACTAATTGCCCAACTTCAGTCTATTTACCCTTGGTCTAATTCCTTTTCGTCTTAATGGTCGCATTCGTATAATTTGGGCCTTAACACACCATTAATGCTTTAGAGTCAAGTCTCCTGTAAACAAATTGAAAAATACGTACAAAATTACATTATTATAGGGGAATAGAGTAAACATTAGATATAAGACCAAATCTTGGACTCTAGACGAATTGGCATTAGACCAAGTGTTCTACTAGATCAAGTACTTTTACCAAACAAGTAAATATTAGACCAAGTTGTTAATATGAAAGAAACCAAAACTGTGATTTGCCACGTTGGGGTTATTCGAACATTTATTATGCTATAATCTCACATTATAAACAAGAGAATAGGAATCTTGCATAAGAAGACCAATGATAGCTAATAGCTCTGAATGACATTGAGACCAAAGCCAACTGTGAGAAATTCCATTGAAACATAATTTTTTATGTTAACATTGTAGGCCTACTGACAACTATTATAGATCACAACTGTGGTCATTCGATATCAATATGCCAATGAATTAATTGATAATGTGCACAGGTTAATGTACCACTTGTCTATCGGAACATACAATAAAGACAGACCTTCAACTTAAAAAAGATTTATAAGATCAAAATTAGAATCATGTTTTGAGAAGCACACGAACGAAGGTCTTCCTCCAAAATGCACAATTGGCTTGAGTATGAATAACAACCCAGAAAGCAACTTAACATGTATCGCTGATAATGATCACTGATATTATGAAGATTATGAACTCAGATAAAAAAGTGATGACGATTATGATGATAAATAAAGGCAAATATATATAATGATGAGCCATATGATTAAGGTGCATATGGAAGACTAATGAATGGTTAATACAATGACCGAGGTTCGATGGTGATGATGGTGAGGAATGAAATATCCAGGTAGATCCCTCACCGGTGGTGTGCCGCTGGTGATCGAAATAATGATGACCGAAAATGTCGATGGTGATGATTAAACATAAAATAAAACAGAGAGGAGAGTTAGAAAAGAAAGGATAATAATAAGGATCATATAACGAAATCCTGCCTTCCAAGGTAGATCAGAAGAACGAGATCCAGCTCATACCAGTATGTTGTTATCTCACTCGAACCCTACCAGAGCTTGAAAGAGAAGCCCAAAGTCGGTCACAGATATTTGTGGACCGATTCTTACTTGACATTGAAATTCTGTTCTAAATCACTGTTACTGGCCGCCGATTCCGCGCCATCATTTCGAAATTTCAACCGAAGCGAAACGGAATGTTTAATTTTTTTTTCACGACGTAGTATCTATGTCTATGATGATACGAATCTGGATCGGAATTTGGTTTTATTTGAGTGCTTTTATATCGAGATGATACACTGGTGAATACTAAGATTTTAATGAAGTATAATTCGAGAATCGAGATAGATCTTCGTGTTTTCAACTGTACGATTTGTCGAACGATGACTGACAGTATAACGTCATCGAGGCGAAATAAAAACCATCTCCTTTCGTTTTCCTTTTTCATTTTCTATTTTAACAGAGCTACCTCATAAACGGGCGTGTCAAGCTGAAAGCGAACCACAAAAGGTTGTTTCAGAAAGACGTAATATAAAAAGGTGTCAAATTACGTCAGGGGGTTTTCCCATCGCTTTTCTATTTAGAGAAGCGCCATTTGTGCCAATACAATCTGACGCATACATTATTGTGATTTAAGACTGATATATACACGAAGGCAAACTATAAAAATTATGATGTCAAATTCAGTGTAATGCGTACACTCTTCTGTTAAGTTTTCCTGGCACTTGATGCATAATCATGGTTTTGCTTGGAGACGGTCAAGCTAGGGCAATCTTTTTGACAACTTACGAACTATTAGCAAAGAAAAAGAGCACAGAACCCCAACTTTTCCTGCAATATATTCCCCATGTCCATGAGCATATAGGAGTGAAAAAGTATAAATGTAACTGATCAAGCATTGGTCATCTATTTTATTATAATTAGCTATATGTGAGTTATAGATGTTTAAAGTAGTGGATCTGTCAATGTGCATTTTATGTCTTCTGAATTAATAGGCAAATAAATGTTTTTGACATTTTCAGTGTGTTAACTAAATTGCCCGTAGCGTCTGTTAAACCAACTATTAGCCCACCTGGATCACGACCCTGTGGTCAAATTCGATAATCACCTACGACAATATCTTGTAATTATCCGAATTTGGTAATGCGCCTTACAAAATAACTTGGTTGATACTTAATCCAAAACTATATCATACACATGTCAAATGCTAAGATTGCAGATTATATTTTATATATGTTCATTAAACTGTATGCTTAGTACAAGCCTCTTTGCAGGCATAAACACTTAAATTTCTAGTTTTTGAGAGAATATAAGTAGATATACCAATGACTATATTCTTCTCACACATGATCATAGCAGCTCAATTGTGTATGTTTTGCCCATTATAGTATGCGATTCAATATCAAAATTCATTACTACTTTTTTTTCGACGCTCGGAAAAATAATACCGTCGTTGCGAACACGCTGACCGTTAGCGACAGAGGAACCAAATGGCTTGCTGAATTTAAAGGAGTATCGCCGTGTGTATATATGCTAGTGTGTTTCCCGTGCTTGCACGCGGCTGTAATATCAAACGATGTTTGAACCCGCGAGAGCTGGTCAACAGTACTTGAGTAGTCAGATTTTCGTTTTCATATTACTGATCGTACGGCTACCTCATGACATAAAGAATTGAATGGACAGTATCTTAGCGTTGATTTATTCAAAAGTTATGACCAAGTTGCATTATTTTCGATAATTTTGTGAAAAAGGAGACATACC
>CALNVZ010000174.1:61743476-61878470 GCA_940671915.1 Paracentrotus lividus
GGGCAATCGCGCTAAGTGGAATGGGAAAATATGCATCGCTATAAGGCGCCGTATATGAAATAGTGTTTTCTTTAGTTCAAAATTCAGCTTTTTAGACGTAAAAGTTAAATATTGATATTATGGGAATATTTTTTTAATAATATGAAAAAGATTTAAGAAGAGAACAATAAGTAAAGTGTTAATCAGGACTTAAAGGGTGGTGGTAGCTTATGCATTGTTTTGAGGAATGGAGGAGGTTTGATCTCGCATTAGATTTTATGATTGCTGTTGTTTTATTGATGTTTTTTGCAGCCATAATGTTGAAATGTAGCAAAAGATGGTTATAGTAATGAGATTATTAAATTCTTGATTCTAAATTGTCAAAAGCTAAAGTGCATAGTTATAGTGATGCCCCTTCATACATGATCCTATTATGGTCCTAGTTTTTCTCCATGATTTATTTTACTTTTTGCGTAAAGATATTGACTCAATTGGTTCCTATTTTATGTAGGAATATTGGTATTCGCATTTGGTCTCCTCTCTGAGTCGCTCCTGATGTACAATAGATAGCAGAGTCAATGGTGTGGAACGATTTTCGCACTGACGGATAGGAAGGGAGTGAAGTGGACTGGTGACTTATACCAGCTTTAGTCAGATATTTAGATGGAATAGGTTTTCAATAACTTTGATTTCACTAACTGTTTGTAATAATCGGTTGTTGGTAGTGTCAGAGGCTTGTTTAGTCGGGCTGAAAGGAAACATTTTGGAGCTTGTGATAGTTGTCATTGATCGATTGAGAAGATGATGATGAGCAATATAAAGAATTGCAGTATTCGAAATGTTTTGCTATTTTAACTGACATTTGAGAACTGAGAGGAAAGATGTTTTTATTGGTTAAAGTGTCGGACAACGGACTCCCCCCGCATCCGCTATTATGTCTTATCTGGACTCGGAAGTAATACGAAGATCCGGGTAGTGTCATCTCGAAGAGAATCAACTGAGTCGACACGTAAGATTTGGCGCAGAGAGAGCAGCTACGTAGTGATTTCTCAGCGGAAACATACAGATTTGCCCCGGAAGACGAAGACGCTGTGCTATTTTGTACTTAGCCCCTCTAGATACGCCCCAGCAAGTTTGTGACGCTCTCACACCAGCAATCAGCTGGATGATTCAGGGTTACGAGGTTGTATGGGGGACTAATCGTACAGTAGGTGAAGATGCTCATCAACTTCATGGAACTCTTCAGAGGCGGGGCAGCTACAAATGTTAATGGATTTACATTGCTTATAACAGCTATAAGACTTCCTTAGAATCTTATTCGGTTGTTGTGTGCGATCGATGATCAAAAATTGAGAATGATATGGATGTTCTCGTGAAAAATATACGAGGTTTACTAACAATGTAGTATACTCAGTGGTGGACTGTACTGGATAAGAAGAAGAGATAAAAATCAAAAAATATCCTGATTTATCGCAAAAATGAAGCTTATTTGCTCCAAAGATTTTTTGACGTCACGCATACGTTATGTAGCGTGAAAGACAATTGGGGTAGTATTATACAAGAGAAACGAACGTAGTTTTCAGGCTTTGTCTGTATTTCCTTTCGTTATCGTGGGCTTAAACAGACACGACTCACTCAGTTTGTGTGAGTGAGTATTCTACAGATTTATTTGTTGAAATTTCGAACAGTCAGATCCACTACCAACGATTTTTTCTGAATAAGCATAAATAGATTAATTAACCTATGATAGATTGTATGGATCTTCTGCTTTTGAACTGTACAAATTATTGGAAGTAAGGTAGGTGCCATCTCTTTGGAGTATGGTAAAGAGCTTTTGGATTATTTTCGACGATGGCAGAATACGCAAGCAGACGATTCACTGTTTTTTGGGAAAAAAACTGTATGCGAGCTTACGTTTGGTAATTAAATAATGCGCATTCTTGTTGTTTTCGTGTGGAGATGACTTTTTTTTGCGCTTGTGGATTTTTGAGCTTTTTGATTTCGCTGAAATAGAATACTCGGCATTCATTGTATTACTAGTGGTAAATTTATAGATAATTTATAATATGATTTGGGAAAGTTTGGGACAGATTGTTTATTATGTGTTGGGTGGAGCATAGAAAAATTTCCAGGTAATTAATTGAAAATGTTAAAAATATACAAATCTTAAAGATGATCATTATGACTATGACTAGCTCAGCGATTGTGAATATTTTTCTGATGTTGTGCTTCATTTATTTTTATGTTTATTGTGACTATCATTTATTATAGGGGTATACTGTATATCATCTATCAATGTAGGCTAAGGGCGTATTTTTTTTATGTTATTATTAATTAATTTCTTTATATTTTCGAATCTCTGTTGTTATTGGACAGGGACAGTATCGACTTCACTGGTGCACGATTTGTATTTTTCTTATAAACTTTTCTGATATAGAGAGAGGCTGAAAGATATTTGGCGATTATGGTCTTCATAATTTCACTTTTAATTTTTCTTGCTGGGCTTTGCTGGCATGTCTGCTGAGGCAGAGTGAAAGGAGATGCAGAGAGAGTGCACCTGTAAGTCGGAGTTTATGAATATAAATATTCCTTATTTTATTGAATCTTAAATTGGGTTCAGAAGGATGTCATAGCGAAAGTGTTCGTGAGTGGTTTAGCCACGTGATTTTTTTGAAACCAGAGTGTTTGTTTGGAGCTATGGGGTATAGAACTTCAGGTCATTGAAAGATACATAATGTATTGGGCTGCCTTGGATACTGGGTTATGGTTACACAAAATCAGCACGTTGGTTTCAGAGTGAATCCCGTTCAGTTTTTTATGGCGAGATGTCTGGGAGTATCTTCGGTCCTATATATTGCGGCATCTCTTACCAAGGAGGAGGAGGAAGGGAGATGCGCCTTATAAGGCCGATAGATACGTCCAGACATGCGCATTAAAAAAATGGGACGGGAGTGCATTTGAACCAACGTGCGAGTTTTGTGGTTTTAGGTAACCAAAAACAGTATGCAAGGCGTCATGCACACTACATTATGTATCTTTGCCAATTTAGTCTGGGGAGTCTATAAACCATAGTCTCCAACAACATACTCTGGTTTGTTTCAAGTTCACGGGGTGGTAAACCACTGAGAACTTTGGCGAATTGAACGATTTTGAACCAATTATTAAGATTTTCAATGACATGTGAGATTATTTAATATTCATATATCCCGCTACGGTGACTCTCTCTTTGATCTCCTTTTTGCAGTCGCCCTTCATGAGGCACATGGACAGGCAAAGAGCAAGAAAAAGATGTAAGTTGGAAATTTTGGAGACCATAATCGATATCTTTTGGCCTCTCTCTATATCAGGAAAAAGTTTATAAGAAAAAATACAAAATCGGGTGGTGCAATCCCAGGTTGAAGGTCGATTAAACCTGTCCCTGTCGTTGCCAAATAAACAACAGATGAGTTCGAACGTGATTTGAAAGAAAATTATTAATTAATTAACATAAAAAAATCGCCCTGTAGGCTACATTGGAATTAGAGCTGTGATATCATGTAGGACTATTAATAATGATAGTTAATGATACATATAAATAAAATGAATCAGGTCAACATCGAGATAAATATTTCACAAGATCGTGGTCAGTCATATTTTCATATATGATAGCGATCTTAAGAGTTTGTATATTTTTGTACTTTTCATAAATTACTTTTGAAATTCTTTTCATGCTCCCAACATTAGAAAAATCGGTCTTATCCTAATTTTCCAAATATATGCTGATAAGAATGCAGGAATTCACCATAGAATAGCAATGAGAAAACTGCGGCAGGTAGTTTCTATTTCAAGCTGGTCAAAGTATAAAGCCAAGGGAAAAAAAAGTATCTCTTACACGAAAAACAACAAGATGCGATTGGGATTGTATGTACAACGTAGCTGGGCATACAGGTTTTTTTTCCAAAACAGTGAGATGTACTGCTTGCTGGTAATTTGGCCGCCGTCGTTATATAGATTCCCAAAATGGCTCTTTTACCTACTTCGCAGAGAAGATGGCGTTACTTTTTTCTATTTTTACAGTTTCAAGAGAAGATGAGGGTGTACCAATCTTTGCATTAGGTAATTTAATTATTATTTGCTATTTTCATGAAAAGATCGTTTGTGTTTGTGTTGGAGTTTTGACTGTGTACTGTAAATATTTCAACAGGAATAAATCGGATGGGAGTATCAAAGGTCCACTCACACCAAAGCTGAGTGTGAGTCGTTTGTTGTTTTGATCTACTTGTATGAGAGGAAAGGAATTGACATTTTGACAGATGCGTGAAAATACTGTTTATTGGTTTCTTGCTGTGATATATACCATTAGTCTTGTCACTGCTACCTATAACTATGATGCGGGACTTGGCGAAATTTTTGTGAGGAGACTGAACCTGCGTTTCATGTAATGTTTGGATACAATAATCAGGTTATTTGTTTTTTTATTTTTTATTTCTTCTTTTGATCGTACAGTCACCATTTATCTTGGTGTATTATGTACTATTTGGTAGAGTACCGGTGTTTGTTAGAGGTAAACTCGTATTTTGTTGTTATTTTGTGTCGTCATGTGTTTTTTTATGTATTTAGGTTGATGTGGCTTACGAGACGCATTGCAGTATTTGTTAGGCAATTTTGATCATCGGAATGCGGCACCAGACAAGGAATTTTAAGTATGCTGGTGGAGTGTTATATGCTGTTGTAACGGTAATATTAACATCTTGCGTGCTGCGCCTCGGTCCCTGAAGAGGTTGCATATTGAAGTTGATGAGCATTGTGTCCGCTACTTGTACGATAGGTGTCCCCCAGTTGTGAAACAACTGGCCGTAACGGCGTTGATCATTTCCAGTCGGTTGATGTTGGCCTGTGTGAGGCGTCCAAAACTGTGCTGGGTATACTAGAGGCGGGCGCAAGTATAGCAGATAGCACGCTGTCTTCGTCTTTTTGGGCAAGATCTGATGTTTGCGCTTGAAGAAATGCACTTAGGAGCTGGCTTTCTTGGTTAATGGCTTGACGTGGTGAGTCCGTTGGGGTTGCTCTTGGATGGACACTAGGTAATTTTAAGTCAGTTGATCTGCTACTCAGGGGTTTGTCCTGGATTAGGATGGATAGGATGGGGGGATGAGGGGGGGGGGTCCGTTTGTCGGTACACTTAAGCAGATTTAAAACAATCCTTTCTTCGTTTTCTCAAAATTGTTGCCCAGTAAATATGCAAATATTTTGCGATAAATAATTTTGTGCTTTGTTAATTTGTCTGATATCAATTTTCAAATGATCAATAAATATTGGATCACAAGTTCCTAAATTAGTTGTCTTTGTCCGAAACAGCCGTTGACATACACCGGGTATACTCGTTAAGTGAAATAAGTATTGAACTATATTTTCTGATAAATATTTTGGCATAATTGGTTATAAGTCAAGTCATTCATCGTTATTTGTAGAGGGGAGACTCGTTACAATTGCTTTGGTAGTATTGTAACAGTGGCGAGTCAAGGGAGACACTTGGGGATATAGCAATATTTCTACATAGAGATATGGAAGTTATTGAGGTCAACTTCTTTTGCAAAGTGAAAAAATTGAGGAAAAACTATGGACTTAATGGGTCATGGTATGAGGGGGGGGGGGCATCATAAAGCTATGCATTTGGTTTTTTGAATTTAATTATAGAATTAATTATTATAGTTTTTTTTAAGCATCTTTGGCCTACATTTTCTAAGCATTTAGTGGGTGCAAAAATGAAATAACCTACAGCAATTATGAAATCGTGGGGATGAACCCTTTCATTGCTTCAAAACGAAGTCAAAAAAAAAAAAAAAAAAAAAAAAAAAAGTTTAGCATCATTTGAAGTTTTGATTTTAACCTTTGTTATTATTGTGTTTTTTTTTTAATTTTCATGATTTATTATAAAATAGTTCCATAATTCAATATTTTTTACTTTTTAGCGTAAGGTGAATTTTGAACTTTGAAATGAAACATATTTGCTATGACGGGCTGGTTTTGGAGTGTTTTTGGCCATTCTGTTAGCGCGTATTTTTGAGTGCATAGCTTTTAAATGACCTACATACATGATTTGATTGGAGTTTTAGTGTGCTCTTTGGTCAATTAAATAATAATTAAATCATTAAAAAATGAAAAGTTTATTGAAATAAGAATATTATAAATGAGTGAAAACATTGAATGTTTGACAAAAAATACTCAGATAGGAAAGATACCAGTCATATGCTATGTTAGATGGAAGAAAAAAATAACAAGATTCAGAAGTATATTGGATGTGAGAGAGGCTTTTAATGAAAGACAAAAGATCATGACTATTCCAAGATTTAGAATACCTAGAGTCTGAAAGATACGTTTGTTTGATATCAATAAACTGAATAAGGACTTGCATTCAAAACTAAATTGCATGTTTGTAAACGTTGGAAAGTTGAAATCCAATTGGGGGAATGTAAAAGCAAGTGATGAATAAAGTCTTGCAATAGATTTGAGATTATGTCATGAGCCCCGAGATGTCATGTATGCAATGTATAAATCTGTTGTCAATCTAGTAGTGGTAGTGATTAAGGGATATTTTAATTTTAGACAATGAGTTGGTGTATTAATCTGAAATTCTTGCAATGATATTCGAGTACAAAGTCTACCGATCTTGAGTGAGAATAGCTTTTGGGTCGTCTACGATCTTGTAGACATTCTACGCAAATGAGCAAATAGTAGCATTCTTATAGTTTTTTTTTTACATTTTGGAGTTCAACTAATATTGGCAGTTTTTGTCGGCCATAATCACTGCGAGTGCGATGTTTCATGCAGGGTCATTATTCAGATGGTATCGTGAAAGGTGTAGGTGGCGGGAGTCTTTGTGTAAATCTAATGCGCGTTGCACATGTGGTAAGCCCGGTGCGGTGCTTTAAAACGATGTGATGATTAAAATTTTTTCTTTGAACTTGACATTTGTATTCCTCATCGTTAATTGTCTTTTATCACTTACCTAATAGGCGGGGGGGGGCTCCAGGCCGCCTCGACGTTTGCGCATTTTTCGCAAGGAAAGTCTCCACTGCGCGATGGATGACTTTTTTTCTCAGTTCCGATCTTTTAAGACCAATTTGCGCGTCGGTACCGGTTCGCGGTTTCGCATATTTGTACCGTGGTAGAACCATTGCTCAAACCGTGATTTCATTAAAGTCAATACATGTGTTTTTCCAGTAAATTCATAATTAGATGATTATTTTTGCTTTTGACTGATTATTACTTGATTATGAATTTTTTATGATTGTTGATTGTCCAAATTCATTAAAAAAAATGAAATAAAGGTGAAAACAAGAAATCATAAGAATTTAAACATATAATAAGAATAATTGTGTACCGGAATTTTTTTCAAGTAATTGATAGGAGGCTTAAAGATATTACCAAATGAGCATTTGAGCTGTATTTAGGAAGTTATGAGCAATGTATATTTACAATATTAATTATGGATATTAGGCTAATTTACAATAAAAAGATTTATCATGAAAATATAAAATGTGTGATTGAGGTAGGGGCGCATGCTGCCATTTTGCGCGATCGCCGGTCACCGGCCGAGATTCGTGGGGGGCTGGGAGCCCTGAAATAGAGTGTTATTAATTGATGAATGGTTTTTACTAATGTGCTTGCTATCTTGTATCAATACAATATTTATGGTTTTTGAGTATTTTGGTAGTATTTAATTAATGACTGAAAAAATGGATCAGATATTGGCTTTATTCACATGGTTGTACAGGCTAAATTATAGAATACAAAGATTTCTGACATAATTACTATGTCACAATGATTTGTTATAGGTAACATTGATTGTTGTTTGCTGGTAAAGGATGTCTATGATTGTAAATGTTGGATAGAACTATTATTTTGGCTTATAACCCTACATTCCATTGTACTGAAAATAGTAATAAATTAATTTAATGTGCAATATTTTAAAAAAGAGATACTTGATTTAGGGAGTTCACCCTGGGTTTATTTGGTTTAAAATGCGAAAAATAAACAGAAATATTTGTGAAGGTTTGAACAATAAACAAAAGAAGTATGATATTTAAATGTTTTGATTATGTGACGTCAGTGCGAGCTGCTTCTATGTGTTATGTTTAGTCATAAGGTGTTAATTTTTCAAGAATATTAATGTTTCATGCGGTCAATATATAATTAAAAGTGTTCATATAATGTTTCAATTTGATCTTTATCAAAAATTTACCATCCACAATGGGAGAGTGTCGCATGAGTAAAGAATCAAAATTTCAATTATTATAACTTCGCCGATTTTTTGGTCGTTTTTCTATTTTATTTATAATTTTTCTTTTTTTCTGCATTTTTTAACATAATTCCAGGGTGAATTTCCCTTTCTATGTTTGATTTTTTGAATAGATATTTATTTGCAACACCATTTTGCATGGGAGCAAAAGCGCTGAATGCTGATTTAACTTGCTTAAATGAAAAGTATATGGCAAGTTATAGTTATTTTCTCACTAGGGAGATTATAAATCAATGTAAATGTTGGTTGAATATATGGCAGTATTTATTTATCGATGTTTCAAATTGCACTTGTGTAAACTTGAAACTTTGAAGATTTGTGTTTCATTTGTTATTAAGTTTTTTTATAGTGAAACTGTCCTAGATAGATGATATCTTATTTGATGAAGGTGCATATTTTTTATGGGTTTATGAGTAATTTTATATTTTTGTATCGTCATGGCATTTACTTTGTGAATACAGTGGCTCTTTTCTGAAAACGACAAAATAGTGAGTGTATTGATTTTTTTTTTTTTTTTTTTTTGGTAATATTGGAAGTTTGTCTATTCTCAGCTTATATTTGTATCTGTAATTCTCTCTTATTGGTGATCGTATGTTTAAATGTATTATATTGAATATGGGTTAAGTCAAAGTGATGGTGCAATTGAGGTTCTTGGGATATTTCACTATTGATTCAAACCAGTTTTTTAACACTCTGTGATAGCTTTATGAACCCCTACCATACAAATGATTTGATGGAGTTTTAAGTGTGCTCATTGGACTCAATTAAATCAAATCAATTAAAATCCATTAAAAAAAATGAAAAGTTTATTGAAATAAGAATATTACATACACAAATGAGTGAAAAACATTGAAATGTTGGACAAAAAAAAATCAACCAAGAATAGGAACAGATACCCAAGTCATATGCTAATGTTAAGAACGGAAGAAAAAAAAATAACAAGGAAATTCAGAAGTATATGGAGTGCAAGAGCAGGCTTATTAATGAAAAGAACAAAACAAGATACAAATAAAAACTATTCAAGATTTCAAGAAATACCTAGAGTCACTGAAAGAAATACAGTTTGTTTGAATATCAAAATAAAACTGATAAAAGGACTTGCATCTCAAAAACTAAATTGCATGTATTGCTAAAACGTTGGTCACAGTTGAAATCCAAATTTGAAGGGGAAACTGGAAAAAGCAGTGAATCAAGAATAACAAAGTCTTGCAAATAGATTTGAGGAATTATGTTCATGGAGCCCGAGATCTCATCTATGCAAATGCTATAAATCTGTTGTCAATCTAGTAGTGGCTCAGTGAATTAAAGGGGATATTTTTAATTTTAGACAATGACATTGCGTGTATTAATCTGAACACCAATATCCTTGCAATGATATTCCCAGAGCTACAAAGTCTCACGCATCTTGCATGAGAATCACGCATTTTGGGTCCGTCTCACGATCTCATGTAGAACACCCCATTTCTCACGCAAAATGAGCAAAAGTAGCATTATTATAGATTTTTTTTTACCATTTTGGAGTCTCAAAACCCTAAATATTGGCAGTTTTGTCGCGCATCAATCCCTGCGAGTGCGATGTTTTCATGCAGGCGATCATTATATGCAAGATAGCGTACTACGTGAAACAGGTGTAGCGTGCGCGCGCGCCTCCTTTGTGTACAAAATACTACTGCGCGTGCACACATGTGGTAACGCAAGCCGCGTGCGCAGTGCTTTCAAACACGATGTGAATGATCTCACACAAATTTTTTCTTGAACTTGACATCTCTGTATTCCTCATCGTTAATTGATCTCTTTATCACTTAACCCTAACTAGGCCGGGGGGGGGCCTCCCAGGCCCCCCCCTCGACGTTTCGCGCAATATGTTCGCAACGCGAAAAGCTCTCACTGCGATGTGGCATGACTTTTTTCCTCCAAGTCTCCCGCATCTTTTAAGACCAAATTTGCGACGTCCGGGTACCCGGTTCGCGAGTTTCGCATAATTTTGTACACGTGCGTCAGACCCAAAATTGCTCAAAAACGTGATTTCATGTACAAAGTCAATACAAAATGTGTTTTCAGCTAAAATTCATAAATTAGTGATTATTTTTGCTTTTACTGATTCAAATTACTTGATTATATTCTTTTATGATTGTTGAATTGTCCCCAACAAATTCATTAAAAAAACAATGAAAATAAAAAGGTCGAAAAAACAAAGAAATACATAAGAAATTTAAAAAACAATAAAATACATAAGAAATTAATTGTGATACCGGAATTTTTTTCAAGTACAATTGATAGGGAGGCTATAAAGAATATTCACACCAAAAATGAGCACATTTGGAGCTGTATTTAGGAAGTTAGAGCAAAAAGTATGATTTACAATATTAATTATGCATAAATTAGCATAATTTACAATTAAAAAACGATTTTCATGAAAAAATAACTATACAATTGTGTAGATTAGGTCACGGGCGACATGCATGCCAATTTTCGGCGCGATGCCGCGGTCGACGGCGGATCTCGTGGGGGGCCTGGGAGGACCCCCCCCCCGCAATCAATCCAAACCCGCTAGTTAGGGTAAAGGTTTGGAAATACAATCCCATCTTCTATACATTATCCTATTTTCTGTTGTCACTTTGATGTCGACATAATACAAAGTCATCACGTCTGCAACAGTCCAATCGTCAGCTCTCCGCTAGTAGCAGACATCGATGCAGATGGGACACTGGATATCATTACTACAACGTTTGATGGAACCATTGATATTATTGATGCAGAGAACATGAAACCACATTCTACATCTGCATGGCCCTATCAGTTCCCTAACAGCACAATACACGCAAGCCCCATGCTGGTATGTATCAAAAGATATTTTGATCATTTTATTTTATGTAACTGCTACTGACCCTGATTTGATATTGTTGTGAATAACTTTGTTTACACAGAATTCCCTATTGCGTGCGTTGCATATTGAACCCACACCCAATGTCACACATGAGGTAAATAGCCTCAATGCCGAACATGGGTGAATAGGGACAGTAATGTGGAAAAGTTTAGGAATGATAAATGGGTCTTGGTCTTTGACAGAGATGTAAGTTTCAGCTTTTCCATTGTATCTGCCGCATTACCAACTTCACAGTATATTTTGTACTTATTTATCCTTTGACAAGGCCAATTGTTAGGATGTATATATATATACTGTCAGTCTTGATCGATTCACGTATAAAAGGAATGACATGATATCCATTCTTTTTATTGTATCAGATCTGTGTATCAATTTCTTTCCTTCTATTTTGTATTATTGATGTGCAGTAGACCAGGGGGTCGTTTTAGAAACCAGAGACTTGGCTGTCATAAATGTATTAATGATCTACAAAATTGTTCTTCAATCTTCATAATTGTGTTACAGAGCCAACATCTTGTTTTATTGATTGAAAATATAGTCTTGCTAGCAGACCATTCACAATTAATAAAAAAAGTTAAGCAATAAATTGTGAGATGTCACTGATCTCGACAGTTTGAGCAATATTGAAGTGGTAATGATTAAGTATCAATTAAAGATTTTGATAAGTGTGAAACATTTAATAATAATTCTTGTTTACAATGTTGGAGTTGATAATCATTATCATCCAGAATCATAATTCTGTTCTGCTTGTGGTCATCTAACAATGAATGGATCGCTATCAATTTATCTCCCAATCTCATTCTTCAGTTTGATGTTGATGGTGATGGTCTGAATGAGGTTCTTGTATGTACAACAGACGGAGAGATTAATTACTTCAAGCTAGACGGGACCCATCTTCCAGAGAAAACACTTCAGGTAGGTACAACACTTGTGTATTCATGATATTATACTGAGTTGCTTTCTTCTAATAGGCAAACTATATAGCTTCACTATTTCACAAGCTGCTAGCTGTGAGACTGTTTAAATTTGAGAGATATTTATTAACAATAGATGATTATGGTCACATTTCCAAAATATTCACCGATTAATATCCAAATATATATGGTATACTTACAGATGATAGGCCTCGTGCCTCTTTCAAATCTGTAACTGTAAATTATACCCCCTGCCCCTCCCCCCAAAAATAACTGTAGGCCTACATACCCAGGACACAATCTACCTGCTTTCCAAACCTCATCTTCAAGTTAGGAAGTATTTCCATACAATTAACAAAAAGAAAGGCACATACAGCATACATGTGTCATTTAATGATTGTCCATATGCCCCATGAATGAACCTTATGACATTATATTGTTGCATACTGCCCTCATTGTTCTGTTTTTGATCATAACAAATATTAGTGTATGCAAGAGGACCCAAAATGAATCTTATATTAAACTGAAAGTGACATATTTCCTTCCTTCTTGGAAAAGTTAAGTTGGCAGACTGGTTGGTTTTGCAGAAAAGTTTTTTATAAAATTACACTTTTCATATTCAAAGGGAAATATTGATAAATTAATGTTGGTTTGTGTAGTAATCGAATGAGAAACCAATAGAATGAACATCAGGGCCCCGTAACACAAAGGTTTGCGATCAATCGCTACATGGCAATAGCCAATCAAGATCTTTGTTACACGCGCATTTTGTTCAACATACAGACCAGCAACCAATCAGAATAGCTCTTTCAAATTTGCAATCGACGGCAAACCTGTGTTACGGGGCCCAGTCAATACTTCAGAAAGAAAAACAATGTTAGAGTATTTCTATATATTTCTTTATTGTTCAATTTCAAAGGGATGTCAATCCAAGATCAGCATCTAGGTTTTATCTAAGTAAATAACTCTTTCGGAAATTGAATGGATGAAAGCAGGAGATAAACTTAATGTTTATTAAAAGTTAAGAAATAAATTAGAAAGAGGACAATAAAAAAAGACAAGACCTGTTGAGTTGCTCGTATTGCAACATTTGGAATATGTGTGATGCCACACTTTAAAAAGAATTTGCATAATTCTTTCTACACAATGCATACAGTTTTAGCTCAGCCGCTCTTTGAGCCGGATTAGCTTATGCCGTGGCGTTCCGTCGTCCGTCCATCGGCTGTCTGTCCACAATTCAAAAATGCTTCTTCTTCGTCATTTCTAAAGTGCGATTCAAATTCCTGTGCTATATGATGCACTAGGTGGCGATTCAACAGTCTACACAGAATTTTGAAACTCATGTAAATATGCTAATTTCATGCGCATTTTTTTCGAAATTCACAAAAACTTCTCATTTGTTGACGGAATGGATTTTTTTTGTTTTCATCTGGTAGAGCTACATAAGGTTCATCAAACTTCTACACAGAATTTAGAAATTTTGTCTAGAAAATTATTTATGCTAATTTATGCAAAATTTATTCAGAAATCACAAAAATTGCTTCTTCGCCATTTCAAGTTTGGTTTCAATTCTGTTTGCTTTTTATGATAGCACTAGATGGGGGATTTAAAACTTCTACACAGAATTTTGAAACTCATTAAATATGCTAATTTATGTGCATTTTTCAAAATGCACAAAAAATGCTTCTTCTTTTAAATATTTGTTGACCGATTTTGATTTTTTTAGTTTCTTCTGGTAGAGCTACATGAGATTTACCAAACTACACAGAACTTTGAAATTTTAACAAGAAAATAATTTATTTTGATTTATGCGAAATTTAAAAATCGTGTTTATTTCTTTGCAAGATATCGGATGACTTAACCGTAGCAACAAGCGTATATTTAGCGCTCTGTGACAAAATCACGCATTCATATTGGACCTTTCTCAGGGTACGCACTTAACTTAAGCATAATAATTACACAAAATCTACATAATCCACGTATCCGGGGATTTTGCAGAATCCACCTTTGTGATTCGGGCCATTGTCTTTCTTAAATCCATCTTTGGATTGTGCTGAAAAAAAATTAAATTTAATGTATTTCTATTTTCTTCCAATCCATTTTTCTCTAAAAAGTTAATACCCCTACATAATGTAGATTTTGTTAATTTTCATTCAAACTTTTCCATTCAACCTGAGAGGAACTGGGAATGAGTGAATTTAAGAGGGCATTATTAGGCTACTGAAAGGTTGCAAATGAAACCCGAAGGGATGCATGGCAATGATTTCATCTACTGGTTCATCTAGTAAGATCAGATGACAGGGCATGCACTGATCACTTCCTCTAGTTTAACTTCCTGACAACAAAAATTTGGAATCCCACCAAATGAATAATATTGGTATTAGGAAGAATTATTTACCAGATTGAGGTGCAGTGTCTTAGGAAAGAATTTCTGGAAACTTTTATTTATGCTGTACTGTATTAGATTACTGTATAAGTGGTTTTTTTCGCGTACAGATATTTTAAGTAACTAGAACTATAAGTATTTATAAAAAGACAGTAAAATGGAATAAAGACTTACTACCTGATTGACGTACATACCAGTCATCCACGCATCGCGCTGTATTATTGTGTGTGCTATTAATAGCGCTGCATAGACAACTCTGCTCCGCGAGCTCATGGAGTTCAAAACATTTTCTAGTGTTTATAAATACGCGGTACTGTTCAAAACCTTTTCGCGCAATGTTAAATTCGCGGTCGCATCCCGATTCGCGAAATACGTGAAAATAAAACCTTCGCGAAAGAAACCACTTATACAGTAAAGAATAAAATGCTCAATTGATAGCTACCATTGATAATTGATATAAAATATAGTTATACATTGTAGGTCTAGATTGTAAAAGCCATTGCAGATGACTAGTTAACATTATTTATATTCCTGTATATTTTTAGGAAATAAAATACTGTTAGATAAAATATTTTCAGGTACCTTAATGGAGATGGAAATTTTTTCTTGAAAAATGTGATATGATTTAGCTTGAGTATTAAAACTGATCTGAATCAGTCTTCAGTAGTAACGTAACACCTGAAAGAGTTCTGTTGGCAAGGCAAGCAATACTTTTTTCTCTAGGGAATTGCATGAAGTTGTAGCTACGCCTCCTTGGTATGATTCATATCACTGATTGAAATGGGAACTGAATCGCCACTCCCTCTTCAAAAAAATTACATCAGAGTTTACAGGCATTGATACGGGCCCCTTATATGCAGGGTTTTACAAGGCAATTGCCCTTTACCATAATGAAACTCTTTTATCTTGAATTAGGTGAACACATTTGAAAGCAACATACATGTAGGCCTACACACCTCTTTTCCCATTAATTATAAATGTTGGCATATACACAAAAAATGTATGTATCATTAAGGCAGAACATAAATGACAATATATTCAGTTTAGTTTCTGTGTTCAATAATGATACAAGTACTTGTTGTATACAATGTAGTGATTAGACATACAATTTTGTAAAAAATCTATTTGGCAAATACCCAACTATTCTAGAGGCTGAACCTGTATCTACTCCAAAGCTTCATGGCTGGCATGGTTGTACCAATGTCTGAACGTTCGATGTGAAACTTTGTGTGCAAATAACCACAAACATTCTAATGGGCAATTCTACACAAAGTATATTTCTGTAAAAAAAAAAAAAAAAAAAAAATTGTCCTCTGCCATGTTACTTCTATGACCCATCACTATAAATACAATCATCATTAAAACATGTATGTGTGGCCTGGACTGGAGTGAAAAAATCATGAAAATTCAAATAAAAATTGTCCACCTTCAAATGCCACTTTTTTATTCATACATGATTGTTAAGAAAGAGTGCAGCATTTAAATGTCACTTTGCCCTCCATTTCAAGTATTAAAGGATCCTTCTAAAAACAACTTATCAAATCATCTCCTCTTTGCTGTAGGGCCTACTAAAGAGGTTATATATGGATTAAATGCATTGTTGATTTCTTGCTACTCAATCATGTGTTAGGACAATTTAACAAGCATTTTGACAGGTCAAAAAGTTGGAAAAATTTCAAGACTTAATGGAAATCTGTCTTGTTTTCATCAAACTAATAAACCAGGTACATGTACATGTATACGGTACACATAATTCGTTTTCACTGGGGCTAAGCATCTTTTCTTCTTCTTTTTTTTTTTGCACCCAGATGGGGTTCTAAATGAGGGTTTATAAAGACCAATGTGAATGCTTATGTGCAAAGTACTATGACGTATTTTACAGAGCTCTATTTTTTCATAAAAATTAATATTAAAGAATAGAGAAAGTCATTGAATTATCACATTTCATCACATGACTGTATGCCTGCATGTGTCTCCCATTATTGGAGCCAAAACCTGCACAAATCCAATACAAGTTCAGCTGTCTTGTTGAGTAAAATATTGAGCAATTTCATTTTTTTTTTGGTAGCAGAATTTCTTTTTTTCCAAATTGCCTATTTTCCTGAAATATAGGATGTAATTAACTAGAGTTGTTTCTAGTTTCTATAAAAACAGGACACACGTTTCAGTCGAACTGATTAAATATGATAGAATTAAAAGTGAAATTTATGTAATTGGTTATTATAATTGTTTCTACCCCGCAAAACATATTCTTGTAAATGCTTAGAATAAATATTGTGATTGATTTCATGCCAATTATCAAATCCTGATTATTTAGTAGTACATGCACACGATCAGAAAAATGTTAGGAAAGAAATAGCCAAGAAATTTCCCCCTTTCTCAAAGTCTCCATTGCTGGATGTTGCCAACTTTCTTTGTCATTTTTCATTTTGATATATTTCTAATGCTACTCAAATATATGCAGGTGACACATGTAGGTGTTATAGTGGAACTAGTATGTACAATGTAAGTTAGGGTTTATGTTTGTGTAAAGAGTAACCCAGTGATGAATTTATGAGACACAGTGTGGGGTATTTGATGGAAATATAATGGAAAGGAGTTTAGTTGAAGTGTACATCCTGTTTTAAAAATTTATATCCTCTTGGTGTAACTAGCAGATGGTGTAATTCTCTGATTGTGTAATACCACACCGGCTAAACCCATTTGGTCTACTATCAATTTGGTCTAATCGCTTGGCCTAATTATCACTAGGGTTGGGCGAATCTCAACTTTTTTTTCCAAACAAGTGATCTATAGTAAAATTCGACGTAGAAACTGAAAATGCCAATTATTTTTGCATACGATGACGTCTTACGTCGCTAAAGTGCAAAAAACCAAAATGGCCGCCAAAATAGCGTATTATGCCCAATTATCATACTTTTTATACGTATAAACCACTTTTATTGCGTTTTTATATGTCTTTTGGGTGTCAGGGAACCCAACTTGATTAATCCAACATGACTAATCCTACCTAAGTTGACTGTTAGTGTAGTTTGGTAGTTAGTTTCAGTCAATATCGAGCAAAAATCACCTCATATCAAAATCACTAATTAACACCTATAACCATACTAGGTACATTTGGTCATGATAAAATTGTCAGATTTGAGCTTTTAAACCATCAAAATCCATAAAGAAACAAAATAAAACCGGTTTATACCTATAAAGTGTGTGATGAATGGGCAAAATACACTATTTTGGTTTTTTGCACTTTAGCGACGTCAGACTTCATCGTACACAAAAATCATTGTCATTTTTGGATTTTACATCAAATTTGACTATAGAAATAACTTGTTTGACATAACTTTTCAGAAAAAAGTCATTATTTGCCCAACCCTATTATCACTTGATTTAGTACTAACTATTAATTATCATTTAGTCTACATACATGTAACTTCCTTTGTGGTCTACATTAAATGTCCTTTTGTCTATTTACTTTTCCCATTTCTTCAAATGAAAATTTGGGCTATTATCATTTCATCTAAACATAAAGACTAAGTTATTTAGTCCAAGTAGATATTTAATAGAGGGAATGGGTGTAGCATAACTAAAGCCAAAGTGGTAAATTGGTCAAGTGAGAATTAGACCAAAATGGTTGGATTAGACTATGTGGGATGATATCAGATGAACATTAAAAATAGTGTTGTGTCACGCGAGTCACAACACAAAAGTTGAAATATCTCCAACAAAAATGGCTATGCATCAAAGATTTTGCTTTCCAATATGTATGATCAATAGTTTAACTGAAATGTAAAAATAAAAAAGGCCTGCAGAATAACGTTTCCGAGTAAGTGACCTTTAAAAGTTTAAATTTTGGAAAAATGTCATGCGAGTCACAATGGAATGGCTGATATACTAAATTGGTTGTAGATCAATGGCAATTCACCCATGTTTTCACACTTTAAAAGTTGTAGGAAACATCCATAATCTTGCACTAATAGTGTTCAACCTAGGGGGTCATCCTGTATCCTTACACCTCCACATAGAGAGGGCTGGCCAAGAGACGTCCAGGGGTGATTCATCTAATTTCATCAAAGCAAAGGAAGACTTAACTTGCCCCTCCCTCCAGCTCCCCCTAAACGACTGCAATTTGTAAGTTACAAGGTTTGCTTGGTGGGTAGGATACACGATTTGAAAGTAGAGGTTTTCTAGGAAGTTGTTTTGAGTGATGATAAACAACATTTACAAAAGGAGACAATATTGGACACTTTATTGAGTAGTGCTCGAGTTGATTGAGTAACCTTAAGGTGGTATCTCACCCGAGGAGACGTCTTTGAGACAGAAAAAATGTCATAAATATGAACATGAATAGATTTTCCCGCGACCCATGAGATGTCTGGGAGTCTCGTGAGACGTCTCAGAGACAGAATCGCAAATTAGTCTCAAGCCCGCCTCAAACCCGTCTCACGGTACTGTACGTGATACATTGTACCATCATTGAAGTTTAATTTGTTTTTACCATTGCTATTAAAAATTCCCAGGCTTTTGATTGAATATGAGTACTTGTAAGTTACAACCTAACCAGTCTAGACAACAAACGGACATCTGTCCTATCAAGTCTCTTCATTCAACCTTCTTGAGTGGCTTGTAGCGTATCCTTTCAACATGACGGAAATATTTATCACAGAACATTACATACTGTGCAAGTATTTATTTCAAGCGTGCCCTGGAATATGAAATAGATCCATGCCTGGTTATCTATGAATGAATGAAGTATTATAAACAAAGTTGATACTGTCACTCATATTCTGCTTCCAGGTTTTCATATGATTTTGTACAATTTATGACATAAAAAGAAGTGATTATGGAGTATGCTAATCAAATCAATGTAGAGAACAAAGTCAAATGTTGTGATACAATCTCATGAGCTTTACCTTCTATTTGATATGAATCATTGATCATCTTGCAATTTACAATGTTAGCAGTACGTATGTTTATATTAAGATAGAAACTAAAACTAATCTAAATTACTTTTTCCTACATGTACTGCCATAAACTTTTACTAAGCTCGCGTAAGGGTCTCTCAATAATAATAATACACTCAACTTATTGATTTACACATTAAAGCTTCAACAGTATTCTATGAGTACTATAATTATAATGTACTTAACGATCATCAAGAAATGTACAATGTACTAGTAATCCATATATTCATTTTGTAATCAGGTAATGCACATGTATGTATATTTTCAAGTAGCTGTGTCAGGCACTTGGTTATATGTCGTTTGGAAATTCTTAATGGTACTTTAATGTAATGAAAATATTCTTAACGTCAGTGGTCCTTCAATGGAGAATATAACATGTGGGTGTGCTTGTATATAGGTCAGGAGGACAACAAATTTTGATTGTTTCACATAATTATATTAAATCAAGTGCAAATCATAAGAAATGTGTATATAATTTTTAAAAGAACTTTGTAAATACAGTACATGATTGACTTGTTTTTCTTGATAAATAGGTACTTAACCTTTCCAGATTTTAAAAGTTCTTTTTATCAAGAAATTGAAGTTTAATGGTTTTAAAATGTGTTTTGTTCTTTTCAAAGATCAATATTTAAATAAACTTACCATTGTACATGTATATGATTGACAAGCTATTTTTCATAAAGAGATACTTAACCTTTTAAAGGATTCTTTCATCAGGAAATATACATCTTGTAAGTGTTCTTATGCTGTAATTTTTCTTTTTTCTTTTCAAAGATCCCACTGGTTTTGGTCTCCAAGCAATGGTTAAAGGAAGAATCATCGGTAGATACCACGATATCTGAGTTTGTGAGAACATCCAACAATAAAGGTCATGATGTGAGTATTATTTTCAGTTTCAGATTACATGTAAGATCTTCTTTCGTTTATTTCCTCATTATATTTGCAACAACTCTATCCATACGAACGGATGTTTAAAACTTTTCTTACGTTGCTTGCCTGGTTAATTGTATGTCACGGGCTTTTTATAGTCTAACAATTTATTTGAGAAAATAACAGAAGTGGTAAATCTAAAATATGCTTTTTGATATAACATAATAGCTTGGAGAAAGAAGATTTCTCGAAGATAATAATAAGAATTATGAATGCTATTGCCCATTGAATATGGACAGTGGGTTTTCACTATACCGGTACAAGAATTTCATTCTACCATCAAACGATTATCGTATAATTACAGCAATCAATTCAATGTTTCTACGTCTTTAACTTTTACCAAAACTGTGTATGACCTTTAAGATGAGTCTATTTAGAGGGTTTATTTAATCCTGTTCATGATTTGAGTGCCTGTAGACTTTTTGTGTTGAAGGATTTAATAACTGCCTGTGTATCATCAATGGAGTCTGTTTTCAATTAAACTCAATTCCCTGAATATAATCTTTGTTTCACATCCTCAATGCTGTTCAACCAAATCGCTTTACATGTTTTGCAGGAAAACTGCAATAGGGACAAATTTGATGACTTGTTAACAATATTTTCAGGTTTTATGAATAAATAAGTTTTAACACTTCCTATTCCATGTGTACTTTTCTGAAGAAAGGAACTACATCACTTATAAGCTTCTTTTCCTGTTAGTTTCCTTTTCCTTTACAAAATTTTTTATTAATTATCATGATGGATTTTACGTATCATACATGTACATTATAATTCTGAATGGAATATTCAGGCTATAAAAACTAACAACAAAAAGCAGAAAATAAAAGAACCGCTGAAAGTGCTTAATTATCCAATAAAAGAGAGCTAGTGGAGTAAAATTTAGTCAAAAAGAGCCTTGAGCTTTCGATCCTCGCAGAATCTTCATCAGAGACAAAATGACAAACAAGTACAGTAAACTAACACTAATGAAGACAACAAAAGCTACATGTACAAATGTATGGGAGGCTTAGAGAAAAAACAAAACAAAGGACACTAAAAGAAATTGAAATGTTACTTTAATTTCACTATTGAAATTGAATTAAGAGGTAAAACCTACTGCCTTAGCCGAGAAAGCAAAGGGCCTCCGGAAGTCTTGTCGGGAATCCAATCTTAAGACCTTGCTTCTGTGCAGACTGGGTCTACATCAGCCCACTTGCAAAAGGGACAAATCTGATGACATGTTAACAATATTTCAGTTTTTATGAATAATGAATTTGATGTGCTTCCTATTCGGGCCATAGAAATCGCAATTTTACTTCAATTTCACTGATTAGGAGGTTTAAATTCCCTGAGCTGAAAAGTAAATGGAGCTAGCAAAGGGCCTCAGGAAGTCTTGTTGGGAATCGAATCTTAAGACCGTGCTTCTGTGCAGACTGCGTCTATATCAGCCCACTTGCTTCCTCTCCCTATTCATATGTCAGTTAGAGTTTGTTTAGTTGCATATACAGAGGAAACAGATGACTTGATCCATATACTTAAGAAATGTTTTTTGCAATTTAAGTCCCTTATCCACATATTGAAATATGACTACACTCTTTTTTTTTTTTTGCTCAAGAGAAGATTTAGAATATATTACAGTGATACCAAAAATTGTAAAAAAAAACAAAAAACAAACCCCCCCCCAAAAAAAAAAAAAAAAAAAAAAAAAAAACACAAGACCCAACAAAATTTAAATTTGTTTTATAAAGACATTAATAGGGCTATCAATATTGTATCTTATTACAAGTTTTAAAGTCCTCTTTATATTTCTACATAATAATGTATCACATAATATGTGATGTATTCTTGTCTACCATGTTTGTGTAATATCATGAATTTAAAAAAAACCTGATCCTTTTTTTTTAAACCACTTTAGAAATGTAATGATTAAATTTTCCCCTGAATCAATTTAAACCTACAAGTAGCAGCAGAATATAAGAAAAAGTGAGATGTCAGAAAATATACCTTCTTCAATATGGCAAAAAACAACTGTTTATTATTAAATCATAGGAATAATGATCAACATTGTCTTTGAATAATAAATAGTACTTACCTAAGCTTGTTCCTCTTGGAAATATTCCGAGTGAGTATATATTCCTGTTTGGTACGGCTGAACATGATCACATGCAAGCCGGAGGGTTGGCTTCGTATCAACAAGTTGCTCTGGGATATGAAACCGCGAGTGCTTGTATTTTGTTGTGATTTTATTAACCCAACTCTCTCTTTCTTCCTCTCTATCTCACTCACTAACTCGCTCTCTATCACCGTGTACTTCCTCCTCTCTCACTCTCTATCTGGTTGCGCAGACCGACGACTTCATCTCGTGTGACGCTCACATCCTGACCACGCCAACGCTCGCGGACCTCGACGGAGATGGCAGAAGGGAGGAACTGGCGCTTCCTGTCTCATATTACCATCAGCTTGACTCACCAAGGTAACCAACTACAATTAAAGTTTTAATCGCTTTAGCTCTTTTTTCCCATGTCATTGTTTCATTTTTTCATTGCTTTCCCGTTTCTGAATTTGAACATGAACTTGGAATGTCCTCAGTTGTAGCATGACCCGTTCCTAACCCTGTTGTCGGTGTTGATTCAGAAAGATTGAAACTGCTAGGTGGTGTTTTTGTAGGAGTTCTATCTTGTACACCTGTAGACTGAGAGTCAGGATATTGTTCTTGCCTTACACTAACATCGTCTGACGTACTTTCCCTCACCCTCAGAGCATGCATGTACATGTAGAAATATAGGTTTATATCCACTTGGTCTAACAGCAGTTGGTCCAATTACCTGATTGTCTAATACCCCATGGGCTAAACCCATTTGGTCTACTAACAATTTGGTCTAATACATACTTGGTCTAATTCTCACTTGGTCCGATTACCAATTCATCTAATAGCTAAGTGGTCTAATTATATTTTCGTCTAATTCCAAATGAATATTTAGTCTATTACCAGCTTGTTGAATGAATTAACCAATTAATATTAGACCAAATGGGACTTAGACTAAATGTTAAATGTGTGAAGTGGTAATTAGACCAAAAGGTAATTAGACGAACTGGTTATAGACAAAATGGACTTAATAGACCCTGTGGGAGGAGACCAGATGTGCATTAAAAAAAAAGTGGGTTTAGAATAAATGGCAATTTACTAAAATATAACCTAGTCACTTACATGTATATCCATATTTTTGCATCTTGAAACAAAATCTCAGGCCTGGAAAAATTATCATAAGACTGTTGATCTTTACCAGGTCTTTTTCTTTTGAACCTTTTTCTAAAATGCTGATTAAGCACATTGGTGTTGAATTATCGTTTTCTCTTCTTAAATGAATGAATCATGAGAGAGTAATAAAATATTTCCCAAAGAGGGGGAAAAGATCACTCATTGAGAACCATTAGCGAACGCAGGGCAATGACCACCCTGTATTTCCTCTAATATCCTGACATTGTCCAAGGTGTTTAAAGCTCAATCTTCTCCTAATATTTCCTCATTTCCTCAATAATTCTAGTCCTTATGCAACATAAGACCGAAGGAAAGTGAAGATAAAACCGGATCGCTGACCGTAATATATTTATATCCTCACAAATTGTCTGTAGGATTTGCATGATTTATATTCTGGTGCCATATTGGTCTTTGATTTATGGACCTTTTTTCTTTCTTCTTCTTTTTGTTTTGAATCGCCTTAACCCTTAGCTTACTGGACCTATTTTGCGGACCTAATGTAGAGGCTAACTTTGTCATGAATTTATTGCTGAATATTGAAACATTTTAGGAATGAGAGATTGGTATGATAGAGATAGTTGATAACATTATTGATTAACTGAACACGTTTTTAGACTGAAGTCTAATGTTGGAAGACACACAGTGACAAATGAGCAAAAATAAAGAGGATGATTCATGTCATAATTAATGAAGTTAGATTATCATGTTAGCTGGAAATGATTATAGTGACAGATGGTTGATTAACACAAGTTTATGTTCAGGATATCTGTCAATAATCAAACTAGTTCTCCTGTTGATGTATTTTGCATGATTATTGTGTACCCGGTACAGAGTACTGCTCTTCGGTTTATTTGCAAGACATGAACAGAAAAGGAACTAGATTATGTACTCTACTGAATATTATTAACAGGGGTGTGAGAGTTGACTTTGATTTTTAGCTTATTTTCACCTTTAAAAAAACCTTTTCTTGACAAAAGTACTGGGAGCTCTTTCAATTTCAGCTTTTTATCAGTTCTTTACAGCTTTATCAGCTCTTTTTATTTGTGGTCACATACTGTACACCCACACGGGTTAAAAGCTTTTTGAAAGGGAAAAATAATGTTTTCAGAATTTAGCACTAAACATTTCTTTTTTTTTCAGAAAAAAAAATCATCACTGTTAAGCTTTTTTTTCTTGTCTATTAGCAAGATTAAAATGGGAGAATATGTCGAAAAGCAACCCCTATGGTTAAAAAAAAGAAAAGCAAATGTGAATGCCGAGCTTTAAATCTATGTTACTGATAAGTACAATGCCTTTTTGTCCTTAAAAAGTTTATGGGTACTTTCTAAAGGTGAAATGGACCTGTTTAAACTTTGATAGTCCTTTGATTATTATCTCATTTGTAACAATATGATACAATTCTATGCATAATGATGGGAAAGATGTTTCAAAACTTTCTCTTTCAAAATTTTTTTTCAGAATGAATGGAAATTGTTTTCTAAAACTGAAGAACTTTTACAATAGCAGGAAGGTTGAGAGGCGTACAGATGTTGTGTTTGGGTTTATATTTATGGCTTTAAAGGGATGCAGTAACATTGAATGATATTCAAATCACATTTATTCGATTTAGCTTATTTTGCCAACATAATTATAAACACTTCGGTCAGTCTGGTATCTCTTCAAAATTGCAAGCTAATTGCTTGCTTTACCTTCGAGATATCAATGATTTCATACTCAAAATTTATAAACCAACACCGGATGGTTTATAAAACCATGTGCTTTTCCACACACCCATTTCCTGTTGTAAAGTCCCCCGTCTCTAGCGGCCTGGTGGGCTATCAGCAGAGGGCACTGGTATTCGAATGTATGCTTGGCATTGTTTGTTACACTGTTTTAAGGTAGTAAATGATTTTCATTTGATCTGAAACTTTCAGTAGTTTGTTTTTACTGTTGGAACAATATAATTTTATTAATCTTGATATAATTGCTCTTGTTTTTGAAAGCTACTATCCCACTGTCTGTAGGCCTACAGCCTTCATTATGTTGTGTTAACAATTGAATGGATAGCTGCATAGTTTTAAAGTCCTGTTCAATTCTATTAGTTTATTTCAAATTTCTCTGAAAATGTACAAAATAATAATCCTTAAGGGATTTCTCTATCTGTAATGTCATTGGCAACAATAGTCAAATATAATATGACTGATTGTCGATACCATACAAAAGAAGAAGAAGAAGAAAATAACAATATAACAGGCATGCACATTTCACATAAGTGTGTATAGGCGAAAGTCCATAGTGTTACTATGTCTTGCATTATTTTATGTCATTTTTAAGACAGGTTCAGTGATCTGCTTGTTTCATATAATCTTCCTTTGCAATGTGAACAGGGCGCTCTGCATATAACATTTTCAAACTGTAATCAATCATAGAAGATCATTGGCAAGATACCAATATCATATTACATGTACTGTCTTAATGTGAAACAATTTTTTGTGACATTTCAGGCTTTTTTTTCTAAACACCAATTTTTACATCATCCTCATCATCTAATCGATCATCATATCAGTGGTATATCCAGGGTGTGATTCACTATTCAGCTAAAATCAATCCCAAATTAGATAAAATCAATTTTAGGATCACTAGCCAGGTTATATTTCTATAGGTCCATAGTTGGGATTGATTTTAAATGTTAGTGAATCACCCTCCAGGTGCGGGCGCAAGGGACGCGCACCCCCTCTATAGCGCATTCCCAGTGACGTCATCATTCACCCATGTTGGTAGGCTAAACAATAGAAACATGTCCCTCAAACCGTGATAAATCATTGTTTTTACGGTCTGGTGCACCGGTACCTTATTGTTTTGCCCACCAACATGCCTGCTTGTGACGTCACGTGAAATCACTCTATAGTTTAAAAGCCACATGTTAAAATCAGAAAAGTTTGGTGGCTCACCCCCTTACCGGGCCTGGTGCCCCCTCATTTTTTTCAAATCCTGGATCCACCACTGATCATCTTGTACAGGAAGAAGGTGTGGAAAGTTTTTTTCCATTTTGTAATATTTGAATCCTGTTCAACTTTAAACCACAATGAAACAGCAGAAAATGGGGTCACCTGACATCATTACCTTATTGCTATAAACAAACCTGTGTAAATCATATGATATGACCACTGATCACGTTGGGACAAGCTTGTCATTCTAAGGCATGAATGATATATTCAGTGACTAATGCATAACAACATTGTATTTTTAACTTGTCCAAACAAGCCATTTTATACCAAAAAGATGTTTCTTTTAAATATCAGATTGAAAAAATATATAAGTAACTTTTTCATCAGTGATAGCAATATTAAATGGCATCACATTGTATTCAACCTATATGTAGATTTATATTTATAAGAGAATTATGAATGTAAATTTTGGTGTTTATAAATTATTTAGATTGATAAAATTGCAAATAGTTGAAAGAATAGAAATGGAAGTCAAAATCCTGAAATATTTGCAAACATGAAATCAATGGTGTGAATGATTTCTTGGTAATAGGTTTGTTTCCCCGGATGTGAGGAAAGTGTTCAGGAAACTGCTACCTTCCTGTTTAGGGAGTTCAGCTACACTTCCATATCTCATCGTCATATTGGGTTTCCTGAAACACAGTACAGTCCATTCCTGTTATAACAAGGTCATAATGTAATCTTGTACTGAACATTTACGCACAGACCCACGTAAGCACATGATTGATATTGGGTGCTGAATACTTGCCTTGTTATAACAAGAGCTCATATACCCATCGCTCATATAAACGGGAGTAAACGGGAGTAAACGGGAGTAAACTTTATTCAAATCTTTTATTTTACTTTAATTTTGTTGTACAATTAGTGTATCTTGTTGATTTTCTTTCCAATTACTTGACCCTCACAAAATGTACATCTCAGTTAGTTTGGTTTTCTTCCTCTTTTTTCTCAAGTTTATGCATTTATGTGCATGCCTACATTGTACATGTATGTGCCTTTTTTTTTTTTTTTTTTTTTAAAGTAATGTTTCACACATCCAAAACCTGTGTAATAGGTCTGCATTATAGTAATTAAGAAATTAATTAATTAAGAAATATTCAGTGCTTCAATGTACCCTTTTTTTGCTTGTCTAAAACTAACCAAGGGGGTTTGTAGTATTGTTTAACCCAAAGTTTGCATGCCAGTGCATAGTTAGAAACCTGAAAATCAAATATTTGATTCAATTCATGACACTTGGTAATTAGATGTACCAAATTGCAAATTTTATGAAAGTTCCTGATGCATCTTATTTTCCAGTTTTAACTGCACCTCACTTTGCTCTCCATGCACATAAAAGAAAACCTTGTAGTTTTCCTGCTATTTCAGCTGAACTTTCAACTTCTACCATGTCTATAGGAGTAGTTCAGGAATAGTATCATCGCCTTACATGTTTATATTTATCATACCTGCCATCTAGTAAACAGGAATCTATGGGGTCATCTGGTAATGTGTTCATATCCTGGCTGTCGACACCATTGCGATTGTGGGTGAAAAAACATGTTATTGATCTGGAAATGTCTTAGATGGTGCATGTACTTAATTATCGTAGAGTAGATGGAGTCGATAAGCATTACATCGAACATGATAATGAGAATGGATCATGGATGATCTATTTAGAAGGTTCAAGTCACAGGGCATTTAGCCATGAAGCTACACGTACCTGTTACAGTCATAGGGCTAAGTGAAATTATTGCTCTGGTCATGAGATTGGAAAGCGGAAAACGCTGTCTAAAAGCGATTTGGAAAGGATAACAATTCACCAGTACCGACCGCACAGAAACGTTGTTAGCGCTAACAGAACACTGACAGTAGGCCCTGTTACTACCGTTAATGTTGCAGTGATTCATAATGTTAAACCAACACATTATTTACATCTGGGATCAGCCTTTGACATCACCATCAGAAAGATGTGACTAGGTCTTCTGTTATTGCGCTGTTAGCACTAACAACGTTTCTGTGCAGCCGCTCCTGAGCATTAATGTGTGCTGTTATATTTTGCAATCATTAAAATAAGAAATTAACCCAACTTTGCTTAGAGTCACATGCATGACACACAGAAATGCATATATGGGACTACACAAAATGTTAGACCTGAACATTTCAGCTGTTTTGGGTTATATTATAACTATAAGGGCATTTAAAGAGCGATCCTTTAGAGTTGACCTTTTTACTGTTATGGTATTCTCCCTACAAGCATGAAAATAATCAGAAAGCTCAAAATAGTTTAGTTGTTCATTTCTCCTACTAAACTACATTGTAGATTCTCTTTAAATCTGTTAATTCTTGCAGGAATGTTTTTCCTTTTTTTTGGTAATCGGGTTTCAATTCTATCATTTATTATTTTTTCCCTTTAAATTAGGACTGATGACGTAGATGGAAATGGTCTGGACCTAGTTGTTGGCGCTTTGGTCATTTTGAACTTGACAAGTGGTGATTTTCTGCATGAAATACCATTGCACTTATCCAAGGTCAGTAGCCTATTGTTTTCTTATCTAGTTTCACTTATGATTGAATTATTTTTGTTTGTTCAATATGAAAAAGTAATATAATTTATCAAAGGCTAAAAGTAATCTTCCTCTTGATAAATTGGATCTGCAATCATCTCCATCCCCTGCCTATCTACTCTATCCTCCTACCAAGGCTGACCCGGATGACCAACAGGGTCCACCTGAGAGCATTATAGCAATTTACTTTGACTCATTTCCTTTCATTACAATTCAAATCAATTCAATTCAGTTTAATTCAATTCAATCCAGTTCAATTCAATTCAATTCAATTTCAATTTCAATTCGGAATCAATTCAATCAGCATTCAGCTCCATCCCTAACCTATGTGCTCTATCCTTCTACCATGGCTGACCTAGATGGCCAGAGTGGTCCACTTGAGGTCATCATAGCAATTGAATTCAATTGATTCATTTCAATTCAATTAAATTCAATTTCAATTTAATTCAATCAGCAATCAGCTCCATCTCCGGCCTATCTGCTCTATGCTCCTACCGTGGCTGACCTGGATGGCCAACTTGATCCACCTGATGTCATCATAACAATTCAATTTGGTTTCAATTCTAATTTCGATTTCAATTTCAATTTCAATTTAATTCAATCAGCAATCAGCTCCATACCCAGCCTATTTACTCTATCCTCTTACTTTGGTTGACCTGGATGGCCAACATGGTCCACCAGAGGTCATCATAGCAACCGCATCAGGTCTCCTGCATGTTATCAACATTAATGGTCAACCAAGGCCAGGCTTCCCTCTACAATTAGAAGGAGGGGCCATCACTGGACAGGTCAGTTTCTTAATGGTGAATTGCCATTGGTTTGACGTTTCAAGTATCTGAGTCACTCTACCAAATTCATTACAAAATTGACAAAATGAAGCTGTTTTGTCCTATTGGGGTGTCATAGGAATATTGTTGATTTTCACTCTTATTCTTAAACATTGTCCCTACATGTATAAATACAAGAAGAAACAATTTTTAGATAAGAGGGAGCTATAATGGTTAGTGGTAGCTGTTGTCTCGTAACTGGGAGGACATAGTTTCAATTCCCTGCATTATTGCACCTTTGTCAGAAATCTCTTGGATATGATCCTTTACATATAAACTTGGGTAACTTGGGTTATTTGAAATGATTGTTATGGCTAGGTTGTACCAGTAATAGTTTCTTCACCTTTATTTGACACAGATCAGTGTAGATGACTTGGATGGTGACGGTATCCTGGAGATAATTATCCTTCAAACCTCTGGTGATGTCACCTGTCTCAGCAGACGTGGTCTCAAGATGTGGTCTTCCAAGATATCCTCGAGTGGCTCTTCTATCCCAGGATGTAGACTCGCTGATCTCAATGCTGATGGTTGGTTGGATGTTATTATTCCAACTGCTGATGGGTAAGAATAGTTTCTTCATCTTTTTCCAGTAGTGGTAGTTATGAACCAGATTTTAATGTGAGGGCAGCTAAAGGCAGAATATTTAGCCTTTATATTTCTAGTTTAAATTGAAATCAAGATTAGAGATGGTGCAATGAAAGTACAGAATGAAATTTGAATCCAAAGACGGAGATGATATTGTATAAAATGTTCTTGCCAGTTAGTTACGTGTAACTTTAAAAAAAACTCTGTTCTTATTATTTTCATCATTAACTTATAGTTTAAACATGTGCATTTGGTATGATCTCAACAGGAATGTATGGGCCTTATCAGGCAAGTTTGGTACCCCTTTGCCCCACTGGCCTGTGCATGTAGGAAGCAGACTAGTATCCAATGTTGTGATCACCAGTCTACTGAATTCATCTCAAGTTCCGGATATTGTGAGTATTTATTTTTTATTTAAAGAAGATGATTTAATTCTTTTTCTACTAGATTCATAAAAAAAGAATTTATTGAAGAAGTCATTAATACTAAATTGTTAATGATATGAATATGTATAGCAAAAAGCACAAATATTTTTGTTAGAAAATGGGAAAACTAATATGAGTATTTAATTCTGATATACAGATAACTTTTTTTGTTGTAAAACTAGGTCAGTCTTGTATAATTAGAACAAAACTGAATATATGTCACTATAATCGTTGTCATGTAGCATAATAAAGTTTGTTTGATTATACACAGGAATTGATAGGTCAACATAACAGAACAAAAGCATTTGTGAACAAACATCCAATCTGACCTCAATTATGATCATGTGATTAGTTAATTAGTTTCTATATCTGTGATAGTCTCAGTCAGACCTCTGCTTGTCTGAAGGACATTCTTTTAAAGGGAAGGTCTGGACCCAAAACAAGTTGCTTTTATAAAAAGCAGAAAAATTAAGAAAACAGAATAAAAAAAGGTTTGAAGAAAATCGGACTAGTAATAAGAAAGTTATGAATATCTTTACGATGCAAAAACAATTGATCGCTATACCAAATTAGCAACACAGTCACAAAGCTGTGATGTCACAGGGGCACAACTTGCCATGCATTTTCTATATTGTTTTATGATGAATTTTCATTTTATTTGTGAAGAAACTGTTTCCTCATAACTTTGCCCAAGATATATCGATGGCAATATGTTATTGCATCTATGCATCTTAATAGAATGAGAATTGTAATGACATTTCAAAAGAAAAGTGATATTTTTCATGAAATTCAACATTCATGAATATCTTTTTTCTATACTGAAAACCACTTAAAATCTTTGTTTTGTATTTATAGATAGGATGTTGATTTTACAATATATGTATAGATGCAATAACATATTGCCATCAATATATCTTGAGCAAAGTAATGAGGAAAACAGTTTCTTAACAAATAAAGTGAAAATTTATCATAAAACAATATAGAAAATGCAAGGAAGAATATGTGAAGAAGGAAATACATGTATGTAGATCGTCATGGTTCCAATACTCTTAGAAAATACTAGAATTTCACACAGTGATGTGGTTTATGATCGTGTAGCTTTATATATTACTTTGTCTCTGTGTGGTTACAGTGGTTTAAACGGTGTCATTTCTGTGAACCATCAGTGTTTATTAGTGAAGTATATTCCTTGGAATGGAATCATCTAAAGGAAGTGTAGGTTTCTGTAACTTTTTAGCAGATCTTTTCTTCCTGTTTGTCCCAGAGGCATTATACCACCAATCTGATTGGTTCATAGTGAGAATTCTATGCAAGTAGTCTATGAAACGAGGATCCTGATTGGTTACTGTCAATTTGCTTCCTGTTTGTCTTCTAGGTATAATACTCGAACATAAACATCCTAAATGTAGAAGTTTTTAGTCATTTTATTTTCAGATTTTGTTGCTTTTCTGTGGCTTTTGTGATGAGTGATGTAGAAAGGAACATGACAAATCAATAAAGCTCATGTTTAAAAACAGAGGGTTGTTCTTAAATAACCTAAGTAGACTTAAAGTCGCACTTAAATTCTAAGCGCATCCTGTATTTAGTGCGCAATTTAATTGAGAGACTTTTCAACGGCGTGCATCCCCTAGGCATAATCAAACTAATAATATACTGCACGCAACTAGAAATTTAAGTGTGACTCTTAAGTCTTCTTGAACTCTTTTTGAAACACCCCCTTGGTTGTTTGCCTGGATAATCAAATTGAAGATAGTTTAAAGGTTATGGAAATAATTTTATCATTAATACAGAGTAAATTAGATATTTGTTTCTTTTGTTACTCTATACTTCTATGCAGATCACTGTAGGATATAATGGCAACCTCTACATCATATCATCAGCGTCTTCAGACGATACTCCTTGCATCGAGGCCATTGACCTTGGTGAAAGTTCCTTGACCCCTGTACATGTGGCAGACATGATCCCTTCTATACCTGGTGTTGAGATGATAGCTGCCACAACCCATGGGAGTATCATGCTCCTGTCTACTCAGAATGATGATATGATGGATGATGTAGAGATGATATATACAAGATGGACTCATGCAACTAGTGATGAACACTTTGCATACAGACCATCAAAGGTAAGTCATACATCTTTGTTTTATAATCTCTTTGCTTTCATATATTATCTGTCAACTGACCTCATTTGAACAAATTTATATTAAAATTTCATACAGTCCACACTTGTTATAACGACGAGCTTTGAACTGAACCAAGTGCCTCACTGTAATGACATGTCGTTATACCGAACAGTTAATATACAGTGCATCCCAGAAAAAAAGTAAACCGAACTTTGAGGGCCTCATATTAAAATTGTAAAGCTTATGTGGCCTTGATGTTTTTTTTCATAATAAAGAGTAAATTATATTCTTCTCAGTGATACCAAACTTATACCTGTGTTACGACGGATGACTGACCACTTGGGCTTTAAAAAACAAGGATAGAAATTGGTTTGTACCAAGTTTGTGTAAAAGCAGCCCTTGCATTTCAATAGTCCAAGTTATCATTTGTGCCTAATGAATGGATTCAGGAAAGGCTGAACTTAATGAATGAATGACCAGAAATCCAGGATTGCTTCCGACAAAACTTGGAATAATTGAAGAGTGTAGTGGAAGAAGTACTTAAGTCACATTTTTTCAAAAATGAGTTTTTTGCATAAATGATATTCATATACCATCAAGAATCATGTGCAAGTGTCAGTTTTGTGAAAAAATTATTGCAAAGTGCCCCAACCAACAACCCCCATTTTTCGAAATTGAGGTTTTGTAGTGGAAGAAGTACTTAAGTCCATCATTGTAGTGGAAGAAGTACTTAAGTCCATGATTGTAGTGGAAGAAGTACCTAAGTCCACCAAGCTGTGAGTCCAAGTTTTCCCTATGGGACGAGGAATAGGGCAGCCCTCCTATTTTTTGGTATTGACCCCAAAATGTGTACTAAGATTTGTCTGACGTTAATATGCACTTGTTTGTGTGTGTGTGTGTGGGTGTGTGCGTGCGTGGGGGGGTCAAAATAAAATTTGTTTTGGGAGGGTAGTTAAAACCGCATAGCTGATTTTCACAGTAGGGAAGTGGTATTCTTTCATAGTGAATGCAATATTGGGACTTTGCAAAAAAGTAAGCACAAAGGGCAGGTGGGCGGTTGATCAGCGCCGCCCCCCAAAAAAATAAATGAATAAATAAATTAAAAAAATATATATATTGGGGATGTCAAAGCATGCACAAACAAAAGGTTCACCTGCAATGTGGCTTCTCAAGTCAAATATTATCAATTATATTTCAAAGTCTTATCATTTTTGTAAAGTGGAATGGGGCCCGCCCCCCTCCCCCGCCCTTCAACATATTTTTTTTTTGGGGGGGGCCCCAGTCGGGTAAAGTAGGGCCTAATTTTGCCACTCCATAGGCAGTTTACGTATAAGTTTATTTAGATGAGTTTTATTACATCGTGTCAGACAGGCAAGAAACCAGATGAGACGGGCCTGCCCATAAAACACCAAAAATAAAAAAAGTGCCCCAACATGAGTATAATAACCAAAAAAAAAAAAAAATTGCTTCGTACCGGCCGCTGCCATCTTAATTTCATATTTCATATTTTGTCAATTTATGTCAAACAATAGTCACAGGCTACTTTACAGGGGCTGGCCTCCTTAAAATCCCCAAATAGAAAAAAAGTGCCCTAAAAGAGTAAAAAAAAAATTATATTGCCACCCCCATATGATTAATCCCTATCAATGATATGGGGGAAATATGCAATGTTGGTCATAAGTCCAATGGATCATATTTTATCCCCTTAATTCAGACAGGTAAAATATGGGGAAGCAGGCTTCACCCTTTGAAACACCAACATTTTGAGAAAAAATTGCCCCAAAATGGGTAAAAATAACACAATGACACCCCCACCCCCACAGTAAAAATTCTAAAATATAAATATTACGATGACACCATATAAAAATATGATAAAGCCTCAATTTTTAAAGAAATCAATACGAATTGCCTCAAACAAGAAACCCCCATAATGAGGTTCTGTAGTGGAAGAAGTACCTAAGTCCATGATTGAAGTGGAAGAAGTACTTAAGTCCACGATTGTAGTGGAAGAAGTACCTAAGTCCACGATTGTAGTGGAAGAAGTACTTAAGTCCACAATATGGTTTATTGATTATCGGAAATCGATAAGCACGAAATTACTCAAATTTGGCATATATTATTCTTTTGTGATAAAAATCAACTCCACCAAGTTTGAATCTGAAATATCAAAAAATGTGATGTGAGGAGTAATTTGAAATATTCAAACGCTCATATCTCAGAACTAGTATTATGTGACTTAAGTACTTCTTCCACTACACTCTTCAATTTGTTTTTGACCAATTTTTTTTTCATGAACTCGCAAGCTCAGTTATCCATGACAGTACAGGTATAATTTTGGTATCACTGAATAGAATATGAGTTGCTCTTTTTCATGATGTAAAAATCAATGGCACATAAGTAATACAATTTTAATACGAGGCTCTCAAACTTGGGTTTACTTTTATTTGGGACGCACTGTATAGGTTGGCACTAATTTGGATCAAGTGAATGGCCTCAGTATAACAAAGTTTTGTAGTATCTATACTCTATATAATGGGAGTGGACCAAAATGACATTAATAAAAAATCGTTTAATAATCAGGATTGAGAAGATTGTCTTTGTTTCCCGATTGGACGTGTCCTATCACTCAAGCAAGGCTGTCTGTATGATAGGTATCTGTGGAACCTTATATTAGGCATCAATTTTGTCTGCCATATATATTACATTATTGGAGAGATGAGTTCATTAGTTTTTTTTAACTCTTCTAACTCATGGTTCAAAATGTTGAGAACCCCCAAAAATGCTTTATCATTTGTTGTAACATCAGATATTCAAAAATACATTTACCATGTGTGATATGCTTATATTATGATATCATTTGAAATATCTATGAAAACCAATAAATGTTAGATATTTTGTTTAAATGGCCTTTTCATTTTGTAGTATGGTGTATTTGTAAGGAGAGAGACTAAGCTACGTTCTTACATCAGTGGTACTACATTCATCATAGACTTCCATATAGAAGACAAGAACAAACTCAATACATTTACAATTCAGGTGAGATCATACTGGTGTTATACAGTCTGTGTAAAAAAAAAAAATGGTAAAGTCGGGAAAAGATTATTTAGGTATGAAATATTTGCAAATGAAGTGTGAATGTGGTACCAACTTAAAACTAAAAGATTCTTCCTTTCTGATGTACTTTGTTTTGTGTAATTTGCTTTTGTAAAACAAAAGTTATGCTAAATTTTGTGCGCCGATGAGCTAATCGAAGATACACACATCTATTGTTTTGATGCACTGAATTCATGGCTATTATGTGGGAAACCCATAAAAAAGCATGCGCAAAGGACATTTTTTCTTATTTATAGAAAACTGGTTATATCTCAAGATCTACAGCACCAAATGGGATGAAAAAAAATTGCAGAAGAAAGCCTGATTTTCCTACTTTATGGAAATATCAAACACTTATAGAATGTGATTAATTTTCATACTTTAAAGAAAATGGTTTCCACTTGTACCTTTTTATTTGACACAGACTGTAGTGTAGTAGATTTGTTAGGGGATTGAGTGGTAAAGAATTCAAATCTTGGCTGTAGGTCTAATTCACTGTGGATTAATTTACATTTTGCAACTCTCTAATGAGGTAAACACTAAATTAGATACCCATGTTTGCTTTGGTAACAAGATTGTGGCAACATAAAAAAATCAAAGAGGAGAAGAATTTTGTTATGAAAAGTCTTTTATATTGTTTAATCTTTTGTTACTTAGTATTTTGGGAAAAAAAGTAGAAATTTGGAAAACTGAAGGATTGAGTGCCAAGTTGTGTCAGGAGAAAATCAAATGGTTGGTGAGACATAAAGGTATGTGCCACTGGAGTGAAAGGTACTATCATATTAAAATAGTTTTTATATTTATGTTGCCATATCAAAGCTTTGTTACACTTTCCGTTATTAATCACTGTGGCAATGTCTAGATAGTACCTCAAAAAATGTGGTTTATTTGATCACCTTTTACAAAAACATTTTCTCTTTACTATGTTAACATTTTTCATCCAGGTGAGATTTGATAATGTTTTTAATGTAAAAATTCCTTACATTTGTAGGTTTTTGCTGGTTCAATCTGCCTGCACCCTTCTGTTTCCTATTCTCGTCCTGGCTTGTATTCCCTTGAAGTTGCAACACCAAACCGTCCAATCACAGCTCTTGTTGAGGTTCACATGACCAACCATCACGGCCAGGTGTTTGTCGACTCATTCCCTGTGAGGTATATACACAATTGTTTCTCAGTACCAATAAGGAAGGTGTATGTTGATTCAATTCTTGTAACATATGCACACAATTATACTAGTCTGTAAATTTCTTAGTAGGAATTTGTTCATCTAGGGTTTAGATTGTGTGAACTTAAATGGAAGGGTTTGTTTGGGAAGGTCAAAGCAATTTAGCAGGTTGAAATTATGCATTCAAAATAAAATTTGATACAACACATTCTTCGCGATGTCAACTGATAAAATAGTTGAAATAAAACATCATTATCAGTCAAACTATGGGAAACACTTCATGAGTTAGATTTACATAAATCACATGTGGTAGTCAAGGATGGTTAACCCTTTCAATCTCAAGTGCTTCTGTCATCTTTGTTCTTGTATACATATATAATTTTCCCTTTCTTGCTGTCATCTTTCTCCTAGTTTCAACACCAAGGTTAAAGATGACATCCAATGGATGCTGGTGATACCAACCATCGCCATGGCGATCCTCCTCCTCATCCTATATGGATATCCAGAGGTAGATCTCCTTCCAACTTCCCATTCAAACAAAGAGAGGTAACAGTGTCTATGCCTCTTGGTATTTCAAGGACTCTTATGAGATTTATACCTTTGATGGAGATGGAATTTCAAATCAAATTCGTGATATTGTCGGTTGAGAACCAGACAGGCACTGTTACAGATCAAAGATGTTCCATTGCAAACCAGAAGGGCGCTAGTATTACCATTGACTTTGTACAGCGATAGCACCCTTCTTGTTCTCAACGGAACATTGTTAAGATGCAATAACGCCCTTCTGGCTCTCAACAGACGATATATTCATTTAATAATTTCATCGGATTGGCAGACAAGATTATGAAAATGTTCTTTTAACACAATTAGTAAATTTACCTTGATTAGGTTAAGTTTTGGTTAACTGGATGTCCTACTATCTATGCTCCGTGCAATGATGAAGCAGAAGCTGGACTTCTTGTCGTAGCTGGCGCTGTTGCACATGAAGTACGCTGCTGTGAGAGAATAGGATTGTACGTTGAAAAAAGAGTGTAACAAAACAGTGTTTGATATACTCTTTCAATCATGGATCCCTAGAAGGTACGGGGTGCAACACTGGTGCCTGCAATTTGATCCACCTGAAATATTGCAATATTAGATTTGTTGTGCTGAAAGGTACATCATGTATGCAGATATTCGCTTGGCAATAATGATTATTCTTGATATTGGCATGTTTGATACTTAATATCCTTCTATGTGCAGGTTTTGAATCATTAATGTTATTGATAGTATTATATATTATTATTTGAATATGATAACAGATACTTACATCATTTGTCTCGATCAGTCCTCATTTTAAGAAACATTGAACAAGTTCAAGATTTTGTATCAAATTGCTTCTATGAAAGCATGCGTCTTCCGGTTAGATTGACGACCAAGAATGTTGGTGCAAGTCAGTTTCTAGTTCTTAGAGAAAGTTTGTTAAATTTTTATATCATAGGGGAAATTAAAGTCATGTTTTTATTTATCATTGTATAATTGGAGAACATACAATACAATAGCAGAACTCTAACACCTTAAGTTAAGCAACTTTGTTTTAGTTGTAAACTTTAATTGCTATGTTGAAAAGCCATAATATTTACACAATATGTTATATTTATATTAATGTGTTTCTGGAAATTGATATCACAAAACTCATTGACTGCAGAAAATTACATGATGCAAAGAAAAGACTTCCAAATGCACTTTTAACAGAAAAGGCCCATACTGTACTCTGTGTATTTAAAATATGTTCCTTGTTACTAGGCATTTAACAATGATGCAAAAATTTGCAATTGCATAGTGCAAGAGAGAAATCTTTTTCGAAAGCTGAAAAAATCATACAAGCATAGTGCATTAATATGTTTATAATTTGATTTTAGCCATATAGTAAACAGCAAAGAGAAGGGCATATTTGAGGAATTCCCCCCCCCCCTCCTTTTTGTAGGGGGGGGGGGGATGGGGGTTAATTTATTCTAATAAGTTTAGAAAAACTTTAAAATATGCATATTTTATGGTTGATAGTTGAGCTTTGAATGGCGCTCTTCAACATGTGTTAGAGCCATAGATCTCCCCAAAGATTATTTGCATCATATGTCAGACTGCATCAATTTAGTACCATTTTTATTTTGTTTTCTTTATTTTTATGTTAGACTCCCCTAAATGGATGTTAATGATTTGTGTTATGATACATTTTATGCAATAATGTGTATGATGAATATCTCCATGTTCACTTTTATTCAGCTGCCATGATCACTCAATTATTATATACTACTATTTCATACATGTACATCATGTATTGTTCTTTGCCAAATGTATGATTATTATTTTGATTATGGTTATGGTACTGGTAGAAGTAAAACATGCAATATCTTTTGTAATCAATATGATATAATATTTTGTACTTTTCTAGAATGTGCTGTTGTGTGCAATAAACTGTTTTGTAAAATTATTTGTAAAATTAAGTACTCTTTGTAATTTGTATAATTATGAAGTCATCATAGATTCATAATCATATGAATTTAATGTAGTCAAGGTATTCATATAGTCGTCTGCTCACAGTGCAAATTATTTTGCATATTGGGATATACAAAACAGGTTTGGAAGAAAATTGTCCAAGTCCAAATGAAGCGAAAGCCCCCCCCCCCCCCCCCCCCCCCCAAAAAAAAGTGTAAGAAATAGAACGAAAAAATTCTCAGTATTTAACATTATGATAGAATAATTAAATATATTATGGCATTCATCCACACTTAACATTTAATTAAATCTAAGTTTTGTTATTGTGTGAATGTCAGGTCGAGTCCACTTTCTAAATTTCTAAATTGCAATTGCGCCATCTATGTCCATGCCTATAAAGTCAAATGAAACGAAAATTGCATAGAAATCCCAATTGTTCCTTCGATGTGGAAACTACCGTCTGAAATGCTGACCAAAAGGTTATCATTGTATTACTGTACAACTCTGCCGTTTCTTGTTTGAGAAAATGTCGTTATAATAGGCCTAGGCATTTGTTCTTAATTCGCTCTAAAAAGTACATATAATATGTATATCATATACAAAGTATTGAACAAAAATGCACATTTACAATACAACTTGGATAGAAAATAAAAAAACGATATCAACGTCAGGGTAGTACAATCATGTCTAAATGTTGTTCAATTCATTGGAATTGCAACAGTTCAATCGACGTTTATAGGTTCGTTTCACACCAATATAGTTTATATTTATTACTTTTGAACTTTTGTAGTTTTATATTTTTATAATTGTTATACTTTTATTTTTATTTATAAAAACAAACTTTTTGATAGTCTTGATTTGGACCATTTTCTTCCTCCCATCTTTTGAAAGAGATGCATTTTTTAAATCAAATTTTTGTTATAAACTTTTTTTTTTAATTTTCATTTTTTATATCAGATTTTTTTTTTGTGTGTAAACAGCGAAGAATCTTCTTTATTATATTTCTTGTGTGAATGCCTGATTCCATGACGATGACTTCAAGTGGTTTTTCTAGTTTGATATCTTGCCAAAAACCATTGTTCCATCTATTCCAAAGAAGGTAGATATGGAAACCTTAGAATAGAGATTGTAATCTTGCTTAGATTTTAAAGAAAATCCAAGAGAAAGTCGGACTCGGTGAAATCCACTTTTCAAGGATTTGGGGTGCGGTTATCCTAAATTCTATGCTGTCAAACTTTCCCAAAATTGAAAGAAAATGTATTCTTCCCAAGTAAATGATTATGATGAATATGTGATACTGTATTGGTGCAATTGCGGTGAATGTTTGAATAACGACCAACAAAAGCCTCTTTTTGTTAAAGTGCAAATATTTCTTGAAAAGAAACATAGCACAGCGGATAATGGCACAAAGAGAAGATATATTTAAAAGATTCTTATTTCTTTCTCCCCTTTCCCGTATGAGTTGACTTACCTTTTATCTTTCTGTCACTCTCTGATCAGCTTTCAAAAGAAACTTGCTAGAAGGATTGGTGATGGAACTACCTGTCGCAAATCTTCCAGGATTACCAGTTGGTAATCTATTCCACAAAAGAACTTAGGGTGTCAGTGTGTAAAGAAGCTACAACTCACCATTTTTTGCACTCTTGACAAACCCGCTAAGACCTGAACAATCTCTTTTAATCATGAATGCTACTGAAGCAATGATCTTTAAATCCTCTTTAAAACGGGTCACGAGAATCCTTCCCTTTGTTCTCGAGATGTCTTCTTTAAGATGAAAGACAAAAGAAGTGGCTGGTAACAACTTTCTTGAGGTTCCCCCTTCGTGCCCACGCGCTCACTGCTTGCTAAGGCGACTAATACAGCCAATTTGAGATGGGGAACGGTGGGGGGGGGGGGGGGCAAACGCTCGGTCCTTTTCATCCCTTTCTCCTCTTGTGTTTCTAAAGTTAACATGAGTCTCTCCTTATAAATTAATTAATGTAGTCAGAGATAGAAAAAGTATTCAGCATATGGAACAAGAATTAGATCTCTTCTTATATGTCTTATGAACCACATGTACCGCAGCCATAGTAACTCAGTAGAGTAAACGACCGAATCATTCCCCCGCCCCCCGTAAACATTTTGTATTTGTAATATTTTATATTTCGTGAGTGTTAGAAATGGATATTTGAATATCATTAGATTCTTTTTCCCATTCAAATGAGGCCTTTGGCTCAGAGAAACATGGGTTAAACAGAAAATATTAACAGAAAATATTATTATAATGTTACCTTACACCATGTACACATTTATATTCTATTCTTCTGTAAGCTTCCAAATGAGCATTAGTTTAAAATTAAGAAATGGACCGAAATGGCACCTGCAAAAAAAACAATTCCTGTCTTTAAAATGAAGATGAAATCCCGAAATCCTTAAGCTGGTTGTTCTGCATAGAAAATCAAGAATTAGCATAAAGAAGATTTCAGTATTATGAACTTATCCAGTCGCTTGCACATATGAGTAACTTCTAATACACATTGGTAAGAAGTGAGGTATAATAGACTATAGTATTTTCATTTTCTGCAATGCTCTTTCGTCAAATAATAAGATAAAAGGAAGATAAAGATTAAAGAATATTATACAAGACAGCGGTAGGCAGGTGACGAAGTCAAACACGCGGGCGCAGTGGCCTAGTGATGCTGCATCACGGGGTCGATGAATGATCATGAAGATGGACGACGCGTGGCGTAGGACAATATTCAGTCTTCATTTCAAGTTAGTAAATCATGGGATGTTTGGTTTTGAGAGTCATTAGATGTCGTAATATTCAGAAAGTGAGAGAGAGAGAGAGAGAGAGAGAGAGGGGGGGGGATGAATATAAGAAACTGAAATACGTATAATTGAAATCAAGATATTAATTACATTTACCAACAAAGTTATTATTTTATTTGACGGAACACTATTACAAATTACAGATACACAGATTCGTTTAAAAAAAAAACAACAACAACAGAAAAAATGCATGATTATGGTTGTTTTAATTATTACTGCGCTGTTATTAATGACATATGAAAATATGAATGTTTGCGCCATCTCGGTTGCGTTTCCCCCCCCCCCTTTTTTTTGTTTTGTTTGTATTTCAGGGGTCTAACAACATTAATCCAAAATGTCACATATATAATACGTTTATATTTTTATTATCTTTTTCTTCAGGTCCCCAAATTATTAGTGTTTTAATCACTGACGGGTTTACCCCATTATTTGTAAAGAATACATAATGACTAAATACAATGTTTGTTTTAAAACAAAATAAAAATTAATTTGTATAAAATTATATTGCATATGTTTGCTTTGTTTATTTTGTTATAAAAAAAAGATAACGAAATTGTATTTCTTTTCCCCTAAAATTATGTCTTACAGTATTAACCGTGCTTTATTATTATTATTATTATTTTTTTTTTTGGAGAGATGGGTACGTATTATAAACATTAATAACTACAATCACAATCAACAGCACTAAGTAAGACATATGATTAAAAGAAAGTTCGTTTTGCAGCAGAACAGCACTTTTATCTTGAAAGAAAGAAAGAAGAAAGAAAAAAAAATACATACATGTTAATTTCGGGAAATTGCGCCTGCCCCCCTCCGATTAAAATTTGCCGTCTATGCCATCCCCCATTTTCCAAATCATGGATCCGTAGTTGGATTCTAAAACATTTCTTATACTTCTGAAGCAGAAGTAGAAGGCATTTATCATGTAATAATGTGGGCGGGGAGGAGGGGGGGGGGTGGTTAAGGGGTCAACAAAAATAACAGGAGACAACGGTAATAATAACAACGATTAGAGTAAAAAAAAAATTAATTAAAGAAGATGGTGGAGTATAGACAATAAAACAAAAAATAACAACATGAAGAACATAGAAAAGAAAAGAAAAAAACCTGTAGTTGAATGATAAAATGAGGAGAGTTAATGGAGAGCGGGAAGAAGAAGACGTGTATTAGACTCGCAGAAGTAGATTAAGGTGTTAGATGTTTGCTACTACTCAAGTTAGAATGAGTTCCAGCCCACTCCTTGTTTATTTTCTCTTCACCACATCTGTATTTTCATCACTTTTCAACGCTCTAAGTGCTCCCAGCCAATTCCACGTTGCGAGCTTGCATACAACCCCCTGGCATTCTATTCTCTTCCCGCCGAGATGCAAGTGCATTCCTTGAAGATATCAAGGAGTAGGAATATTTCAAGATGACTCTGTTTCCCATCAGATGGTACTTTCATGTTGCTATGGCAACTGGATGATAGACAACTGTCACACTCTTCATCTTTTTGCAGATGTGATGTTTCAGAGGAGTTGGCAAATATATAAATCACGCTCCTTAAGAATATGAAGACTGGGATAAGTACAATTACCGAAGAGAGTGGAGGCGTGAAGGAGATAGGCGAGAGGGTAGTCATGCGACATGAAGAGAGAGAAAGAGAAAGTGAGATTGCAAGACATGTAATATAATTATATTAATAAAGCGTTAAGATTGCAGTCATACAAGGGGTAAAAAAGAAGTAATAGAAAGAAAACTAAAGCAGCAAGTACGTTTTAGAATGTTTCCAGGAAACAATAATTGAATTGCATCATAGCATCTTTAAATAATCTTGTGAAATAATGGATTATTTTATGAAAAGGGAATCAATGATATGAACGCTATGGGCAGTTGAAAGATAATTATAAACGGGATCGTTTATTTCATAGAAAACCTCCATTTAGTAACGCGGTCGATTTTTGTAATATGAAAATATCCTTGTAATTTTCTCCTCTTCCAGAAAACACATTTTGTCCATTATGTATTAGATATCCCATTCCAAAATATCTTTGCTCGCATTAGATTTGAGAAAAGACGTAATTTTTTCCCCTGAAGAGTGCGTTATCTTCGGACTGAAAAATTATTTTTAAGCCACTAAAAGAAAAGGCCACAATCCTAAGAAATTGCAATAATTATACCGTTTATTGAAATCCTCCTTTACAATGAAAAAAGTGAAATATCATGAAGTGTCGCTCAATAAAATATCAATGAAGTGTATGATAATGAACATCATCTATTCTATCTATCAATGGATAAAAAGAGAACCCTAATTTAAAATTTTATGAAGTTAGTAGAATGACCTGGATGACCCTTGTATCATAAAGCATGGACCATGAGTCACTAAACAAACTAGAGGGAAAGGTCCAACTACCCCCTCATCGGGCACTCCGCAGGGGGTATAAGTAGCTAGTTAAGTGGGTGCTAAGTGTGAACGGAACACTTCAACATCAACTGCCACGTGTAATTATCTCTTTTTGTTCTTTCATTCCAAGCTAGTGATGTCATCAGGCCCGTCCATTCGGTTACAGTTCGTTGTTCCGAAGGTTCGTTTGTCCGAACATTATTTTGATGCAATAGTCCGAAGGTTCGTTTGCCGGTAAATGAAATCGGGTTCGCTTGTCCGAAAATGAAATCGGGGTCGTTATTCGGAAGGCTCGTTTATCCGAAGACTTGTAGGTCTGAAAATGAAATAGGGTTTGAAGGTTCGAATATAGAAATAGGGTTCGATGAAATGGGGTTTATATTTCATTATCGGACCTTCAAACCTTCGGACAAAACGAACCATATAGGAATAATGCTGAGCAGCACCTGACCATTCTCCCTTCCCACCTCAATGTGTGTTTCTCCGTGCCCATATATCGTCTTAATATATACTATTGTAATATTTATATAATTATTATGTAATATATATATTTTTTAAAAATGTTATATAATCTTTCTCAATTTTGCTGTATGCAGAAGAAATACTTATTCATTTTATTTCAATAGTCATTTACTCTGTTTCAGAATTATTATGATAAACAATTACGATCATAATGGTGATAAAATGCATGAGCAAAATTCTAGTGAAAAGCAATTACAAGATTTTTTGTTCTTTTTCTCTCTCCCTCTCTTTACAATGTATCTACTGATTGTTGAATTGACTGAGCACAATTTTTCTATAATATAAAACAATTTTATATAGCTATAGACTTGATATCATGAGCAAGAGCTGATCACGTGACCTCTGTCGTAAGAGAATATAAATAGAAAATAATAGTATTTCAGGCAAACGGCCAATAATATATCAAAATAATGAATGCATCTAAACCAAAGCATCTTGTATAAAAAAAAAACGTTGGGAAACATCGGAGAACGCCTGGAAAATAAAGTTCCGTGGCGTCGCCTGGAGAGTATTATAAGTGGTGAAAATGCGACGTTAGGTGGTGATCGCATGCAAAGGGCACTCAATGTCTAAGTACTTCCGACGGCATTTTGTAGGGTAGGGCGATGAGAAAGAGGCCAAACAATCGTCTATATCATCCAGGCCACTTGTTTGTTAAACTTCGCTTTGGTAAGTGCCCCATGTCACTTATCCCTCGTTGTCACTTAATTATGAGCTGTTTCTTCATCTATTGATCTCGTAACGCCTTTCTCGCTGTTTCCCCCCGCTCAGACAATAGTGAAAGGCTATTTACCGTTGATGGGGACAATGCCAATGGTACTCAAAAGAGGAAATAACACACAGGTGTCATCCTATCATATAATGGATATAAACATGGAAAATACTTATATAAAAATGCATCGAATACAGGTGTGCTTATAATAAATTTATTAAACCAGTTGTTTGTCGACGCGTGAAGCAGATATTTTTCAGTCAAAAGTAAATCGCTCAAAATATTTCTCCGAAAGTGGGTCGTATTGTTTCATAATTATATAAGAGGCATTCAGATTAAATAAAATGTGTATTCTAACAATAACTTCATTCATTTGAAATGGTTACAACTAGCTATAAAAAATGCAGGCCATAGGCCTAGACACAGAAAGGTTTTTTTTTAAAGGAGAAATGAATACATATTTAAAAGAGCACACCCTAAATAAACAAATAAAAAATAAATAAAGGGAGATGACGGGGCGATTACTCATAGGGGGTTAACCCGACCGCCATTTACAAATTCTTATTTACCGTACGCTTGTACTTTTTATTGTAAGTATCTTTTCTATTCCTTAACCACATCGTGAAATGGCAGCAAATATTGTGCAACCCGTATGATTTTAAGCCATCAGTGATCTGCGGTATCGAAAGCTCCAAGATACCATTCTTAAAGACCGGTGAGGGGGTAAGGGACTTGTCAAAAGAGGCTTTCAATATTGCAAGGGCCGCGGAGCATTTTTGCCAGTGGAGGGGCTAAGCCGAGGGGGGGGGGGGGGGGGGGGAGCTGAAGCCCCCAGCTCTACCGGCTCCGCGGCCCCTGTATTGAACACCATGAGGTCATATTGGGCATATTCGAAAGGAAGGTTCTCTGATGAAACTTTTTCAACCAACAAACAAAAAACATAAATTTAAAAACGTTAATCACCTAAATGGATTTCAGATGCCAGATTAACAAATGCAGACGATTTTTTTGGGGTGCTATCTTACGAAGATGTAAATGTATTCATGATTTTTTTTTTTTTTTTTCGGGGGGGGGGGTGATATCTTTAAAACAAGATAATTCAGATAAGATGTTTTTTATTGAGTTTTATCAAGATTACTGTCGTAGGGGTGATTTGATGGAGTTGTTTCTCATAAACTATCTAATTTTCATCAGTTATGGGGATTTATATCTAACATGTTAGTAGTTCTGGTATGCTTAATGTGAACGAACTTTCCTAACAATGCTTCTGTATAAATATTTGTGTTACAGGTGTCTTCAAATGAAGCGGCATCCACCTTTCTAAATGTCACAACAAATTTCAAAACAGTACCCCTCCAAAAATAACTGATATCGCTTAGTTACAGAAATCGGAAAGCAAATCCATATTGCCCATTAAAAGTCCCGTCCTTGTGCCATTGTTTGTTCCTATTTTGACCCTCTCTCGCCCTTTCTTGAGCCGTGACTGAATTAAGCCTTAATCGGTGCATACCTAATCCGAGCCGCTTGCAAAATACTAAATTATTAATGATGTGTTTATGAGAGCGGTGGGACGTACGTACCCCCAAGATAGCGGGACGGGGTAGCCCTTGGGGGCCAATCACACCAACGGAGTCATATCTTTACAAAGGCCTCCGAGGTCCCATTACAATGCTCTTGTGTTCAACGGCAAGACTTTACGTTGTCTAAGCGGGCAAAAGTTTTTTACCATCTCACCGCGGCGGTGCTGGGAGTGTGAAAGAGTTTTTGGGATGGCAGATCGATCGCGAGTTGGATGGGGTAACAGCCCAGAAAAGGGGAAACAATGTCCCAAGTTGTAAACAAGATTCGATCCTTTGTGTCTGATTGTCTTCGGAATGTCAGCCGAGTTCGATCCGTTTGATTTGGAGGAAAGAAAAACGAGCAGGACGAAAACAACAACTTCCGCGAAAGGGTCACGTGATCACTTGATAGAGATAGACAAGTAACGCAACCGGGGCCAATAAAAAATGTACAATCCACAATAATGTATGAAAACAGAATTATGATATCGATATGAACACATTACACATATCACAATAAACCAGCAAGTAAAGAAAGTCTTGTTTTGGGCATATATGTATTCCTCACTTCTTCAGCCTGTAAAAATTCATATTACACCCCTATCTGAATGTAATTATCTTGATGGTAATGTGCGTTTGTTGGGATATTGATGTATTGATCAGCCTTTATTACATACACAATGAAGACCATGAAAGTTGCTTGTTTATGTAGACCTAAATAAAGACGATAAAATAAGCTTGTTTATGTGTTCTTGAATAAATCCTGACAATAAAAGACTATACTTTCATTTACATCATCTATTCTTGTATATTTGGGCGAATGCTATTATGCTTTACAGGGTTGATAGGCCAGAATTTTTCAAGGGGCCAGGGATGCGCGAGTCATGACATAAAGTAACTGTAAAATAATTTGTGTCAGCGCGAGTGATCTAAAAAATAAGGAACTTATAGGACTTTTTAAATGTAAATTTCACATGAAGTAAATAAAAATCACTTCCCTCTAATTCTAATCAATATAATGCGAGTGGAAATTGTACATATATTTTATACTCAACGCAGGAAATATTAAACTCATTTTTATTATTATGCTTATGGATATAAACGGCCTGCATTCATTAAAAAGTTCACCGTTTTATGAAAAAAGTGGAACTTTCAATTAAAAAAAAAATAATAATCCTGTTGTTTATCTCTGAGAAAATTATTTGAGCCACCATTTTGACTTTTAAAATAAAATGTACTTTAATTACTGGACGCATTGAATGGTAAATAACCATTCATTCAGTATATTGGAATGCTACACGTTTCCTTATTGCCAGATCAAAACATTTACTCTAACAAATCGTTCTTGTCCACACAAATAGTATTAGTGTCACACTTTTGAAGAGACCACTCTCGATTTCGAGGTAATAACAATGTCAAAACAAGTTCTTCCAAAACAAAAGAAATGTTTCCGCATTCTCTGTCTATTGTTAACACAAGAAAAAGAAAAAACAAAACTATTAAAGAGAGAGAGAGAGAGAGAGAGGGAGACTTTTTTAAATGATCGAAATGATAATAATCCGTTGTACGAGGCACCACGAACCATCCTCTGTGCATCAAAGAAAATGTTTCAAAGAAGACGGTTCGTGATGCGTGCGACGAATATTTTCCCCCTCCCACAACCACCATTACTAAAGTTATTATTTTTCTTTTAAAGTTCAATTTTGTGAAATGGGACCGTTTGGAAAACAAAACAAAACAAACAAAACACAACAAGACAAAACTTGGTATACGCTTTGGGTTTATAATATTTATTATTGATAATAGAGTTGCTGAAAACAGTAAGTAATTCCTTCGGACTGACGTCAAGTTAAAGAAAAATCCTTTTCATTTTCAACAAAAGGTGTCCCTTTTCCTTTCCTGGTCTCAGGAAGATTTAGAGTACATGACCGAGCAGTCACCAGTGAACCTTATCATAAAGAACACCAATGACAATATTGAAGTTTGAAGTAGAAGTAGTCGAGCCAAGCCGATTCTGAGGTTACAGGTCTTAATAAGGATTACAACTGGTAACGATGTTCCATTGTTTTCCCAAATCTGCTGAGATTTCCGCTCAGATTTGCCCCTTTTTTCATCTTCCAGCATCCTCTTCATTTTAGGCTGGTTATGTACAAAGAATAACCGGTGTATAAGTCGCACTACACGAAGGTGAGAGTAAATAACAAGAGATACTTAGATCCTTGTACAACAAGCTGTGAAGAGTAACTTGGTTAAGGGTTGAAGTGTGTTTGCTAAGTGTTTAACAATAAGAGGGTGAAAGTGAATTGGGAACATGAAGAAAAGAAGGATGGAGACTGAAAACAATGAATGATCAAAGGCTCAAATAGATACACCAAGACAAATGAGAGATGAGAGAGAGTAAGTGAGAGAATCCGGGGCGGTAAGGGGTGGGGGTGGGAGTCCGGTGGGGCGGGGTTGCGTCTCACCCTCTCCCCAACTCACTGGGGCGGTGGTAGTGAAAAGAGTTGAAGGCGGAAATAGTGGAAGAGTAGCATGCAATACAAAATTGTTAATGTGGTAAGGCAAGTAAATTAAAAGAAGACACGCAGCGAAGATCAAGAGGAAAATATATACTAATTTAAAATTTTCATTTAATTTCTGTCTTGGAGTAAATTATTAATAACATTGCAGTCTATGTGATATGGGGATTGTGTTTCGAATTTTGTTGTAATTATTTTCACTTTTTCAATAAGCATATGATAATAACTTTTTTTTTAGATGCAGTTCTTTGGGGGACTTCAGATTTACGAGATGCCAGGACACAGATAGCATTTCGAATATTGTAGTTCAGTTTCTTTTGAATAGTCGAACCGTTTTTAACCAATCTCTTTAAGGTTTTAAAGAGCGTTAGCAAAGGTCTCTTTCCCACGAATCCGAATGATGTTTTACAGGGTTTCACTTTTTATGTTATTTAGCTTATTGGTGAGTCATAGTAATGATGACTTGCTTTAGTTGTGAGTATTCAGATAATGCTCTTATATGCTCGAATACATGTATGACTTTTAATCTCTTATCACCCACGTACAGGTAAAATTGCATTGAAAAAATGTAATAAAGCCATAATAATGCTTAATTAAAATCTACGATTTTGTTTAATACAATTATTATGTGTTATATGTATATATTTATGCATTAAAGTTTCCTTCATTAGGAACGTTACATATTCGGTATTAATACGAACATGTCTTAAGAATCTATCTTTTTCATTAAGTATTTTTTTAGACCACGCCCAGATTTTGAGCTAAGAGATTTGTGTATTTTAAGGATACCATACATCCTACTGATGCACGTTTTGCATTTGGGTTATCCTTTCTCTCACAATCCTTGTATAGAAACAAACCTACTATACTCTACCCAAACAATACTTTTATTCCTTTTAAGGAGATGCAGCATCTTTTCTGTTTCTTTGTCACTCTAAACCTTGCTTCGGGCTGTGTTCACTCCTAAAATCACTTGAGTAGAATTTTGTTTTAGAATTCGTATTGATAGGAGACAGGATAGAAGAAGAATTATACAACTGAGGGGTACAGTGTATAGTTTCTTTCAAAAGGAAGTCCTACTAGTGGCATATACACAGAATCCTAGAATTAGGATTAAATCTTTACAAAAAATCAGACTTAATTCCACAAACTTATCTACCCGAAATGCATTTAGTTTCTTTAAGAAAGGAATGAATTAAGGTAGCACATATAAGGATAAAGGCCAAACAGTGATGTACTCATTGATTATATGTCATTTACATTGCATTAATATACTGCTTAAATCAGCCTGTTGACATGGTGAATAACATTTAGGTGAATAAATCATGAAAAATTATATTTGATAATTATCAGGGTCCACTGGTGTAGCAAATTGAAAAGCTGAAGTGACTCAGACACTATTTTTCGGCAGAATATGAATAAAAACCACATACTTACATAACAACCAAAAATAACATGTCAGAAATGACTATTTTTCAAAATAAGATTGAATAATAATTATGGCTCTAACTTGTTTTCTATATAACTGATTCTTGCATTATATCTCATAAGCTCTCAGTTTCTGTGTATTCTAACAATAAACGTAAAAACAATGAATATATTTTTTTATTATCTTTGAAATTGATGAATAAAAAAAAAAAAGATCCTTATGAATGAAAATTGTTAAGGGGATTTTAGACAAATGTGTTGGTGATTAAAATTGGTGAAAAGAGTTAGACAATCATGGTATCTCAAGATAAAGTTACAAATGCATTATTATATCCTTTATTTGAGAACTTCAAAATCATACATATTCCATGAAGATGATATTCAACTGTAACCATTGGTAACACGTTCTTTGTTAAAACCAGTTCTCCTCTCAAATCATGTATTCTCATTTGTTTTCTTCAAAATTGTAATCATAGAGGATATGATATTCCACGACCATCTGCATCTACATTTTACCTTCTTTACTATTATTAACTGGCCACTATTTAGCCAGCCAATATTCATCACTCTGAGCAAGAACATTATTCAAAAATCTTAGCCAAAAAAAAAGCACTACGATAACAGATACACGTCTCTTCTCATTAGAATCAAATCATATAAATGCAAAGTTATAGCACAGCCAATCCAAACCAACCTGATTTCAGTTGATTTGATTGTGAAGCGGGGTTATCTAATTATTGGTTTCCTTCTTTTGTGACTGTAATGTAATCCTAAGATATTGCCGCCATTTATATCATATTGACTTCGTCTTTTCCTCCCCCCTTCTCTCTCTCTCTCTCTCGCTTTCTCTCTCTTTTCTCTCTCTCGTGTTTAACAAAACAAAAACTATGAGAATGGTGAAATTCATAATTGAAAATACTTTTGCCGATATTAAAGTAATACTAATATACCATGAAAGCAATGACCTTTTTCTGCAAGTGCATGTAAATTTATATGTATACATATGTAGTTCAGCCATTATAATTATACGTAATTTTGTTGTTGAGTGCTTGCCAAACACAGCAACACGCGCCTTCTTGTTACCAACTGGAATCGAGTCAGCTAAACACAGGCGTGGATTCAGCATTTACTCTCACGAGAGATTTTGCAGGCCTAATTGTATGGGGACAATAGAGGTTCTATTATATTTGGGCATGGGCCGATACAATGTTTTATATGAACTGAGGCTGGATCCGTAATTGAAACACTGTGCAGACAGGCTCTCATGGCACCCTCATTCTTACACCCCTTGTTCGTTTCATTTGAACGTCTTGATTATGATCATTCATGTACGTCTGCGTCGTTATACGTCATGAAGGAATGATGGAGATACAGAAGAATAGCAATATCAGTATGAAATCAATCGAAAATATAGAAATTGTTTTTAGTTCGTGTAAATGAGTATTGCATATGGCAAAATAAGGTCATGAGAGAAAGATAGAGAGAGAGGGTTAGAAATATCGAGAAGGTGAATGCGAATACTGATTCTACTAAATGGTTACGATTAGTCTTTTACTATCTTTTATCTGGTAAACCCTTTATATGGTTTGAATAAACAGTTTCTACGTTTCTTTTTGCTTAGAATTCAACACCTTTTTAATGTACTACTCACGTAGGCTGCCTAGGGACATGAATTTAACGGTCGTTTGGCTTTTAATGGCGCCCATGTAAAAAGAAGATGTGGAACATTAGCTGATTGGGGTGCGTCATTCTTCATGTCATTCTCTTCCAAAGAAACTTTTTCAGTGATTGCAATCTTTAATTGATTCCTTTATAGATTTTGGAATCACTAGCAGTTCCATAGGACATGGGAGATTACAATTACAATCTTCATCCGAATCCGCGCTGGCCTTACGGGCTCCTTCATGATGTCTATCAGTGAATGCATGGAATGGTGGTTGTATTGTTAGCATACTTTGAGGGTTTAAAGCTTAGATGAGTTAGAAGAAACCTCGGGGTTTAGGATCGTTTCTTTTCTCAATAATCCTGTTCAAATAACCCAAGGAAATTTCAACAAAACTGGAATTATGTTTGCAAACTTTAGGTGGTTGTTACGTAATAGTCACAATGTTTCTGTAAGGATAGGGAAAGGCCATTACAATATTAACGAGTATTCAGAAGAGTGAAATTTATTTATTGGAATCACGGGTGTCACTGTTTCAGAGGTGCAGTGACCTCTTGTTGAATTTGCCGCGCCGAAAACAATTTCCAGAAGGGAAAGAGAGAAAAAAGAAAAGAAAAAGAAAAGAAAGACAGATTGACACCAAATATTTACATTAACACAAGAAAGAAAAAAGAAAAGAAAAGAAAACATGCAAAGGTCGTAATTATTCAATATATTTTGATTTTCGCAAAAATCATTAAACAATTAATCTAAACTTGCTATTTAATAAAACTTTTTTTTTTAAACAGGGGAAAAATAGGAGAGGACAATGTCATTGTCAAACGAAGAGGGCGGAAATCCAGGAATGCAGACACACTGCTAGATTTATGACGGTTTCCAGTGTTTCATATATAACTTCTCGCATTAATATTTGTTGTTTCTTGCTTTAGATGAATATTCATGTACATACATCTTAACACTTCATTGCAGAATTAATATATATTTTTAAAATGACGGACTAAATAATTTTACAAATGTTAGAATTCCATCCTATTAGTACTTGCCACTTATTTATTTTTTATTTTTTCGAAATATGTAAAATGATTCTGACTACTTCTTTACTTTTTCAGACCAATTTATTGTTAAATTTTTTCGTATTATCTTATTGTATTTATTGTATTCTCTCTGTATTTCGTATGTTGAGTGTTGATTGTTTGCAAGTTTTTAACTTATTTCACCAATCTTGGTATGGTCTGCAATATATTCTAATATCAAGGACTGTATCTGTATTTCTATCTTTGACGGAATAAAATGTAAATTAAATTGAAATTACTTGAATATTTCAAGGGAACATGGGATATATTCAATAATGCCTATACTAGTCGCTCAAACATTTACAACAATGCAGGAGTTAACGAAAATAAAATGTTGCAAACAGAATAATTAAAATGAAGTCCTTATTCACTCGAACCCATATGGCATTCTTACTTCCTTTGAAGAATAATGATATTGATTTGATTGGTTAGGGTTTTTACATTCTTACTTGCTTACTTCAAAAACAACATACCGACCATAATGGACAATTCTTTTTGCACAAAAGAAACAAAAGAAGTATTCCGACAAACGCAGAACGTGAATAAACCAACATTCTTTAAGACAATGGAGAAAACTATATATACCCCAAGAAAAATATATGTAAAAGCAAACAAACAACTTTTGGATTTCATGCTTTTATAATCATTATCATGATGATTTGGAAAGTGTAACAATTTTTTTCTTTTGTCTCTATTAAGAGGATTTATTTCACTTTCAGTGCTTACATTCCATACATGTTATATATTAAACAACAAACATGACAAACAACACATGCATTGATCATAGATGTAATATGCACTGAGACACATGTTTAAATCTCAAAGGAATTCGAAAAGTTCCTTTGGTAAATCATTGTCTTCTTGTTTTTGTTCGCATAAATTCTTTTTATTCCATTCGTTTTATGATTTGACGTTGTAATTCATGTTTCAATAAAACGTCACTTTTTTCTTTTCCCGATAGTTTTTTTCCACGACGGCGCTATATACACACACCAAAAGGCTATTGTTTGAAATAAACTGAATCGGAATTTGCTTTATATACATAACTATAGTAAAATTGACTCCTATCAATTGGAAATAACGCATAGCACACAGTAAAGTCATCAATTATTATTATAATTTGGGGAGTTTGAAGAAGTTTCACTTCCTAGGACAATGACTATGTCATGACTACTATTGATGGAAAACATCTCATGAGTGACAATATTAAGAATGGGAATGACACGGTTAACTGCATCTTTTTAATTGTTAAGAGGTGTTTACAACTTCCACTCCTCATGATTACAATGAAAGACACTCACCAATTACCTTGTTCATTAAAATGTTTGGAATGTAAGGTCATTCAAGTTCGATAGTTTGACTAAAGATAGTTCGACATTCATGTCCCTTTCAATTAATGATGGTATTTTGTTTTCTTTTCTTCTCCGTTTCTGTTTTGATGTCCCTTCTTATTGTTCTTTTTCCGAGTACATGTAGTCACAAACAAGCTGTCACAGTGTGAGAAATGTTTTATAATTATGTAATTTTAACTGCTTTAGATAACCTTCATTGCATTATGTAAATTCGAAGAAGTTAAATGACTTCATTAAAGTATTGTTAACACACCGTGTAACAATGCCCTTTCCTGTCTTGAGTGGCCATCCGTTCAACATAATTTTGATGTACTAAATTAATGAAATAGCATGTTAATAACGATTCTCTAATAATATTTAATTAATTAATTTATTTATTTATTTTTTTTTTTTTTGGGGGGGGGCATTTCAATTCTGACAACCATGCTAATATTTTCTTCAACTCCTTCTGCTTCATCACGTTTCTATTGTTTTCATTCGTTCTCGCACATTTTCGTGGAGTCGTCTCCAAGATTCCGAGACGTCTCCGCGACGGAAAAAATTCATTGATGTAAACACGTTCGATCATGAGACGTTGCAGAGACGTAACTGAGACGTTTCGGAAATTATCTGCGACTAGTCTCAAAGTGAGATACACTATTACTTTCCTTCTCCTGTTGGAGAATTTGATAAAGTAGGCCAGGTACACCTGGATTGAAAGCTGGATTAGGATCGGATTATCTATTAATCGAAAGAGATTACATGCATTTGACAATGAAATTTAATGAAGATTATATGGATAAAGAAGACAATGTTTGCCACCTGTTTGATCTATTGATAATGATGTCGATTAAACACTAATCAGACATCATTGTGATGGACGGGAGGCGACACCAAGACTAGGTCACATCAGGTGTGTGAGAGAGGGAGAAAGAGTGTAAATAGAAAGAAAATGTGTGTGTGCGAGGGAGACAGGGAGGGAGAGGGGTGAAAATAAAACGAAAATGAATGTGTGAGAGGGAGGGATTATAGTGAAAATAGAATAAAATGTGTGTGAGAGAGGGAGACAGAGGGAGACAGAAAATGTGTGTGTGTGTGTGAGAGGGAGGGATAGTGAAAACAGAAATAAAATATGTGTGAGAGAGGGAGATAGAGAAGGAATGAGGGTTAAAATAGCAAGAAAATGTGTGTGTGGGTGTGTGTGTGTGGTGTGTGAGAAGAGAGAGAGAGAGAGAGAGAGAGGTGAAAATTAGAAATAAATATGTGTTGAGAGGGAGGAAGAGAGAGAGAGAGAGAGAGAGGGGGGGGGGGCGGGTGAATAGAAATAGAATATGTGGTGTTTGTGTGTGTGGGTGTTGTGTGTGTGTGTGTGGGTGTGAGAAGAGAGAGAGAGAGAGAGGGCGAGAGAGACAGACAGACAGAGAGGGAGAGAGTGAAAATATAAATATAGATAAAAATAAATTAAGAGAAGAAGTGGTGGGGGAGGGGGAGGTGAGTTATATGAAAAAGAGGGTACTTTGTTGTTGGTGGGGTTTTGTATTTAATGGTATTTTTACATATATTTTTTTGAGACTATTTGAAAATATCAAAACAGTTATCCTTAAAAGCTTGTGAAAGATATATTTATTCAGATATTTATTATTTTAAGTGATGGAATAGTATAAGGCAGAGTGAGAGGGGTACAAGGGATAGGGGGGCTGCGGAGAAAAAGAATGTGATATGTGTAGCTATGTACCATGTATGGAGACGGAGAAAGCGAGACAATAATTGTCGAAACTAGGTATTTGAAATGAACTTCAAATTATTTTGTAGAAAACAAAACACCTTGTACAACTACTAATCTGCAATTTCCTTTTTCCCTATTCAATATAGAATATTATAATAAAAGTATCAACAGAACAAACCGGAAGTATAGAAAGCTATATGTTAAGCTAAACAAACTTAACCCCTCTTCGTGATCTTTTACTGTAAAGAAAAGTTTTTAAGCTAATGCTAATTTTTTGGGCATACTTGCTGAGGAAATTTCTATTTGGAAATTTTTTGTTTTGAGCGTGGCAAGAGGAAATGATTTAAGGATGATTGTTTGCTTGGATTTCATCAGACCAGTGAAAGGCGCCAAAACAAACCCTAGCATCAGGTGAGGGAGAGAGAGGGCATCGTTTTATCCCTTCTTTCTATTCAACACTTTTTAGAAATTGAATTTTGTCTCCGTCTAAAGGTGCTCCTTATCCCCCAATTAACCATTACAGTGCTTGTACGTGTTATGTAATTAAGCGCACCATTCAAACACAAGCATGGTTTCATCCCAAGCTGATGAACTTAACGATTTCTTGCACGGGAGGGAAAATAGTCCCTTTCATCACCTTTCTCTTGTATTATCTTACCCTCTCACGCTTCTCAGCTTGACATAATCTCTAGAATGGATTAAAAAGGGATCGGATATGGATTAACATAAGCTTATTGAATGTGGTCAAGTTTAAATTCACCTGAATCCCTTTTAGGAGAAGTGAAAGGGGTGAGAGGGAGGCAATTCAAGCAGCTCTAAACCTTCTATTGTTTTCTTCGCCCTCATCACCATTTTGTAATTAAGGGCGTGTGAACGCGACTAACAGGTTCTTTGAGATGGGATCAAAGTCATTGCCTCTTTTATTCACTAATCCCCTTTTTTATTCAATTTTTGATACGCTATGTTGATGTGATTTTACCACGAGGTGTTATTCCATTAATCTTGCGATCAATGCTCTGGAATAAAGAAAATGAAAGGACCAAAAAGATGAAGAATAGTGCGATTAAAACTGTTTCTTGACGGGATCCCGTTTGTTGGCTTGTGAAAGTTGTTGTCGTATTTTTTTTAAATGCTGTCCTTGTGTCTTATTCATAGTTTAATCGCCACTTTCTAATCCGATCCTTCAGATAGTACTAAAACACTTGACACTTTGGATGAAACAAGACGATAGCTTAGCTCCGATGCTATACTATGAGATGCTATTTTGATCATTCTATAAGACGAGTATTTTGATAGGATAAGATTAAGGTATTTATTCCTTGTAATCACTCAATCAAGAGTGAATAGAAAATGTTCGAATAACTCATTGAAGTTTTCTTGTGCTGTTAATTCGGCATTGATAGCCAATTAAGTTGTCTGGATGTGGACATGTAAAAACATGCTGCAATACACTTCATCCATATACCCACACCTTTCGAGAAATAATTGCAGGTTTTGCAGTTGATGAGATTCCGTCAACAATTTAAAAAAATAAATGAAAATATGTCTTGGATTTGTTTTGATTTCTCCTTCTTTGAATGGATAAAACTTAAAGTTAAAACCTAGTATAATCTTTATTTAAAAATATACAACTTTGAAATTTAGTTGGATGTACGGTCACGATATAGGCCTACTTCGATTTCTGTGGGCTCAGAAGAAATTTCTAGCATAATTATTGTTGTTAATAATTAAGGATATTTACGAGTAAAGGTGTAATAGCTAGCATGGCTTGAGCAAACAATAATGTTTTAACGGCATTTTGGCTATCGGAGTCGTCTGAAATGGAATTCTGTACGAAAACCTATTCCCCCCCAAAAAAAATACTATGTGAAAAGTTTGAAAGTTTAGAAGTACTTTGGCTCGTTAGCCATCTTGTCAATAGTTTGTCTCACCTGGCACCCATTAGAGGTACCAATCCTCCCCGGAGAGTACGGGTGCTTCCATTGTTTGCTAACCCTACTCGTTTGGTCCAAGCCGACTCGATGAAACCCCACACCAAGCCACCTTTACCTTTATCAAACCAGTTGCTGGATCTGTTAAAGGTTTGGTTGTATGAAAGAAATGATAAACTAGTTTAGATTTTTTTTTAAATACGAAAGCAATGATGATTAAGAGAAGTAGAACAAATTCTTTCAACAGGAGTTAAGGTGTTTACAACCATGTTAAAATTACCACAATGGGCGTGAATTCTAATTCTTTTCTGGTAAAATATGTCCACATCCACGGGAGTTCACTTTAACACCTCAGTTTTTGCAGTGTTGTAATAATAGTATAGCAGGGCCTGTAGGGCTGCAGCCCCCTCTTTTTCAGCAAACAGGTACAAAGACGCAAAAAAAAATAAAAAAAATGACCATAACATTTTCATTTTTAGCCTGTTCAGCCCCCCACTTTCGACTCGGCCCTCCATTTTCTAAAATGCTCCACGGCCCCTGTTTTGTGTTGGTACATGTATGTTATTTGTGATAGATTATTTAGTGGCGGAATTTTGTAAGATAATTTATTCAAATGGATTATATCATAAGGATTAGATCAACATGTTTTGCAAAGATGTCCAATATTATATAAAAACACCCCTCTGTCCATAATGGCATATTGTAGGGGTGAAAATGAAAATGAAAATTTGTAGCCATTTGACTGAAGGTTCTGCGTTCCACCCAATCACACCACTCTCCAGCTAGTTGTTCCATGAGTACCTAAATGGTAAAAATAAATTCATCCGATACACTTTGTAGTCAATGGTATATTTGAGTGTGTGGCATATTTGGAGAGCAGTATAAGAAGTAATACAGTTAATAATATCTACCAGCATTTAAGCTAAAATAAGGTAACATAAAAGATACGTTAATAACAATATACTTTTCATTATTTTCTCCCCATGATGTTTATAAAACATTTTTGGAAGATATATATAACACCTAAACAATTCGGTATGAAGTATATCTATATAGAAATGCACCCAGCTATCCAATCGCGATGTTTTTAGTTTTCGTCAATCCTTTAAGTTGGGAATTCTCCGGGTTAGACCTCAAATCCATCTCTAGAGAAATCACTTTTGCTTGCCGCCTTAGAAGAGAAAGACCAGGTTAGATCCATCTCAAATTGGGAAATCCTGTATCGCTTACAGTAAATAGAAGCTTGGAGAGTTGAAGAAAGGACTAGGATTTGACTAACATCAATAAGATAGAAGTTTCAAAATCAAAATCGCGTGCGATAATGTTTTCTTCTGCTATGCACAGGTGTATATTTAACCGGCATGACGGGATATATAGTTTTGTTACGGCGTGTAGAAATATACCTTTGATTTATTTATTTATATTCAAATGCAATATTATCCAATGTTCAGTAGTTCAGGAGATATATTTGCCTTTGTTACATGCTAAAACCAACATTATCTTGAATACTTTGATTAGATACATTTTTAATGCATTTACCGCTCTGTATTTTCTTAAAATAAACTATAAATCAAAACAATATAGTAATTTTTAATAAATTATGAATAAAAAATAACAAAATCCTTAATATCATAGTCAGCTTCTATAAAGTATCATCAAAATTAAAGGAATAGGGTGACGGGTAAAAAGAAAGAAAAAGAAAGAAAAAAAAAAGAAAAAAAAAAGAAGTAGAAGTACTTGATTAAAAAAAGAAAAATGAATATAACATTATATGCTAATTAATGTATGAGGTGCGATAGCTTGAATTAATATATTTAAATAATAAACACTTATTTAATTTTTTTTATGGTCCATTATATCACTTAGAAGAAAAGGAAAAGATTTTTTATTGAAAATCTACTACTGGTCCTTATTTTGTTTGACTTAATTTTGGCTTCAAATATAAAAATGATTAATTTTGTATTTTCGTCCACCCTGCCAAGATAAGGAAAAATAGAGACCCCGAAAGTATTGGAAAGATGTATGCCGTGCTTCGTTGAATGATGCATGTTTATCTTGAATTTTATCTCCAATTACCAACAGCTTGACATGCACACTGCGGGAGGCAGAGAAATATGAAATATCAACATCGCCGATTATGACTCTTAAATCTTTCCATATTATTTACGACTTTAAACTTGTGGGTGATTTTTGACGAAGTTTATTTTTCCGTTTTGGTGAAAGTTGAATTTTTATCTATGAGCAACAATAAGTTTCAATTTCATTTTACTTTGTATGTTCATTTACTCATTATTTTACTTTGTGTATGTACTAACATTTTATACAATTTTTAAATGTTGTGGAAATAAAACCTAAATAAAATCTAAATGAAATAAACACTGAAATGTTTATCGAAACATTATATAGAGATAACAAGTTACACAAACAAATTCCATGGCTCTTTAAAACTTCGGCGATGGTTTTGAATAAAAACTCAATATCAATGCAAATTTTACTTCAAGCCTATATTTTAGATGATCGGTTCGAGAAATCGTGTGTTTGGGTTACTCCACACTTCTTTTGAGTTTGTTTACCGTAAATATCTCACTTTTCTATCAAATCGATCTCCTTTACTTTCAGAATTTGATGAAAACAAATTTCTGCACTGTCTGGCAATCGATCAAACAGAGAATTTGTTAAAAAGTACAAGAAAGGGGTAATCTTCTGGCAGTCTAAACTTTCATCAATAAGGATTTGCAATCTTTTCTCGTTCACGTTCTTGCCGTTGGCTCTCGAAAAAGTGTTGATTCACCAAAATATTTGATAAACATCGAACACATCGATAGATTCATTGAACGAAAAGCAGAGGTATTTTGCCTCAAGCGATACCTTTCCAACTGAGTTGATGGGTCAGTCTTCTTTTCGCGCTCTCTCTCTCTTCCGACACTTTCATCCAAATCCGTTAATCCTATTGTCATTTTCGTGTTTGTCGATCTTCAAACAACGAAATTGTTGTAATCAGGTACCTCTTCACATTCAAAATCGAAGCTAGCAGCCGTCCCTTCAAATATATACCTATACTCCAATTTGTTGCATGCTTATTATCTGACTATGTACTAGTAATTCTCATAATTGCTAAGGCGTATAATATAATTTTTAATATAGATTCCAATACATTGTTCTTGTAATAGAAATGAGAAACGAGAAATATATTTATATGATTATATTAATTTCATATAATTAACGTAAATTCCTCTATTCTACTCAAACAATCATAGAGAGAAAATAAAACAAATAGAAATCTTTATGCATCGTATTGCTATTTCCTTAAAAACTATAGGGTTATTTGATATTTGAATTATATATTAACCTTTAGTAACACCTTTATGAAATTTCACAATTTGACAAATACAGAAAAATACATTAAAAACATTATATAGAAAAATAATTATTTTGATATCTGTAATCGAAATTTATGATAGAGATGTAAAACTTGCCGAAATCTTGGTTCCCTCCCCCTTTTTGCCCCCATTTTTTTTCGTTCAAGCATTTTAGTTCTTGGATTTTTTGTTGAATTATATTCTGTTGTTTCCTTATTTGCAATTAAACTGTAAATGTGAACCAACCCGATTTTATGGCCATCTTACGTATCTAAGAAATGAGGAAATATTTTCAAATGTCTAGCAATTCGTCTGTACCCCCACCTCATCGATACTGTACAATCAATGCCCAATCGCATTCCCGACATTCCAGCGTTTCAAACTAGGTATAACAACATTCAATGTAGATCAATATTACATGCCGTGGAACAATGGAGAATAATGGATGACTGAAAATCATGCCCGCAAGAAGGGATGGGATTTTTTTTCTTCGGGACTGCCTCCGGTCAAATATGGATTTCTTGGAGGCGAAGTTGGCGTAAACAAGTCTTTGTTCTCTTACCAATTTTATTGATGAGGAACGAGGATGGGTAATCGTAATTTAAGACATCGTCTAATTTTTAAACAGGATCAAAGGATGGTGACAATTTATGATAGATATGATTGAAATAAAATATGGAATTATCACATCTAAATTAAATCATATTGAACTCCGTTCACCACAAACGATGTTCTCTCTGAACATGGACGTATAGCAGTCCTTGCTCTAAATAAAGAGCGTTTTGTTTAATTTTTTATATCAATTAATGACTTTTTAAAACCATTTTATTTATTTACCCGTCATAAAAGTTATTCCAATTATTGCACAAGCATGAAAACATTTTTACTCGTCTTTTTCGTTCTAATAATATTATATGTATATAGCGTACACTGTTAGAAAATTTCTCCTTAAAAAAACAGAAAAGTTCTTGAAGTAGGCTTCCAGAACACTTGTAATCTTACTTCACAATTTGCAGTAAAATTACAGAAAATAATATTGGTATATGGGGCATGAAATTTTACATATTTCCTGTAATAAATGACCCTTTTTTTTTAAACAGACCTGTTCTGTTAAATTGCAGAAAATTTCCCGTTATAAAATACAGAGAATGATATATTCTGTTCTGTTCTGTTCTGTTAAATTGCAGGAAAAATCTGTATTTTTTTCTCCTTAAAAAAACAGAAAAAGTCCTTGAAGCAGAGCTTCATAACACCTGTAATCTTAGTGCACAATGATTATTGTTAACACAATTTACAGTAAAAGTACAGAGGATTGGTATATGGGGTATGAATATTAACAAATTTACTGTAATAAAACACTTCCCCCCTTTTTTTTTAAACGGACCTGTTTTGTTAAATTCCATAATTCTATACTTGAAAACTGATTAGTTTATCATATTTGAATAACAATCTCACCTTATTTTTTTTAAAATTTTTTAAAATAATTTTAAGTTATGAATGTTATATTTGTCATGTCACATAAATTGCAACACTGGATTTACCTGGCTGGGATATAGGTTAGGGCGGTCCGCGGACTATAGTTATTTAGTTAACTTTGCTCAATGCCTGGCAGCCCAGCCAGGTGATTCCAGTGTCTTTATATTTTTGTGTTCTTTATATCGATATGTTTTTATATGCAATCAATTTTGTTTATATTGTATGTCATCTTTCTGCCGAATAAAATAATAATAATAATAATAAAAAGAAAATTTCCCGTTACAAAAATATACAGAATGATTCTATCATAAATATACAAAATGATTCTGTATTTTTTCCCTGTAAAATCTTCTGTTTTTTTAAAACAGTGTATAATAATCATTGCATAATTTTCATAAAACATAAAATTTAAAAAAGCAAAGTACAAAACTACTTTCAAAAATTTGTTTGAAATTTTATATTTATATATATAGTCTATAATAGGCTATCAAACTGAACGAAGAAAACATAATGATAAAGTTGTATTCAATGTAAAAATGTATTTCTTTATAATTATTTCTCTTATAAAAATGTATTTTACCTGCCGTTTGACTGGAATAGCCTATCAGGGTGGTAACAATTATTGCCTGTTTGTTTTCTATTGCGTTCTCCTCTTATCTCATCCCAGATTTTCTTACACAGGTAATGATTTATTTAGAGAATATTTGGTGACAGTTTTACCCTGGCATTGAAATAACTCGAAGCGCTCCGATTTCCATTCGGATTTTACACCTATGAAAATACTCTGTACCTAGAATATTATTTTGTATATCACGTCGACAGAAGGGGCGAGGTTTGAGGGGAAGTCGGAATATAAACGACCTTATGTAATTTTGTGTCTATATGTAAATACAGAAACATCTGAAATTATTTCTGTATTGTTCACCTATTTTTCTATGCTTTATTTTAGAGATAAAATGAGCGATGTGTCCAAGGGTGGAATTGTGGAGCACAAGAAGATTTTAAAAGACAAGGAGGCATCGAACCCTGATCTCTCATTGACCAGTGACACCTGCCGTGAATGTCCAAATCAATTAAAAGTAGCTTGACATCTACGGCAACACCTTCCCGACCCCTGCCCGCTGCGTATCCATTCCCTACGGCTCCGTGGCGTCTCAAATATCCACCACCTACACCACGTGACCCAATGATAGGCATACGGCGCCGTCCGTCAAACGGGCGACAAAGGCTTACCGCGCTTAAACATGTTTTGAGTAGAAACACGTAACAGATTTGAGAGTCGCAGTTGATGGGTTAATACTCGAATCCAGGTGTGACCAATGTTTATACTTATCGAGGGGTTGGTTGTGTTTTGGTAACCTTCCCTAGTGGTATGCTGGTGAGACTCTCCGCCGAGATTTCCGGGTCGGAGTACCCTCAAACACCCGCTTAATCGCTCGACTTTCACCTGGTCACCCAGTGAGTGAATGCTGAAAATTGGGAGACATTGAGAGATAAGTGTACCCTCTGCTGGGCCGGGTTTGTTTGTTCAATAACACAGCAGAAAATGCTATTAAAATCAAGAGAGATCGAAAAGATCTATAGAAGAGATGATTCTCCCGCCACATAGCCTACTTCTGTACGGTTTAACGGTTTAATGGAAGTAAAATATAACATTTAAGTCACTACTAAAAATGAATATAATTTCAATTCAACTCAATTTAATCATCATCCTGAAATTGAATCAAATTATCAGAATAATAATAGCGATTTTATCAATCTCCAGTTGAAAAGCAGTAAATAAAAATTAATAAAAATATTGAGATTATTACTTTTTTCAATTCTTATTATTATTTAAAAAAAATAATAATAACAATAACAAAAGATGAAAAATATCTTTAAAATGATGGTAATAATAATCTGATCAAGAAGCAACAATAGTATAATTCTGGATTTACATGACGGCACTCTCTCTTTCTTTTTAAATGAATCAGATATGAGAATGAGATATATGCAATAATACTGGTGATGATGGTAATAATAATAATAATTATAACAACAACAATAATAAGACAACAATCAATCGAGGCACCCTTTAACACATCTGGACGATGTGGTTCGCATTCAAATGGGTAAAAGACAGAAAGGCCATAACGCTAATTATCAGTCCATTAATTTGTTTTCAAAGTGTTTTCGAATTTAAAGACATATAATCGAAATGGGCAAATGATAAAAACTAGAACTCGTTCTTAACGCTGTTTTGAGAAAAACCCAAATCTCGATGCACATCAAGCTGTGCTAAATGGTTTAGAAGCTTTTATTCAGGTTTTCAGACGTAATGTATAATGACTTAATTGTTTTGTATGCATTTCCATATAATGTTATAATGAAAAATGCATTTGGAGCGCAGTTGGGTTTCTTAATTACCTTGGTTGCAATTGTGAATTCGTCACAATGTTATAAATGAGAGCGACATCAACTTTTGCCCCCTAAATTGTTTGTGTTTTATTATTGATTTATCAAATTAAAGGAATGAAAATCAACACAAAATTTGCTTTTCTAATGTTTTGAGAATTCTTTATCAAATATACAAATATTATTATAATTTAAATTATCAAATATAAAATAATATCCTCTTAAATATATTATAATATAATATAATTCTAATTATGATATAGTATATGAGTATCTCACTATCAATGCAAATAGTAAAAAAAAAATATAGAGTTTCACGTATTGGCTTTGATTTAATAATAACAAGTAGACAGCGATCGAGATAATACATTATATGCCAATTCCTTTATCTATTCACTCAAATTTTCGACTGTTAACCTTCGTCTTCTCCAGGAGTATTTCTTTATATCGTAAATACATTGTAAATACTCATGAAGACGACAGATGTTATGCGGCGGTCACAACTCGTCGTAGGCTACGGGGCACGTGCCATCGACGTAGCCTGCGATGCATGTGCAATGCACGCACAGGTCCTGGTTAACTTCAGTGATTCCTGCGTTTCTATAGTAAGGGTATTGTAAAAACTTCCTGCACGTCGTGCGTGCATTGTACCTTCGAGGTACCTCCGCTGCACGAATTTTCTACGAAATCCATCGTAGGGAGTTGCACGTCGAAGGTACGGCGAGTTGTGACCGCCGCATAAACCGTCGAAAATTCGAGTGAATGAATAAAGGAATTGGCGTATACGGTATAATGCATTATCTCGATCGCTGGCTACTTGTTACTATCAAATAGTATATCGTTATCAAGAACAAATATATTATTTTTTTTATATCATTATATATAGGATCATACATATTATTCAAATATCAAATATATCAATTATATTACCATATACATTGCATAATAATTCATTGTCATTACCAAATATATATTAAATATATTGAATATAATATTGTTCATGTTTATTCACGCCATTGCAGACTAATTGGGAGTAGATAACGTTACTGGTATATGATAAGGATATTAAAATCTGAGTAAAAGCGGCTAATCCACCATGGAGGTAATTATGGCCTAAGATATAAAGGTAAAATTAGTTTTTCAAACCAATCGGCTTATCATATCGCACTCTTGTACCAGGTGGGGAAATGGTTTCAATTGAATAGACATAATCGGAAAATCGTTTTGTTCCAGATTTCTTTTATCTCTTAAGCATCACTTTCCAACTCTTCCTATTGTTGCCAGCTATCATCCGCTCATCCAAGATTTCTTTCATCACTCAACCATACTTCAAGATCCGACAAAGATTTCTGATCGATGTTTCTCTTTGCTTTACTTTGTTTCACAAACACAGCTACCACCAGTTCAATCCCCGATTTTCTTCTAATCTTCCCTCTCCAAATAATTCCTTGTAGTTTTTCGTTTTGTTACCTAACACAGCTCTAGCTATTTAGAAAGCTTACTATTGTAATCGTCAAGGATTTGGAGAAGTTGGCTCTACGCAACGTTTCTGGATGAAAAGCAGAGCTCATTATTTCCCTTACATATTTTCTAGGATTGGTAGCAGGTGACAAACACAAGCAAATCGGATAGAATTTGAGATTTGAGGGATGAGAACATATGGATTACGAGACTGAGCAGTCAAATGCTATAGAAAAGCTGCTTAAAATCAGTGTAAAACATTGTAAGTCGACCATGATTATAAATCTTCCCTTTCATTGAACGATTAAAAAGAGAAAGGTACTCATATAACAAAGCAATATGGGATAGAGCGGGAAACTGGTCCTACTTTGTGTGGGAAAGTGATTTTTTAGAAGTAAAACTAAGTCAATGTTTAAAACACAGACGAAGGTCTAAAAAAAAAAAAAAGAATTCGGGGGAAAATATGGTCGGAATTGAAAAGTTACTACTTTTATGAATCTAGATCATTCGTATTTGATGCTGCTTTGCCACAATTTCAACGCCTTGCTTCAGTGAAGACGTCATAATGACGTCATTTCAGCTGAAATCGACATACTCATTGCGCTGGGGAGATCGAGAGTGAGGCATTGGCGTTTGTACACAATAAACCTAGATTGCTCACTATTGTAACCTACACTCAAATTTTACTCACAATTCCCAGAATCATAAAGTTTCTATTGTTTTGTACGTTTACTAGTTTTAAGGGTTTTCCCCTTTTATCACAAAAATTATGACAACTTATCAAATAAAGACATTTAAAGATCTGCATGAAGCCAAAAGTTGAAACCTAATTACTTTCATATCTATACTTATGATGAGAAATAAGAAAAGAAATTAAAAACAAAAACAAAAACAAAAAACAAAAACAAATATTTTAAAATAAATCACCTTTTCACAAATTTTAGTTTAATTAAGTGCAAATATTGTGAGCTTAAACAAATGACCATCAGACTATATTGGCCAAAAGTATAGGGAAAGTTTTATCAAAATGTTTATGGCATTTCAATAGCAATTTTTTAAATATGAATTTAAAAATATTTCTAAAGGATTGATAAAACAAAATTGTCACTCTTATCACATGAGCAATGATGCATCATAGGTGATGGCGAAAAAAGTTGAACAAAAAATATGCTTTTTTTTTTCGTTTTAGCGTGTCATTTAACTTCTACCGTTGTCCTTCGCAAGGGTTAAAAGGAAATGATTCGTCTTCATTTCCGTTTCGACCTGGTTTCCATGTCCCCTCCTTATCTTTCTCTCCCTATTCCACTCATTAACCTTCTTTTGTTCCATCAAACGTTTCCTTTCTCTTACTAACACAATCATGCCTTCCCGTCTCGGCTTATATTATCATGTCTCTACAATCACTCGTAAATGTCATACGCGTGAAATTAAGCAGATTTGTTACCCTAAATAATAATTGTTATCCTTTAGTCGTCTGAAAGGGGGAATTTTATTTGTTTATTGGCCCCTTCTGCATGTCATTGAACTCGCATACAGCAGGAAGAAAAGATTTACGTCATTGGTAAATAGCTGCTTCACTTTTTAGTCTAAGGCAAAAAACAAAAAAAAAAACAAAAAAAAGTTTACGAATTTTCGAGTTTCATTTTTTTTTGTAGTTTAGTTTCAAGAGAATTTTGTCACTTGGTATTTCTTATGTTTGTTATTGTATCTTAGTTCGCGGAGACGGGATTGAGATGGTTTTGATGGATTTGTCGCGGAGACGTCTCCTGAGTCACCACGACGATTCATGAGTCTCGCAAATCTCAAAACCGTCTCAAAGTAGTCCTAAATCTGTGTCGTCAAAGACGTCTCCGCGACGGACAAAAAAAGTATTGTCTCCGCGACGGAATAAAAGTATCGGAGACGTCTCCGAGACAAGTTTTAAAACCGTCTTAATACCGTCTCATAGTAGTTCTAAATCCATATCAAAGTCGTCTCCGCCAAGTGAGATACCACCATACATATGTCATTTCCGTAAATCAATGATACAAATAATAATAGAGTTTTAAATTAAGTTACAAAATACCGCAGATCGCCCATTTCAGCGACAGTGAGCACCGTTCTTCCATTGACCCGATTTCTTTTTAAATATGTCCCTTTTTAAATAAAATTGTGCGATTTGTTTCAAAATCGCAAAATCTAAGTCAAACATTCATGTTTGTATTTCGCATTGATCTACAAGGTTTCATGCACATTATGATTGAATATGATCATTTGGTAACAAAATTAGTATTATGTACATAAAATATAACTCTGAAATAACAACTGAGAACTAATAACTCTTCAATTTGCCCCAACTTAAATCAATTGTAATCTATCTCGTTCAATTCTTGTGATAGCTATATCTGTATTACATCTGAATAGCTTTTTTTTTTCTTCAAATCTCAATCAATTCATCATTTTAAAATCCAGGATAAGTAGAAGAAAGAAGAAAGCGTGGAGTGAAAGTGTCGATCAGCACACGAGATCGAGGTATATGAGTGACAGGAACTCGGCTAAACATCTTATGGTGTAACCAACATTTATTGCCGTTTTCCGCCTCGCTCTTTCATCAAGTGTTTGTATTGGACCAATATCGTATCATTTTCAAGTAAAGGTGATCCTTAGAACTCTCCAAAAACGAGATATTTTCCTGAAAATACTGCCTAATATATTCAGTATATTTAGCCTAACTATCGGCTGCGTGTCCGGGGTTTCGTTTCAAAGGTGAAAATGACGAGAAATTTAGGCCGGTGGCGGTAAACGATTGTCTTGCTCGAGTCGCCCGGAGGCGAGCGATGCCGGCGATATTGCGCAGACGACACCGCTCGATACTCGGCTGTAAGAGCTATTAATATGGCAAGTGTTAATCACCACTCCAGAAAGGGCGCGAAAAACTCGATGGCCCCTTGTCATCGATAGTCACATCGCCGTGATCGCTGAATGAACGACATGGACGATTCTTTAATCGACAAGACGATAAAATACATATCATGAAATAAGGATGAATGTTTGAATTGAAACATGGAGATGGAGAACCGCCTTCGGTTTTAGAAATGAGGCAAAAAACCACAAAATGAATGAAAAGAAGGAAGCTAGGGCTGCCGTTGGTCTGGCCAGCCTTGCAGGCCTATGTGTGTGCATGATCCGGCGATCTTTTCTGTAAAAGTGTCGAGTCAACACTCGATTTACATCTGTAATTATGCCGGGAGTGAAATGATACGGGCCCTTAACCCCAATATGTGAGAGTAATAGAGGGTAAGCGAGCCTAGCTCCTGCATCTATTAGCCCGATATTTCAGACCACTCTTCAGTAGAATGCGATACACTCTCAAGAGTTTCGTGCACTGTAACATCCCGAGTCAACGAGCAGGATTACGATCACCAATATACGTGATCGATACGTCTTCCCGTTATCGTCTGCTTAAGATGTTAACGTAGTGACCTATTTAAAAGAACAGAGTAAGCAGATAGGGAGAGAGTGAGGGGGAGAGAAAGCATTGAGAACAAATAGCAGGGGCAGGTGATAAAGATATGCAGTTCAATTATAAAAAGAAAGAATAAACAAAAGGAGAAAAAAAGGTAAATACATTGACACACAACCGGTGAGATGAATATAGTAACAATGTATTTTAAACCGAAAAAAAAAAAGAAAAAAAAAACCCAAGTGTAAATGAGATTTAATTATTCTGAATTCAATTCATGGTACGGAATAGGGCTTGGAAAGGGTAACTGAGAACAAAATTTAAAAAAGGGAGATGTTTTTCTTCGAATAATAGCACAGATGCGATAGAAATGAAACTACAAGAAGTCTGATAAAGAGAAGAAGAAGAAGAAGAAGAACAAATATAGAGGGTAAACTAAAGGAAAGAAATAGAGAATGAAAGGAAAGAAATAAGGGATAAGATGTAGCCACTGACATGCAAAAAAGAGGGAAATTTGATAGATTTAGATACTTTGAATTTTGTTAGAGTTTATATAATTTCATTTTATGAGATGAGATGAAAATTGATCGGTTTAAACTGTAAGAGATCATCGGATTTCCAGTGTAAAAAGGTGCAAGATAAAGCTTAAATCATGCTTAAATTGAGTCCATGTGAAAGCGAGGAGAGAAACCCAATAGTGTCTTTATCTATTTCCTTCCATGATTTTCTATTCAGTGTAAAACGTATGTCTCATTGGTTTAACTAACTCTTATCCTCTAATATGTCACTTAATTTCCATATTTTCTCTTTTTTTTTCTTGAATCTGGAATGTATACGGTCAAATCACTTTGAAAGAGCTTAAGTTCGGTAGTAAAAGTTCAATCTTTTTTTAACTTTTGATACGATTGATAGTTCTCCTTTAATGTAGTTATAAAGGAACTAATAGATAATATACAATCTATGTTTCCCTTCTTATTAGGCTGTTCTTCATGCAATTATGGAACAACTATGTACATAATAAATAAAATCAAAATAAAAGTATTGATCATGAACATTTACAATGTTCACAATCAAGTGTCAATATTAATGTCATCAAAATATGTTTTGTAGCAATTTTCTAAATATGTTTATGTGTGCGGAGAAAAATTTGAAACTTGAAGCTTGAAACAATGTTTAAAGCGTGCAAGAATTTTAAAATAATAATAATAATTTTTCAATCCATTCATGACTTCTGTCCAGATATATAAATGATTATCATCAACATATTTTTGACGATATATTATTAGAATCATACATGAAAATAATACTTTTCCCAAAACTAGTATGGCGTCAATATGTTGCCTTTTCATTTAGCCATCGGTTTTGAAATCTGACCAGACGTTATTTCACTCTGTGCTTCTTGAAAACACTTGACAATGGTGTAACATTTAGCCCACGTCCCTCTCTGTCGTCTGAGCGGAACAACTTCTATCCACAAAATTCCCGCGTAAACTTGTAACCGTGTACCCAAGGGTTGTTTTCTGGGGACGTGATTGTTTTTGAAAAGCAAAGCTCGGCCATATATGTGTCTTGCATTTTGATCAAATTTACTTCCGCTAGATGAAATCTTTTGAAAGTGTTTGAAAAACGAATAATTTTGTTTTTGAAAATTTAGCTTTAATAGATTTCACAATCAGGGAAAATATTTGTTATTTGCGGAGATAACCATACAGAAATATGAAAAACGTGTTTCTATGCAATGGAATGACTAAAAATGTGACTTTAAAAAAAGGTTAATGCTCGCGGTTACAAAACAGATGTTACACAATAAAGACATTCAATCATTATAATAACTTTTGTAGCCATTTTGTTGATTAAAGACCCAGAAATATTTCCGCTCCTCACCAATGAGTAATATTTTTGATTAATCAACTTCTCCTGCCTGTTTGCACCAAACCTTACATTACGTCATTTCAAATACTAATCGACATTGTATTCTTAATGATTAAGATGTGGGCCAAATAAAAAAAATATATAGCCTTTAAAAGATGACAAATTAATCAAATGTAAGACGTAAATATATTTCGTTAACATTGTAAAACATTCATTACCAGCAGCTGTAGTGTTTCTTTTTTAATTAATGAATACTAGCAATGCTAGCTTGTTAGTGAACACATTTTTTATGGTGTGAAAATGAAAAGTATGGAAAATATGTATGTTATTTTCTCTAAAGTTTAAACTAAATATTTCTTTCGCAAAGATACCAGCTTCCCTGCTCGTTAATTAATCATTCGGGTCAGAATCTAAACTTACAATAATCATGATAATTCATAATTGGTGCGCAGGATTTGTGCAGTATACTGTGATTGTGACGTTAACATGTCAATGGAAAGAGGTTACGGTGTAGGCCAAATCTATATATCACATTATATTCAAGTATATAAGAAAACCTAAAAGTTCTTTTTCTGTATCAAATACTTTTGTAAAATATTCGTTCATACATTTAAAAGTAAAATCACACCAATGTTATACGTATACATTTTTTTTTATTTAAAAAAGGTCCATAACAAACAAATACCCCGCATATTTAATGTTAATATAAATTTCAATTCGCCTCATTTCTTAAAGCATCTCTTTCTTGAATGACTCATTTTGTAGGATTTTGCCTTGTATTTAAGAATAGTATTGTTTTGAAAAAAAGATAAAAAATATAAATGTAAAAAGTAAATGATAAAGCAAGGTTAGCCTTTAATAAATAAATGAATAAGTAAATAAATAAATAAATAAATATATATATAAAATCTAAAGGTACTAAAACGAAAATGAAAGCATTTCTATATCTGTTTTTATATGACCTCTTGAAGACACAGGTTGACGTCCGGTTGCTTGTCAATCATATGTCTGACCGCCAAAATAGGATAAAGATGGAGCACATTATATCGGTCTGGTATACAATGTCATCCACGTACATCATCTCTATGTCCAAGTGTGCGCAAAAAATGAAGGACTGGACGCCTGAGACTACTTGAAGCCTTGTCAGAGTTACGTGCTGGGAATAAGTAGGGTATAAGAGGAGGTGTATTTGAAGAGTAATTTATAAACAGTTTCGTCAAGTAGATTGAGAGAAGAGAGAAAGAGAAAGTAGTTTGATAGTTGTTTGCCTCCAAATGCTAAAAAATTATGATGCATTGGAATCGGGTTGGAATATTGATTTCTATTTTCTGAAATGTCAATTTTTTTGTACTAAGTTTATCCTCCTTCTCCTCCCCTCTATCTTCCTTGTTTTTCATGTAAATGAAATGTATTGAAAATGCATAGGCCTATACTAAATTTCCCATGATTCTTTTATTATTTTAATTTTTTTTTTTTTTTTTTTTTTTTTGGGGGGGGGGGGGCGTGGGGTATCTAATATCTTGTTTAGCACACGGCCTCCATAGCCTCTTGCATAATACCGGCAGGCATTAATTTCAGGAAAAATAAGTAAAGTAGGATTTATCAGGTAAACGTTTGAACTTTTAGATGAAATAATATCTTGTCTGGCATAAAGTGCCCGACATTTAAATCTCAATCTGTCTGTTAAAAGCTATACCCAGGTAGAGGATATATTGATAATGTGTGTGGTCTCCATAAGCTTATAACCTAGTCCCTAGGTATATACCTCAATTTGAACTTGCCCCATCATTCGTAATATGAAACGCAATAAATTTGTAATCTCAAATTAAGACAGTATCCATGGGGCATTTTCAGTTGTCCACCCCCACTTTTAGATGGATCGTATCCGTCTGTCAGTCTCTTGCTATTCGCATTATTTTTCAATGATTTTTCTTAAACATGAAATTGAAATTCTGGTCATTATTTGATATTCAATTTTTGAAGAAACCGTCAAAAATGACAGGGAAAAGTTTGTAACAATATGTTGTACATGTAAGTTTTTTTTTCTTCAAATTATTAATTTTAAAAAATCCACTCATTTCTACCGAGAGTCAAACGAACTGCACACAGAAATGCATGTATGGGACTACACACAAATGTTCGACCCTAACATTTAACTGTTTTTCGGGGGGGGGGGGGGGTGACATATTATTGACTATGAGGGGATTTTAAGAGAAATCCTTCACAGTGGAACTTTTGAATATGATATTCTACATAAATAACATGAAAATGATTTGAAAGCTCTCAATGTTTTTGTTCATCTTTCAATAACGTTCACTTTCCCTATCCCAAACCCTTTTCTATACTTCCCGCTGCTTCTTCTCTTCCTCCCCTCTCTCCCTCTCCCTCTGCTAAGGGGGACTGTACCCCTTCGCCCCTATCTACAACCTCTGACATCGATACCTGTTCGAACTTTCTTTCTATTACCTGGATGACAAAGTACTTTACGAACTGAGAGTTGGTGGAAACAAGATACCAATTGTCGAATAAACATGATTTCATTAGATTAGACAACCTGAGATGGGGTCGTTCTTGATATGGCTTAATTTGTGTGTTGACTTCACACGATGTTTGTTATGAACTCATGCGCAATAAAGATATTAATCATTTTTCGTTGAGCTGTCATCGATGACATATTTATTCCGTTGTCTCCGCGGCCCTCCTTGCTAGCAAAACCTGTAAGAAATAGAAAACAGGTGGATCATGGTTTCTACCTTGACTCGATTCAGAAAGTCTGGAAGAAGAGATGGCAGGAGAGAGAAAGAGGGGGGGGGGGAAGGGGGAGAGAGAGAGAGAGAGAGAGAAAAAAAAATAGGGAGGTTGGAGAGAGACATAAAGGATGAAATTGATCTTATTCATAACCCAATCCATCGTTGTAAATGATTTTTTCAAAATCAGTATTATGTGAAATATTTATGGACAAATATGGAGACACAATTGTTACTCTTAAATTAATGAATACAATTAATAGTGTTACAAACTGGGGTCCTAATATTACCTAACAGATTTTTTTTTTTTTAATCTTTATTTGCAAATTTATTTGTAACAGGTAGGCAGTGAATGATGACAAGCGGTGTAAAATAATTCCTTATTTTTAGTTTTACTTAAAATAGATAAATGTATTTAGTTTTGATGTATTAAAATTGTTTCTAATTAGTCACGCGGATTGTCAATAGTTCTAGGTATCTCGACAGAAATATAGAAATGAAATAAAGACATCATTATTGATAGAAAGACAATTACAGATGGTAAGCATAGAGAACAAATTAATATTGAATCGTTGGGATGCGAGTCCTTTTAAAAAATAATTATAATACTGATTTTTTTTTTGGTACCATATCATTTGTTTTAGGGCTTTGATATATTAACGATTGATAGTAAAGCACCAAACACATTTAAAATCTGAAAAAGGAATTGTTTTATCAAGATCATATATCACTATCATGACCATCATGATATCTTGACTTTCTAAAAGCTAGGCGCCTCTTTGACTTGTTGCTCTCGGATCACATCATTTGTTTCTCAGATCACTTTTTGCGACTCGTTAATGTCTCTTTTCAGAGCCTTTCAGATCACTTTCGCTTATTTTCGAACCTCTTCTTTCTCAAATCTCCACCACTTCACCAGTTCATGCTAACATCATAAATCCCTCGAAAAAACATTTTCAGCGAATCCGAGTCGACAGTGTGAGCCCCATTTTTTTTTTCAATCCTTTCTTCACAAGATATCATGAAAACTTTCCAAAGATCTGGGGGGCATTTCATCAAAGGACTTGTCGGACGTTTTATCCGACAAACTGTTATAAGCTACTGAAATGCTTGCATCTGATTGGCTGAGAGCAAATTTGTCGGATAAAATGTCCGACAAGTTCTTTGATGAAATGCCCTCCTGTCCTTGGGATTTTTCAATATTTCTTTCTATCAGAAGATTTCCGTCAAGGATATTCGATTACAATCCCGCGATATCATCATCGATAATCACCGGTCGTCTGCCGATCGTCTGCGAGTGCGCAATAAGAAGAAGAAGAAGAAAAAAGTGAAATAAATCTCCACAAAAGACATCATCTCGTATTGCAATGCCTACTTCAAACTCACTCTTTTCCAATCGGGATGCATTACTTTCTGACTTGTTTCTAAGCACTTGATCCCTCCCATTAGCGTTTCATTTCTTCATCATTTTCTTGCACTCGCATCTTTTGAGAAGATTCATTTATGTAGATCCCCGAACTATCCTTGAACTAGGCAATCCTTTGTAAAGGTCCGGCGATATTTGGCATTTGATTTGGTAATGTTTTCAAGCCCCCTTGGCCAGCACTCTGGGATTAAGAGGATCCGAAGAAAAGAAGTGAAATTGAGAAAGAAAAAAAAAAAAAGAGAAAGAAAAACACATTGTTAGAAGTATTATTCTATACGATACTTGGTAAATACTGTGGTTTGTGTGAATTATTGAATATTAAGTCTCTTTTTTTTCAGGCCTTTCATACATTTTTCCCTACATTACTAGTAGAGCCTTGTGAAAACGTGGAGATTGCCTGTCACGTGACCAATTACGTGTTGAGTAATCATTTTGATGATTTTCATATTACAGGCATCTTTTGATTTTCTGAACATGAAAGCCTAGTCATGCTTATCCATGCAATTAATGAATAAAACATGATAAATACAATCATTTTGATTGATCAATAGTTCAATATCTTTTACTGATAATGATCTTTTCTCCAAAATGTAATATAAAAAAATGTGTATGTAAATATACTGTTTTCGAAACCTTTAGGTAAACGAAGACAAAGATACTTGCCAGGAAAGAAGCAAACAGACAGGAGGGAAATGACAACCATCATGCCACCGTGATTGCACAGGCAAACTATATATGTCCCGAATGCCATATTAAATCCCAATAAGGGTGCAATTTCAAAATGTTTTATATGTTTAGATGATACCGAGAAAATATAATCCGTTCTTGCTTGGTCGCGACTCCGTGACCCATCTACGAAATCGTGACATATACCCATTCCAAAATAAACCACCCATATACACGGTGTGTCAAAAAACAGGATGAAATCTAGGGTAGATCAGGTTGTTTCAAACAAATGTTTATGCATACAAGGTGTATCAATAATAATAATTGTGTCAATTTAATTTGGGCGCAAGTAGAAATATGATATTGAATGATTTTTTTTTGTTGCCATTTTTAAAATATTTATTTCATAATATTTATTCTTCATTCTTTATTCATGTTACACAAAGTCATGATGTGAATAATGCAAAAATTAAGCCACATTTAAAAAAAAGACACAAACAAAACAAAGACTAATTTCAAAGGACGAAAAATACAGTAAAATATTTATATTTTGTTAATATGAATAACCCAATACATAACATTTACATATATAAACAATTTTTCTTATGCACAATCAGTCTATCTTGGTCTTGGCCCTTTATTGACAATGAACTTTTGACAACTACAGAATAGGCTGATTATATTTTTGTATACACATTGTCGAAGAGATGGGGCAAACTGAGAGGCATCAATTAAACGAGTCTTGGCGTCATAATATATAAGGACACACTTCAGCTAGCAGACACCTCTATTTACTCAACAAATCCCTAGGTGATAATTACCCCAGACTTATTTCAACCATATTTTTTGGAAGATGACAGCTATGGTATTAACCATATCCAATGTATGATGTCGTGTAAGATAGTGCTACATTTAGCGGTAAAAGTGTCCACCGCAAAGACTCTGTCGCTTGCTTGGTGCAAAACTTTATTGCACTCTGTCTATAGGGGAGACCGGGGATGGAAGTTACCCGGGTCAGTTGTTACAGTTCTCAGTGTGCTAAGCTGGAACAAGAGAGGATGTTCTAATTAGCATCATTATACAGCCTACACATAGCTGTGATGAACTGCCGGTCGTGAGGTTTCTCCGTTGTTTTATTAAAAAGTAAATCAACAAAAACCATTTTTTACCGTTCAAAGTAAATTTTTGACAAAAATTGAAATTTTTAATAGCTCTTACAACTGAAGGCACGTGATGATAGTCTGGTATTGTAAATATAGTACATGTATGTCACTAATATACCCCCTAGCCATGCCCTGTAATTCTGCCTAATGGCTGTGCTACAGTTGATTTTGTGTGAAAAATCACCCACCATGTCGATGTAACAACTTACCCCAATTACATTACTTATGTAGAATTACATTTTGTCTCAATTTTCAGGTGTTTATATTTTTATGCTTCTATTATTACCTTTGTCTATTCTAGAGCTTTACTTGATCTACTTTTAACGATGCCAAGAAACTGGAAAGTTGAAACAAAAGTATGGTATAAGAGATTTACACATTGTCAACTTATCCCGTATGTTTACATATTGTAACAATTTACCCCGTATGGTGTAACAACCTACCCCGTATACGGGGTAGGTTGTTACAAAAAAAAATGTCTTCATGAATTAAGCTGTAGTAAATTAGTGTTTACATATTTTCAAGCCTCAGGTTTTAGCAAACATATTAGGCTAACTACAGACCCAAGATGGAGTGCGTGAGTTCGTTCATTAGAATTATCTGGCCCAAAATGTGAATTTTGTAACGTCCATCCCCGGTCTCCCCTATCATGTCTATTGTTTCCTGATAGACTGACCTAAAGCTGTGAACCGAATTTACAGTATGAATGGAAAAAGTTTTTTCTATTATCATGATATGATATTCTCTTTTAGGGAAGTGTGGTAGACAGAAGGAGGGGGTAAGTCGAAAATAAATAAATCCTGAAATAAACGATATCTAATGAAGATTGTAAAGTAGCGCCTGATCGGGTTTCGACAGGTTTGATTACGTAACTCGTTAAATTCAGTTATTTTCATTTCTACTTTAAAACATAGTTATAAAGATATTGTAAGCTCTAACAGGGCAGGACTAGCCTTTGACATGGCCCTAGGCATATTTTTTTCTTTTTATTACCATTACCCCGGAATAATAATGAAAAAAAAAAAAAAAAAACAACTGACGAAGACTACATACGCACGACTCGTTCATAGCTGCTTGCGCTCGTGCACTGGCTCGATGCGCCTCAACTTAGGAGTGTAGTCTAAAAGCATAGACCCTATTCAGCGGGGGGGGGGGGCTTGTATAAATGCTAGGACAAGAAGGACCAAAATTTTCCGAACGTTCGCAGGAACTTGACTACATCAACAATCTCCCATTGGACGTCAAGGTCTCGATGACTGATCTGAACAAGGGTAAGTTATGGGGACTACGCGGAGCCAGAGTACCACACATGACCCCTCTTTTCCAACTAAACCCCCAAAATATACCCCTCTAATGGGTCCACTATGTCCTCCATTAGGCGCTTTGATGGCCGTGAAATTGAGCATATTTCAGGGAAGAATTGTCAGTTTGATTAGGTGCGTCTATTGGTAGGACCATTGACTACAGTTACCAGTTTGGTGGTATGAATAAAGAACGAAACAACTTGGCTAATACCATGACAGCGGCCCCTCTCCCTCCTACCCCTCTCCCCCCTCCCCCCTCTCTCTCTCCCTTTCTCTCTCTTTCTTTCTCGGTATCTGTCTCTTTTCTCTGGCCCTTTTAAATGTTTGTTTCCATTTTTTTCATACGTGTCATTTTAAAGGGATTGAATAAATTTGTGGAGGCATGATTTAATGAATTGTTGATTTGTCTTGTTTGTGCAGTACAAAAATGCGCAGAAGGATGATTAAACAGTCAAAAAATAAAGGTCTCCCCCAAAAAAGATGTTGCCATGAAGATATTTATGACTGAGTATCGCCATTTACAAAACCGTATCAGGGTACACTTAAACTTACATTGCAGTCTGCGGGTGCAAAATAATATGGCATGCCCGGTCACTTGAACATTTTATTTTTATTGTGAAGCATGTGATAATGCTTAGGAAATGAATTTCGCAGGGTTTAATCTTGACATGATATCACATCCACTTACAGCATGTGGGGACCCACGGCTCAGATTTTTGAAAGCCTCGACAAAGTTACCAGTTCCCTTTAACGTGATACACTTTCTTCCCCTGGACGGTGTGATGCTATTATCAAGCCGTTGGTATGAAAATATGACCACGGTAATTGACACATTACGAAGTCCATCAAGTATTTGCATTCCGTCATCGAGGTCGTTGATGCAGACCTCTAAATCATATCGTCTCGACCCTCTTGACATCTCATCAGGGTCGAACTCACAATTTGATCATTGTCCTCAAGATAGTCGTGTTGGTCAACATACACTTAGCCCGTGGGGTCAAAGTAGGCAGAGGTTTCGGGTGGGTGATTTATGTCGAGATCTTTTAAGCCACAAACATTATAAATAATAAATCTTTCACTTCCGAATTATCTTCATCGCTACTTGTGCAGATTGCGTTCTGGCTATGTAATATTGAAATTATGTCAGTAAATTTACATACGTTTGGAGAAAAGCACCCTTTTAAACATGATTTTACCTGTCAATCATTGTCATTGCAGGATATTTTATGGAGAAAGGGCCAGTCCTGGAAAGATACTTTTGTAAAAGTCTTATTTGGTCTCCCAGCCTCCAAGATCTTACCTTTATCTTGATGAAAAATCCTGGAACTTCGTATGTGAGGTTTTGGAATTATCTGCAATTAAAAATAATATTTGTGTATCTCACCTATATCATGTTGACAATATTCCCTTTGAATAAAACAAAATGGGGAAATATAGTTTTTATGCGCCGCGGTTTCGAAACCGCATTATACATGTACATTTATTCAATATAAAAAGATGCACGAAAGCTCGAGGAACCGTTTTTCCTTTTCATTCCCAAAGTGACAAAAAAATGGGGAAATGTAGTTTTGTAGCTGTAAATGAAGAAAGCATGCAGAGTGAATCCTTCGGCTCTTATAAACAAAGAAAAAATATTAAAACTAATTCAGTCCGATTAACTTGACTTAAATATGCTTTAGCAGATATCTTCAACAAAAGTATAACACTTAACAATAATTTCTGGTTCAATACACTTTCTTCTTAAACCAAAACACCATCCGATTAAGACTTTGTAAATGATAATAATCACGGATAACATTGAACAAACGAAACATGCAGAAAATCCTTCTCATAAAAGAATACGGGATATAGCCATCGGCATTTCTAATTTTGCAAGGTCAATTTGCTAATGTTGATGTAACAACGCGTTGAAACCGATGTGATACAAGGAGTAAGATGAGGTTGTCATGACGATGTGAATCCTCCTGATGCCGTTCACCTGTATCTTCAAGTCCCCAATCAGCCCGCTTATGGTATCAGAAAAACAAACGCGCCAAACCTATCCGGGATAGTACGTCTCGCAGGGTGTTGACTTAAGGTTTTACTTTCTTTAATGTAACACCCTTACAAAATGCGAACGCTCAACTCCCTCTGGAATAAACCCAGAAATATACACCGGCTTTGTCATGCTAGCTTTCGCCTCAATTTTGGCAAAATACTAAGAAAATATCTAGGGATTATATTGGCGTTTATTTGTTTCCAATACCCCCGCTTTGTAATAATATCAGTGCCGTTTAGAAATTGGAGCGGAATCCCGATCACATGCGCCTGACGCGGCTAGGCGACCGAATTTTTCATTTCGTGTGCCTTAGTTTGTTTGTCTTGTAAATTAGAAAACACATCTTATAATGGCTACATCGAAAGCCAAAAGTTAACTTGGCCCAAAGCTACTTTGAGATGGGTGAAAGTCTAGTTCTGTGCCCCGCATTCTCAATTTGAATCCTTTGACTTTGTTGGTGTAGAATCCTCTTGCTCCATGAGAGACGGAGAGTGAGTGGGGTTAGATGGAAAGGGCAGGGTATGTAAATAGATTGGACTTTGGTTAACCGCCATGGACTTTCGTCACCTATCTCCATTTGATAATGGCTCATTTCAAAGTTGGAAAGAAGCGCTCGGCAGGTATGTTGGTCGCAGTCTCGTTTCTTCTAGCTCTGAACAACCTCAAACACACTCTTCAGATTCCCCTTTTAGCAGAGGAGAGAGGCGCACAGACCAAGGTCATAGACAAGGGGTTCAGCGAAAAGATCGCCGACCAAGTTTGGGGGCAAATTAGCCTCTGACACTCGAAGTGTGATAAGGAGCCATTATGATATCTCGTTACATGGTGTAGCGGGTACTGTTTGGTAGGTGATGTAGTGGTGTAGGTGGGAGGGCGGCCAGGGCGGGTCAAGAGTTGGGTACTTGAGAACCTGGAGGAGTAGCGACACAACGCGTTGGAGTACGAGTCAGTTTTACGATACCCAACACGCCGGCTGCGCGCATGACTTACGTTCAACCGCCCGACCCTGCGCGCATACCTACTTGGAGCCGCTTATCAAGCGCGACTATCGAGCATTCCCCATGACTGTATCGCTACGCCTCACGGGCTTCCCTCCCCGATCGCTTACCAGCCGACCGAAAACACTCTCAACATCGCTTCAGTTTCCCGCCTTTTAACTCCCTCTACACATCTCCCCTGACGCACAAGAGTAATTCCATGCTGGGGATATGTATTTTGACATTAATGCTCGATGTGTGTCGCACATCTCCATAGTAAAGAAGCACCTCGGAGCGGATCTTTAGAGTAATTTGAGCGCCGGTGTGTAGCACCAAAAGCAGCGAAATGAAACCTGCCTTTCCCTGTATCACTGACATTCAAGACATCTTCACAATAAAGCACAATCCTACGAGTCAAATGCTCTCTAAAAAGTACAAGACCCGTCTCCGTTTTTCCCCGTTTTTGCCGAAAAGAAACGAAATTAGTGACGTTCACATTACGCAACCAGGTCACGATTTTTTATACTTCTTTGTTATAACATGTCATCGCGGAAAAGAGCAAGAAAGTTAGACAGAGAAAAATAGGTGTAGGAAATGGTTTGAAATTGAGAATTTTTGAAGTGATCAAAATGTCGAGATGCAGAGCCGATTTCAATATTCTCAAGAATAATAAGAGATTATTTTGCAATATGGAGAATTTGCAAGGGAAACTTTACCCTAGCTATTCATTACATTGGTCAGAATCTAGCTCAATAAAATTCATGATATCAATAATGGTCATGATGACGATGATGATGATGATGATTGATGATGATGAATCGATGATGATGATGATGGTGGTGGTGACGAAGATGATAATGATGATGATGATGTTGTTGATGATGATGATGATGTCTATGATGGTGATTGATGATGTTGGTAATGATGATGATGACGATAATGATGATGTCGATAATGATGATGATGATGACGATGATGATGATGATGATGATGATGGTGGTGGTGATGATGGTGATGATAATGGTTTTGGTGATGATGATGTAAGATACAAGATACAAGATATTTATTTGGTCTTTATGAACATTGTCACATAGAAATTTCGATTCCACTGGTATCCACAGATGATGATGCTGACGAATGTTGTTGGCAAACGGCTGACGATGATGATGGTAATGGTAATGATATGCGTGATAGTATTTAAACAATTATGGTTATCAGATTCTTATTTTCATCAAATCGAACATGCTGGCTTCTTGGTTGAAGCACCGCCTCATAAACAAGAGGTAATGGGTTCGATCCCTGGCCGAGTCATACAAAAGACTATAAAATTGTGAATCTCTTCCTTCTAGCTAGGCATTCGAAATTCTAGAATGAAGGGTATACTGTAAAATGAAGGGTCAAATTGACCCAGTTCCGAGTCAATTGGAGTCATCCGCGTCAACTTGGGCAATACAAGATGTAAAGTGTTAAACGACCCGGTATGGTGTATGGCCCTAAAAATTGCCCCAGAATGAAGTTCTTTCGACTCTTCATTTTGTAGATTGTAATAATTTAGGTTTTCCCGGTCAATTTTAACTATTTGCAATCGAATTCGTTAATGTTCATTCAATTTAAACGATGCCTCATGGAGCGGAGCTATCGGTCAATCTAATTAACGTTTAGATTTTTAATCGCGATCACATTTCGGACGAAAGTGCTTGTAAAAAATGTCAAATTGATCGGAGATAGTTTAAACTTGCACGGGAAAATATTGTTTTTCAGGGTCCGTTTAGAAATCAGTTGTCAAAACTGAAGTGACTACCCTGGGAACATATTCGTTATTCATCATGTTAATATGAAACTGATAAAAAAGTATGAAAATACTGTAAAGTATTCAGTATTATCCTCCTCATCTTCAGCAGTAGCTGCAGCGTCAACATCATTATCATCACCAATAGGATCATCACCGTCATCATCATCATCTTCATCATCATCGTGATCGTCAACGCATCATCATCGTTACCGTCATCATCATCATCATCATCATCATCATCATCATCATCCCCTTCGTCAACGCTATCTTCATCATGATCGTCATCATTATCATCATGTTCCTCCTCATTAACTCCCATCTAGTCCTCATCATTACTCTTATCCTTCTCCTCATCTCACCATCCATTATCGTCTAACATTACCACGATGAAATAATAGAGAGGGGGTTATTCTTTGGGGAGTGGTCTACTCTTCATTCTGCACCCCATACATGCCATAATACAGTGTGTCCCAGAAAAAATGCTAATGGCACTATAGATGGGTATAATATTAAAATTACAATAGTATGTTGTTTATATCTTTACACCAGTAAACACCAGTAAACGAGGTATCATTAAAATGGTAAGGAGTTACATTTCCAGTGATATAAATTTTATAATCACCATCATAATATATATATATTTTTTTTATTATTGATGGTCAAACATGGGTTTCCTTTTATTCGATACATCCGGTACTACTTAATACAAAACTTGGAGGTTTCCTGATATGAAATGAAAAAATGCTCATATCTTTGTGATTTTTGGACAATGTCACATGAAATTTCATCTAGTTGTAGAAAATGAATAGTAGTTTACGGGTGTAAAGATATAAACAATATAATGTTGTAATTTTAATATTATACCCATGCAAAGTGCCATTAGCATTTTTGTGGGACACACTGTATTCATTAATATCCCATCTTTTTACTACTCTGATTACAATAAGAACTTCGTTTATAGCATGTTTTGTGGAGAAGATAGGTCAAGGTTTATAATAGAATGTCAAATTAATGATAACCAAAAATATTTAAAAGTGAATCACTATCTTTTTTAATATATATTATTTTTAAGGCTAATTGAGGCTAATTATTAAAAAGAGGCTGCACATGTGCTGCAAATCACTGCTTATTAAAGTACTGTTTTTAGGGATGAAAGTGAGTGAATATTTAATTTGTCAAAATGGCCAGCACCTTCGGACAGTTTCAATCAGAATACCTTTTCGCCGTGAATAGAAAATTGCCGCTCTCTACGTCATGACTTAGGTCTCGACTATTATATTTCTTCCTGTGCAATGGACATACTGATGATTGAACTTGAATTTATTATGGACAATTTCATTTATACAGGCATTACGATATTAATTGTTTTGCAGTTGGCCATTATACTCCCAAACTGAAATAATAATATATCCTCGAAATATATTAAAATAAATAAACTATTCAAACTTTACAAAATAATATTTCAATAATAAAGTTTGCTATCTGCATCTTCTTCTTTTTGTAATTTCCACCTATCATACTTATTGTAATTCTTAAATGAATTCTTCTGTAATGTTCTACTTCAGATGAATTCTGTTGTGAAATCAAAATCTTTTGCCATTGTATAATATATGTTTTGATTTCAATACATCCGGACAGTATTGTGTTCTGCCGCGATGAATTACTATGTGATGTTGAAAGGGTTAATATCAAACACCCACCTGGGCAGATATAGGCATGTTTGATCGTCTTTTAACCCAGAACCCTTGAGCAGGAAAACAGCATCACCATGTCTCGAGTTCTTAGCCGCTGGTATCCTAACCGGATTGGTTTTCATCACTCTAATAAACCTCTTTGCTCTCTTTATCGCTCATGTTTGGTGTTTGAAATCAAGCCTTTTGACATCTTACAGGGAAACAAACTCATTACGTCTAAAAAAAGAGAAGAATTCTTGTGTTTTTGGTGGAGATCATCAAGTGACATAACTGTCTTCCTCTCTGGCTTATTTCGGGTTCGGTTTACTGGCTTGAAGGTATGGTGCTCCGGGGAGATGGGTGAAAATATTGATAAGAGTTCATCGACCAGATGATATGATATGATGTGGATGTTTTAAGGTAGGGTAGTGTGGAGTATAAGAAGAAGGTGATGCGTAGAGGTGTAGGTTGCCACCCCTAAGGGGGCTGGTAGGACTCCTCCTGTAAATGTTGTTGGTATGACACACGAGCCAGCACAGTTGGAGCGAGGATGCCGCGAGCAGGTCGCGATGTGTGATGGAGAGCGAAAGATATGTAGTTCGGCGCGGCTGGCGTCCCGAGAGAGATCCAGTGGATCCCCGCTCGCTGTTCGTAGCGAGAGATGCAGCACGTTTTGGGGTCTACCACCAACCGATCCATACATCTCGTGTTGATGGGTTTTGTTGGCAAATTGTGGGCAGACTTTGTATATTGGGTTTCAAGAACCACTGCAAGCTACAGAGCTTGAAATGGCATGAGAGAGCACTGGGAGACAGACAAGACAGTCAATTTCATCAAGAGATTCATAGAGAGAGGAAGACAAGGAAGAGGGAAGAATTTGAAGATGATGGGAGGTGACACAATTGGGTGGGATATCACGTCGGCTTGTCTTTTTGCCATCTCGTGTTTCTCTCTGCCTACTAACAGACCAGATGGGACACGAGTAGGTCTAGCTGTAAGCATCCCATATCTGTATCTATACCGCTCTTGGCTGACTGGCCCACTTTTCTTCCACCTCCCCTCCAAAATGTCATCAAAAGTTGACGATATATCTCTTAATCCATCCAAGGCTATTAAACTGATGACAAGTTTTGATAGGAAAGAAAAATAGATTTTCCAGCCTTGACGTAGGAGTGGTATTGAAGCTGGGTAAGGTAATACCCTTATTATTAGATTGATGATCAATTGCATTATGGGTAATATGGCGAATAATTGCACAAAGTTATGATAGCATTAGACAAAGTCATTGCCGACATAAATTCTTCCCTAATAAGGATCAGTAAAATCCTGGTTCCATAATGTCGGCATTGTTGCTGCCTTTATGCAGTCTGTTATTAGATCTTAAATTTTCTTTAAACTTTCTTAAAAGAATTGTTTGTTTCTTAGACACGGAAAACTTTGCTTACATGTCGTCATAGGATATCTCCCATTATTGTTGTTCATTGAAAAAGACTGGCATGCATAAAGCCAAACTAAAAATTCGAGTTAATTAGGAATAAAAACGTCATATTCATGGTAAAAATCAAACCTGCGGAGGAGAAGGGGGGGGGGGGTGTATTTTTTCAAAGGTCAACATGAAAAAAATGCTGAAAGGGCCTTTTGAAATTTGTAGCTCAAAATATTTCATCAGTCATATATTTATACAAAGGCAAAATATATGAAGGTGAATCTATCTGTGATATACGTCAAAGTAGAATAATTTTTTTAAAATTTTTAGGTTTGTTTTTATAATCATTCAATATAGTAAAATCAATCAATAGGCTACATCAACATGTTTTTTTTTTTTAAATATATATTACCCACAATAGATTATTCCTACATAACTAACATCAGTAAGATCTAAATACTATAGCTTCGTATATAATGGCGACAAGAATTTAGCTCATTATAGTTTAATCAGTCAACGTCTCTTAACACATCACAATCCTACCTAAGGGTATAAGAGATAAATAATAAAATACTTACATTATTATTATGACGGTGGTTTGTAATTGTTACGCGCAAAACCGTCGAACATATTGCCGCAATGCATAATTAGCACAAGTACAAACGATGGAGCCAGGATGCGCATTTTGATCTCGGCGAGATCTGTGAAGATTCTAAAACGATACAGTATATTACGCGTCTTCAGGGCTTGACTCAGTTGTCTTTTTTTTTTCTCTTAATCATTTTATACCTGATTTCCGGGGGAAAAATACTACTGTTTTGCGGTAATCTTACATTTATTGAACATACTACATATACACTGACTTTAAAAATGAGGGGTAAAAATGACTCCATCCCGGGTACATTTGGGACATTCACCAGTCCGGGTCAATCTTTGCCATTCATCTTGAATGCCAATCTGCCAATTGACTCTGAATGGAGTCATTTTTAATATTTATTTTTTTTATAGAGTGTGAGATGTAGATATGCGAAGAGGTGTTAGCCATTTGAGATTTTTGCTCCAAGAGATTGCGTGAGTGCAACGAAAAAAAAAAAGAATCAAGTATTTTTTTTTACCACTCCCAAATTACAGATGCAAAATGCGAAAGGTCGTGTTTCTTTCTCTCAAAATCCGGCTCCTCGAAATATTAAGGGTGCTCTATCGATTATATACAGAGCTTTGTATTTGGGAGAAACTTCGTACGAGACGGACCAATAAGAACTCTTCTTCTTTTCATTTGACAGGCTTCGATGATGAAAGAAAACACCAAACCCAAAACAAATGCTGATCGCTTCAAAGCTAGCTCCGCTCACCAACCCATAGTAAAATGAATGTAACAGTGCAAATAGAAGAAAAGAGTTGGGGGGGGGGGGGCTTTAAGAGGGTCTGGCTGTGGGCCCCGGGCATACTTATTGAATACAGAAGAAGTGTATGTAGAGCCCGAGGCCAATTCGAGCGACTTAGCCCGATTAGTTGGGTCCTACAAAATCCCTTTGCTTCAGATTACTTGGTGGGGCAAAGCATTAGGAGGGGGATTTGAAGAACACTTTGGGGGCTTCTAGACCAGAGAATAATGGAACGCTATATACCAAATAGGTCATCGGTAAAATTAGCAGGGAAGATAGAATAGGTTGATCCTCGAAATTAGATGGAAAGAGGGGGGGGGAGGGGGTGGCCATAGTACTCTAAATGTTGGATGCTCGTTCCTGCATACACAAAATATATAGCATTTGGTCAAAAAGTACCATTCCTCCTTCTTTTCGGCAAAGCGATCATTTATGACATTTAATATATTCTCATATCTCTAAACAATCGAAAGATGTGACTCTTTGTGCAAATAATATTCCAACCAAGAAGGGCAAATTATATCTCCTACATACCATACACCCCGTGTGTCTGCTTGAGTGCCCCCCTTTTTTTAATTTTAATTTTTTTTAAAAATTATAATGGACGATCTGGTACCAAGGAGGTATGCATGAACATGGGTCAATAAACGACTGGTCTTAAACCCTCATCAAACCATGATTATAATAGATAGTCATTATATTGTCATTAATTTTCATTTAATTCTTCCCTAACAGTTTGTATTGTCTCGCTAAATTATCTTCATTGTTTGTATTATGCGACCTATTCCCTACTAATTTGTTTGTCAATATTTCATGAGATCGAAAAGAGGGTAAAGTAATTACCATGTTGTTGTTACTTAGGGCTCTAACCTAATATTGGAAACATGTATTGAAAATTTGTATTCTGAAGGCAAAACAGTTTGTAGATATTGGATAAATGCCTATGTGGAAGACACGCTAAACTATATTTTACTTAATTGGCTTCCATTTAGAACACTATATAACTATAATGATACACAATGCACATTCTAAATCAATCTTAGATTGGATCATAGACATTAAATTTTACATAATAAAGGTTAATCATATGACACTAAAAGCATTGTATTACACTGTAAGAAAAAATTAAACAAGTTTTTTAAAATCTTAAACAACTGCGTGTTAATCGGTGAATCGCACAGCGTTGTTTAGAAATTAAACAACCTGTAGTTGTTTAAAACTGTAAAACTCTTGTTGTTTAAAAGTTTAAACAACCTGTTGTTTAATGGTTGTTTAAATTATCAACAGTATTATTTAACGCTTCTCTCCAAAAATGAAAACGCTCCAACTTTTGGTTAACGCAGCCGGGTATCGAACTCACGACCTTTCGGTTATATCAAAGGCAGACGCTCTATCCACTGAGCCAACATTCTGTACATACACGTACTGAATGTGTGAGGCATAAGTCCTTCGCCATGATTGAAATGTTGCGCCTTTTTAACTTGCATGTAACGAGTGATGCCATTAGCTCATGACTATCACGTGACATTTGCCTTGGCCTGTTTAAACAAAACTGTTTAATATGTAAACTATATTCTCTAAACAGGTCTTTTTAAGGCTATAAAACCTCGCTTTTCCGGTTTTAAACAACAATGTTTAAATATCAAACAAGAATGTTTAACTTTTACACCAACATTCTTTTAAACAGCGAAATCTTTAAACCGCGTTCTAACAGTGTACTGAAAAGTTGGAGTTCTCCCATGATAGAATATACTGTTTTAAATATAATAGAAATCAACCACAAATGCATGATATTTTTCACGAGTCGCGTCTTTCTGTAACTCTAAGCTGTAGACACTTATCAGCATAAAACAAATATTCTGATTTAAAATAGGAATAGACCTATGTTTATAACTGCCTTTTAAAAAGTGTGTTAAAATACTTAACATTTATTTTGGTTAGTATTAATTTACTTGAACCACTGAAAGTCATTGCAACATAGGCGTGTTATAAAAAAAAAGAAGAAAAAAAAAATAAAATATAAGATAGTCAACAAAGCAACTATACGAATGAAATGATGTAAAATGTTCATATAATTTATGTCAACATCCGCTTAAATTGTTGAATGCGATACTGCTTCAATCTTTCTTCAATTTTAAAATATTTTTCTTCTTTGATTTATGAAAATAAAAAGTATATTGCTGTGACATGAAACAAACAAAATACAATACCGGTATACATCATTAGACGTTATAAATATACAAGTGAAGAAAAGAAATAGATCCGAAAATTAAATTGGCTAGTGGCACTTTCTTTGCAAACAAAATCTTTAAAAATCCATTAACATGATTAAGGGAGGATTATCGGTTCTTGCTTTTTACTTCGCCGATAATTGAATTCATTATTCATCATTTTTTTGATACCGTAACTATGTTGCTAAACAAATTTTCTACAGGAGGGAGTAAGCTTGCATAACAGCAATTACGTGGCTAGGTATATTAGAAGAGTTCATTGCTCTAGAGGGAAAGAGATACACTTATGATGTTGTTTTATAGAAGGGGAGGGTAGGAATTAGTTGATGTGTCGAGCACTGCGCTGATCCCATACCTAGGGCTTTCCTTCCTTCAATACTCAACATTTGTTTTCGTAAAGGCTCAAGAAAAATACATCGGGTAAGGGCGCTAAAACATAAGAAAGTCACTATCCGCGTGTATTATCAACCTGCCGTTGCCCTTGTTACTTTAAAGATTTAAATATCATTAAAGATTATGACTTCCATTTTTAATTTTGAGCATAATATTTTCATACAATCATGGTAATATAGGTATAGGCTTAAGCATAATCATATCACTACCCTTGACCACAATTCAAAGAGAATATCAATCAAGACCATAGGCTTATGTACCATGATTATTTTTTTTTCCATTTTTTTTTTAAATATCAAAGTAAAAAAAAAAAAAGAAGAAGAAGAAGAAGAAGAAAAAAAAAAAATCCTCAAGGGGGGAATTGTAAAATTTCTTGCGAGTTAATGTCAAGAACTACTCGTATTTCGATTGAATTGAATTATTATATGAAATGATTCTTGGGTTTCAGTAATTGCGGGAATTTTTTTCCAACAAATTTGTTTCTTTAAATGCGTCAATGAAAACTCAACTATACTCTTTATTCCATAAATGTAATAAGGGGAAAATCATGAGAATATTATGTGTCCAATTTGAGCGTCCCCAGTGAGTAAACACTGCTGCGGCTACAGTGGTATTTCTTCTATTATGAGTGTTCAGTCCCTATGGTGTTTGGATCTAACCATAAAATGTTTTACTATTCTGCTTTCTTGTTGACATAATAAAATCATAATCTTTGTCTGTTCTTGCTCTTATTTACTATTGCAATAATTAATTTCTCACGCCCTTACATGGTCAATATAGTGTAAACTTTAGAGGAGACAAAAATCATTTTGATACGCTTATTGTTGACACAATATAATCCGATGGTCCCCTTTTATTTGCTAATACATGGAAAATGATATATCAATTTCCCACGGCTATGCATGATCATTCTGATAGGCTAAATGTAAACTCTGGAAGACACAGAAAGCTGTAAAGATTATAATTTGGTATTTGTGGTTGTATTAATATTTAGTTCAGCAATAACCTCAAGTTAATCTTATCCTTGATGTAATACACGTACGGCATTATAAGCCGCCACCAGGAAACACGTACAGGTGTGCAAAAACTAAACGCACTCTTGATTGGTTAAATGTACGAGAGAGATTAACCTCTCTTGATGATGGTTCGTTGCTTATCTATCGAGCTCTCTGATTGGTCGCCTGTGGCTCACACACCGTAATTGACAAGTGACTTTTTCTCTTCGCCTTTACTTTGCTCGGACGACCAAATACGATGCGACGCACACACGTTGAAAGGATATACACAAACCCGTGCCCTTGTGAAATCACACAAATCCAAAAGACAGCGTTGGATGTAGCAACTCGGTCAAATCGTCTGCGAAGACTTGTTCGTTACATCTTCTATACGCTCTCATCTCGCCATATTCTACAGCAATATTGCCGTCTTTTCATTGGCTATAAATCGCCTGGGAGATCTCCAGCTTGGTATTTAGCAAGAAGTACTTTCAGTTTTTCATGCACATTCATCGGAAAATGGTGAAGCTGGAATACATGGAGAAGGAGATGAACGCCAGCCTACCCCCTCCTCACTCCACCCCAGCCCCACCACCGCTTCATAGAACCAAGGGCTTGTTCTCAGTGGAAAGCATGCTTTCACCGAAGGAAGGGGGCACTATCAGGCGTGATCATCACCACCATCACCATCATCATCATCTTCAACATCGACACACGCCTCCTCATCATCACCATCCCATCATGACGAAGATCAATGAACCAATTAGAATGGAATCACCACCCTTCAATCAGACTTCGATCACGGAAAGCTTGATGAGGCACCATCGTGATGTCGACACTAAAAGCGATGAGGAAGAGGAAATGGTGAATGACCACCACGTTGACGTCGAACATGACTCGAAACATGATGAGGAGCAGAAAATGAGCGACGTTGAGCAGGACAATGATAAGAAAGATGAGAATGATGGTGAGAAGGAGGAGAAGGAAGAAGGAAATAGCGAAGAGAAGAAAGATGATAAGGACGGTAACTCTACAACGAACAGTGTACCAAGAAATAAATATGGTGAAAAACCTCCTTTCAGCTACAACGCTCTTATCATGATGGCGATTCGTTCCAGTCCAGAGAAAAGACTAACTCTTAATGGTATCTACGAATATATCATGACAAATTTCCCATATTATCGTGAAAATAAGCAGGGGTGGCAGAACTCTATTCGACACAATCTAAGTTTGAACAAATGTTTTGTGAAAGTTCCTCGCCATTATGACGATCCTGGCAAAGGAAACTATTGGATGCTGGATCCGTCAAGTGATGACGTCTTCATTGGGGGTACAACGGGAAAGCTGAGGAGAAGAACAACTGCAGCTTCTCGAAATCATCGTCTAGCACAGCTAAAACGAGGAGTTCCTTACATGCATGGAGGTTTCCCATTTCAACTAAGGACTGATAAACCATATCACATGTACTGGCCATCGGGACCCCTTCTACCTTACCCCCACCCAGCTCATCATAACCACCCGGCTCTCCGGTACGACATGCCTGGCTCAGCCGCGGCAGCCGCTGCAGCAGCAGCGATCACGGCCGAGCGAATCTCCGCTGAACGACTCTCCGCAGCCGCTGCAGGTGCATCGGGACCATGCGACTCCGCCTCTCTGTTCTCGGCCAGCCACCCGCTACCCAAACCCATCCCCGGTCATGGATTCTCTGTGGAGCGGCTTCTCAGTCAACAAGATTCACCTTATACTCATACTGCACGCTTAGCTTCCCCTAACTCAGCCATGGCGGTAGCTGCAGCTGCCGCAGCTGCAGGCTTCGTTTGCTCTGGGTTGCCACAGCTTCAGGTGAGCACATCTAATGAGAATCCTACCACTGGTTGTTGTTACCCTCATTTATCTTACTCGCAACCACTACAACCCGGCTCGTCATATGCTGATCTCTACTCAGCTGGTTTGGCCCATCGGCTACCCATGTTCCCTCCCGGCATGTTACCCGTGTCGGCAGTTCCACAAGCGCCACCCATTCATGGCAAGTAAACAACCACTAAAACTTTTCAGGACTTGCAATATTGACATTATAATAGAGCGACTGTAGTAAACTATTCATGCAATTCATGGAAAGAAATTTTGCTTTCATATAATGTATTCATGCATGAGCTTTATTCAGTGATCAAAATATTATCTTCACGTTCTCATAAATATAATATAACTTGCTGCCATGTTCATGTTGGCTTAATGTACTAAAATATGTATGCATGAATATTGTAACCAATAAAAGAAGATCTCCTAATATCACATAGTTAATCCGTCATCTTGATAACTTGTAAAAGTCTAGCAAAGATTTTTAATTAATCGGATACCTCAATATCATTGTTTGATGTTTGACAATTTGATGTTTGACAACATTCGAAGTGGAAATTTTTAAATGTTCATTTTTTTTTAAATAGTGAAAACCAGCTCAAAATTTACATGTTAATCTTCTTGATTGAATTAACATGAAATCTATAAATTATCATTTTTATAGATGTATTATTTATTATTGGTGCTTTTAACAGAGTTCCTCACATTTCTCTTCATGTCTGTCCCTATTTCAATGTAATTACAAGATAAATATACCAAACAACACAAAAATGTTGTATAAATATCACCATTTTGTATACCATCTCTTTGTATAAATGCGGCGGTTTTTTTTTTCTTCTGGATCCTATAAAAATATACAAAAAAGTAAACAAAATGTAATTATAGAAACCGGCTTTGGAAACAATGCCGACAATTATTATTGCCAGCTCAATTATTCTTTTTTTTTTAAATTGTAAAAATTTGTTATAATCATAATGATGGTGGGCCTCGTTCTTGTTGATTCTTGCTATTTAAAGTAAAATATTTTATTATTCGATAAATCATCTTGCATAATGCCTTATCAATGTCATTTCAAAGCGTTCAGATAATTTAAAATACCTTGCAGGGTTATTTCAATGTTGTAACAATACAGGACACCTAAACCTAAAAATAATTGTAAAGTTAACGGGTATTTTTTTAAAAATAATTTTTAAAATCATTCTTCCGTGCCAATTTTGCCAACAAGACTCATTTTTTTTTTTTTATTCCGAAGAAACGTTTGCATTGTATAAAACATTTCTGTTTCATTGAAACTGAATTCAACCCAAAACTTGATTATAACATTTTAACTAAATACTTTTTTTCACAGTTAAAAAATTAGAAATATATATTTTTATAAGAATTTGATGTGAAGATACACTTGCAGAATTTAATTTCCTTTGCTTTTACTGCCTTGATAAAATAATCTTGTAGAGCAAAGGTTTAATTTAGATCGGGAAAGCATGAACACGTAAACATATATTTCTTCATGTAGGAATTCAAGGAATTTCTAAGGAATAAGTATTTAATATATTTCAATTGTTAAGTATTTTTCTGGCATTTAAAAATAATTCTCCTGTAATTTATTTGTGCTTGGGATATATATATTCGCTATGAATGGGTCTTATCTGTATATATCAATGGTTTGGGGATTTAACTTGTATTATATTTTAAAACTTGGTACGATGATGTTAAATCTACAAATACTGGGCAAAATGAAGCTGAACCTAATGTGGCTGGTAAAACAGGCGTTATATAATGAACATTCTCAGTTAAAAAAAAAAGCTACGTGACAATCATAGATTTATAACTAATTTGTACTCTTTTTGTGACAATCATTTTAGCATGCAACTCTACAATCAATGTGTGAATGCATTCTTTCGAAAGAAAATGTTTTTATTTTTCTTCTATTCCATAGGAAGATAATAAATTAATGTGTTTATTATGTTTTTTTTTATAATATTTTTTTAAAGAATTATAATAATGTGGTGGTTGTATAATACTTGGACTTGATGCTTGTGCATTACTGTCGACAAGATTTCGATCACTTATTGGATTCATATATTTACTTTGCTGCTATAATATAGAGCAGTTTTTAACTAAGAATATACAGGTGCAATATATTTTACTTCGATTTCATGTAAATTTTGTTTGGTCGATTGTGTATAGATTTGATATTGCATGATGGCAACTAATGGGTATATAAAATAAGACAAAATAGATGGTAAAAAGTTATCAACCAGTTTAAAAGAATGCGAGCTTTATGTTCTATTTGATCTTCATTTTGCTGCGATCTTACATTATTTTGAATGAAATAATGTAACAGATCCAGCTGGTATTACGTTTACATGTGTAAAATAATCTAAAAATGAATAAAATATACTTGTCGTACTATTTTAGTTATGTTTGGATTTCCAATCTGGTTTTAAACTTCGGTACAACTATAGTGATGTACAAGGCACAATATGGGTGCGTGGGCTCCTGTGTTTAAATCCTTCTTTTCTCTATCTTTATGATCTTGTCTTTTATAGGAGAAATGGTATTTATTTTTGGCTTGAGTTGCAGTTGGTGTACTGGTTTAGGATTACTCTTATTATCGTCTATCTTTAGGAATGGTTGATTAACGATTCCACCGATGTATTTATGTAAGATTCTATTCAGTGGTGATTTCCCAGAAACAGTTCATTTCATGGTGATGATGATTATTATGTAATAGATATTGTAATTATATGTGTTTATTGAACGACAATCGAAAAGAAAAACACTGTATAAAATTGATAAGAAACATTAAAACAATCGGATTCATGTCATGTATTACACTGTGTGAAACTGAACTAATTTTAGTATTGTATTGTAAAGAACAGAATGAATGATTGAATGACAATGATTAGAATTACGCTTGCGGTTTTGATAATGTTATAAATCATGATGATGTTGATAATAAAGATGATGAAGTCAACGATGACGATGATGATGATGAGGATGATGATGATGAAGATGATGATAATGATGATGATGATGATGATGATGGTAGGCCGAATGGTAATTTAATGACCATGATGACGACGATGATGAAGAAGATGATGAAGAAGATGATGACGATGATGATATATGATGAGGATGATGATGATGCTGGTGATAATGATCATGATGAGCATAAAGTTGAAATAATATTGGTGATGATGGTGGTTATATGGTTCAGATAATAATGATTGTCATGATGGTGATGATGGTTGTTGGTGGTGGGGATGGCAACGATGAGGATGACGGGGGCGGTGAGGAAGATTTGGCGACAATCTGCCAAAGTATGGTTATTATGTGGCATCCCGAATGAGCCCCGGTATTCCACAAACTTTTGACATTTTACTGAAAATTTAAATCACAATTCAGCCCTTCTGATATCTAACACACTTGTGAAATTACTCTGTAATTGAAAGTGAGACTGATCTATTTTGTTATCGTGTAAAATAGTGTGTTAGATATCAGAAGGGCTGAATTGTGATTTAAATAATATTTTCTGTAAATATACGGGCCTTGCTCGGCGATATGTTTGCATCTCCATGAGAAGTATATACGAAAATTCAATATCTTGCTCCTTATTCTTTTCTTACAGACAATATTAATTAATTGAATCGTGATCAAGATACGTTAGTGTATTTGATCCAAGCTCCATTTCGTGTATTCAAATGGGAGCAGTGTCAAAGTCGATGTTTAGTCGTATTCAAAAGGTCACGGTGTATTGCATTAAGAGTATTGGATTAATACGAACATTCATGTCCTGATTCCATTAGCTTACATGCATACCATAATATTTCATTCGCTGCTTAATTTACAACTCATGTGAGACGCTTTGCTGTAACCCGTAAAGTGAATCTTTTGTCACGCTTTCTTATCTTGCAACTGTGATGTATTCTGTCTGTAAACAGATAGATAGACTGAAATCGAGTATGAGAGGGATAGAATAAAATAAAGATGCACGGATGAAAGGTATAGAACGAGATTAATAACTCCTTGTAGACTCATTACTTAAACATTTCGATGTATTTGAGAATGGCAGCGTAACTCTTGAATGTATAGGGGCAGAGGTTACCGATACAAGCATTGACAAGAGAATTAGAACGAGTTTCACTATCATCTCACCATAAGTCTCTGGAATATACAAATATCTTCATATCATATTAAACATTATGAATAATGATGTTTATTATTCCTATGATTTAATTCAAAAAGCATAACTGCAAAATTAATTTTGACTTAATTTGATGGTTGATACTCACATAGATATCTGAAAGGTGCATTGAAATATTTCAAGTGTTTACTTCTTTGTTAAATGTCAATTTTGTATCACAATATTTCATTTAATTTATCAATAACCGTTTTTTTGTTGTATTCAAGAAAGAGAATATGTTTAGGGTTTCCTCTGAATTCAACGAAATTAAAATTAGTCATGATTACATTTCTCGGTTTTTCAACGGATATAATAAAAATAAGTTTGTTTTTTTTTTATAATTTGGAGCATTTTTTATTATTTGTTACGTAATATACGTATGAATCAAAAGACAAATGATAATAGCAAGCATTTTTTAGATGGGAATCTTGATCGACACAAAATACACTAGAACTCGTGTGAACGATAGAAAGAAATGTAAACAAAGAGATGTTTATATATTTTCCTTTAAAATGTTGCAAAATACAAATGCATTTTTTTTTCAAGAAGCAAACACGTATTAACATGCTATTTCTGGCTATTTTATTTACCTGGTTCTTGCCAATTAATATAGGATTTAAGATAATATAAGATTAACATCATGTTTTAATGCTTTTGAAGAGATCATACAGGAAAAGCATCAGGATGAGTTTGCGGACTGCGAGCCTCAATGTTGCTAGATGGCGCTATACCAATAATAGTTTCCGACCTTTTATTTCAAAATCGAAGATATAGGAACAGGAAATAAATCTGCATTGTTCTACAGTGTTGGATAAATTTCAAAAGGAAATCCTTGACGAATTATCATTCCATCAGTTATAGAATACATGCTAATTCTCTTTCCCCCAGCTTTTCAGTCATCTTATAGCTCGCTCTCTCTTTATTTGTTTTCATTTAGAACACTACGACAGGATTCCTATATGACTACTTCTAAAAGCCAAATATATATACGGTGAATGTTTCCACAACTTTACACAAAAGAGCGGAATTGTGTCTGCTAGATGTTTTGTTATTTTTCTCACTTGGGAGATCCCATATCAATTAATTTCTGTGGATCCTTAGATGAAAGAAACCACTCGCTTGATTAATATCTCATCACCCATGTCATAATCAGCTTTAATAATTATATCTCAGTAAAGGTTCCTTATTTACGTTCATGCTCTATCCCAATATCAGGAAGCTCTTTCAATCAAACAATACTACCCGAAACAAAGAGCATAGGTGATGAAAAAAAGAACTATCAGACGCTTTTGAAAACTTGGCACACATTGGATGCTGTTTTTGTGAGAATTAAGCAAAGTTTGCAATCAAATCCGTCTATAAGTCGCGCATGATTGTATTTCATTGAGTAGAAGGAATTATTTTCCAAACCGCCAAGGTTCCGTTAAGTTGACTATGAAGAAAAGGTGATGTTGGGTGAGACTCGTAACCGTAACCAGAAACCAAAAGCATGAAGTATTAATTGTTCTGAATATTCAATAATAGAATTGATCTGTATTTTAACGATTCCAGTGTCTAAATTAGTTTTACCCACTTAAATTTTGATTTGCCTTATTAACCTCGAGACGCAACAAGCAAAGATGCATTAGTGGCAGAAAATTATTGTGATTTTGTTTGATTTGGCTAAAATCCGACATTTAATTTCAAATTAAAGCGATCAACAAAGTAATTTGGCATACTCTGAACAAATTTTACGACTAATCGCTCTCCAAATATATAACTTTTGAGGTCAATAGTATATTCATATATTAATTTGTATCGATTTGCTTCCCTTGCTCAACTTCTTGTAACTATCCCTTGTCAAGTATCGTGGTTTAGTGGTTAGGTCGCCGAAGTGTCCGTCCCAAGGCACACGGTTCAAGACGACCTATGTGAGGTACTAATTACTGGATCTCGCAGGAAATAATTCCCTAAAACACCGTAATGCTATAATCGATAATAGCAATGGTACTAACAAAATGTATGACCTCTTTCTAAAAAGTGCCACTTAAAAACTGGCTTCTTACACATGAGTTGACAAATAAGTTGATATTGGCAATTGGCAATGTAATAATTTACAAAAGAAACAAAGTATATAGACTTTAGAATATAATATAATATAATGATAATCTATTTATATTATATTAAACGACACTGGCTTTTAAATCGATTAGACACACTGGTCCAGATATTTGGAATTCTCTCCCTATTGAAATCCGCAGTTTTAACACACTGTATACCTTCAAGAAAGCTGTAAAGTCTATGTTATTGAGTACGTACTGAGCATTTATCTACTACAGTATATTTTACTTACTCATTATTTGACATGATGAAAACACTTATGTAATAATGATGCGGAAAATAAATTCAATTCAATAATATTGTTTGCCTTAGGCATTATAAGGCATGTTTTGGGGACTGATCTGGGGCTGGGGATCAAATATTGTTGAAGGGAAAGTTAAGATTTAGCATTACTCTGTTTATTTACATTTCTCTCTCGTCCTCCTTTACTCTTATCATTTCTAACATTTCTAATAACTCACGTTTATATCCTCATTATTCATTCATGTATGCAATAACTCACATTTATGTTAAAACTCAATATCATATGTTTCTCTACCCATAAATCAGAATTATTATACTTATGACCTCGCACGACGTCTCATTTTTTATTAACTAGCAAGTCGGTCTGACATGTTTCAGCCACTGTATGTATCGTCATAGATCATGTACATGTACTGGAGTTGAGACAAATTGTCGCTAGAGATATTGATATTTTAAGAATCCATATGACTGTATATATATATATATATATATATATATAGGTAGATATGGAGAGAAGAATAGAAAATAAAACTATGAAATGATAGTGATGGTAGAAAAATAATACAAGAAAAACAAACAACATTGATAATTAGGAAAATGAAGCATTTATCAATATTTCAGGGAGTTTGAGGAAAACCATTTTAAATTCTAGGACTTTTTCCGACAAAATTAACATTTCAATAAAAAAAAATAATAATCCATGTTATTTTTACGTCATTTCTATTTGAAAACTATAATTGAAACATGATCATATTTGTAAATAAAAACTATTTGACGCGAATGGTATGATTTGTAACAATATTACGGTTCGGTTCATATTAGTCAATATTGTATGAGATATGTACACAGAGAACATTGCGGATAAATATTGTTTGAATAAATCCATTACAAGATAAAAACAAAATATTGATATTATCTGTTCGGTTCTATTTGATTTTCTCACGGTTAAGATTGGAAATTTTCATCTACGCATCCACTAAAATAAAACAAACTATCAAAAGAATGATATCCATCGTTCGAATATATATTTTTTCATTTTGCTTAAAATATAAAATATTTGAGACTCGACTTATTTTTCAAAAGTAGACATATTTTGTGAGGCAATGACCTGCGTGAAAATCTGCTTACACTCGAGAAAATGGGGGTTATAAAACCTTATTAGAATCGGATTTTTTTTTCTTTTGTGAGAAATAAGTATTTAAAGAATACGAGGTACGTGTTGTATATTATGACAACTCTGGTAGCGGTATGATGTTAAGAGGATATAGAAACAAGCGCTCTGTCAACGCGACGGGCTTGATATTACATTAAGAACTGAGTGGATCCCATATTCCAGATTCTTTATCCATAAGATTCAGTTGGTCCACTTTCGGGTCTTCCTTACCCCCCTCTATACTCTCTAATTCTGGTATGATCTTGAGAGATCTTACTCTTTGAGTTCATGGTAGTTGGTTTGACTATCTCCTTTGTGACTTCCTACATTCAATGCTATATTATATACTCTAAAAATAAAAAAAACAAAGGTGGAAAGAGGTAAATCACCCTTTATATAGCCTATCTGATATGCGCCGGGCTAGTGGGCAAGTTACTGGTCGCGCGAAGGAGACTGACTGACGCCCTCGCCCGTCAGTGCAGTAGTTTGCCCACTAGCCCGACGCATATCGGATAGGCTACCCTTTATAGGGTCCGAGCGATGACACCCTATTCAATCCTCGGCATTTACCCATCCTTTTCCACCCATTTTGTTCTTTGTATTTTAGAGTGTAGTCGCATTTACAGACTCTCCTTTCTTAATTTTCTTCACTGTTTGCTTTTATAATGATGGTAATATTAATATTAAACTCAAAACGTATTCATTGACTTTTTAAAAGGCATTAATCTGTCTCTTTGTGAAACAACTTGAAACCATTTATACAGTATTACGGAACTTCCAAGAGTCTTCTAGATAGACAAACCAAACTTCGAAAACAATGTGGTTATTCACTCTAAATGCTCATAATTGGGACGAAATTGTAAGTCATCAGGTTATCTCAGTACATACAAAAATTAAACAAAAACTAGTAGTTGTTCCTCGTTATTCCAATTCAGGAATAACCAATAATTTAACTCATCACCGCTTTTATGGCGACCTTGATATTTTAATCATTGGTGTAGTACACTGTAAAAAATATTTGTATTTTTACAGCAATTCTGCTGTCAGCAGAGTCGCCATAAAAAAAATGTAATTTAAAAAACAGTTTTGTTGTAAATTTCTCCTGCTAATAATTACGTGAGAAATACAAAATATACATCAGGAGTAACACATTTTTTCCGTTTTAACCAAATATGTAAGATATAGAACTCTAATGATTTTTTTACCTTCTCTTTCATTAATTATTAGAGGAGAAATTTACAACAAAACTGTTATTTTAAATTACATTTTTGTATGGCGACTCTGCTGACATCACTTTGCTGTATTTTTTTTTTTTACAGTGTATATACAATTATTTTTCGTTTACCAAACCTCACGAGCATGTCTAAAAAGTTAGGTATATGAAAGCAATCGGCTGTTAATGAAGAAAAAAGTGTTTTTTCGATTTTCATTTATCATTTGGTATTTTTGACCTAAACTTTCTTCACGCAGATATAGCTGTCTATTAGCACACATGATCGATCTGGCTTAGTGAACGATACTTGACCCCGGCAATAAATATTTCTAGCCCCGAATCAAACAAACAAAAATATTTTGTACAATTATAATCATTTTCATTGTGTTTCTACCCTATGATTTTACGAATATTTTAATGCAACGTTTCTTCGGTTTACAATCATATTTTCACTTATAAATGCTTTATCTATCGACTCTTAAATTGACACTTGTCAGAATTTACCCGAGCAGATCCACCTTATTTTACTACTATTGGTGAACTTTCTCATTCAAAGAGCTGGTATTTCATGGACTTAATCTGAACTTTTAATTGATAGTATTTAAACAACAAGCTTTTCATTCCAAACAATAGTTTCACCTACAGATGACCATGCATGTATGCACCCCATCAGTCAATGCAGGGTTGTACATTTCTCACAAGGGTGTAATTTTTTTCCCGTTTCCATTAAAAACATAAAATAAAAATAAGATGTGTAAAAACAATGAACATTCGCAGACAATAATTGGGATATCATTTAAGTAAACAGTTTCCCCCAAAGGAATTGGATCATATTTAATATAATCTCAAAATATTTAATCAAATCTTGATTGTAGAACAAGTTTGGACACAAGGGGTCTTTAGGGCATGAATAGTAATCTTTAATGCAGAGAAGAGTATAGATTAGATCGAAATTTGTTAAATATGTGTTCAAATTTTCTTAAAATATAAAATGACCTTTACCAAAGTATATTGTTAAAGTTGATGTATAATTTCCGATGGATTTTGATGTATCTAAAACACAGAGTGAGGTTTCTCTGAGGATAATGATGAATGTTTGTTTGTTTTTGACAAATTTCATTTCTTTGGTTACATCCAGTGAAAAAAAAATATAGCGACATGCAAAATAAAGTAAAAATACCCCAAAATCATCACAAAATAAGATAATTGGAGTTTTTATCAAAGGAAAATAAGGCAACCGTATACCCGTCTGCATAATTATTCGATTTAGATGTTCTAAATGAAGGTTAACTCATTATCATTTTGGATAAATATTAATTTAATTAATTAACACATATACATCATTAATTATGAACTAGCTTTCTCTCTATAATATTATGGAAAACTCTGTTATAGAGTAACCAAGCGTATAAACAGCGTAGTATTTGAAACCGCAATGGAGGGGAATAACTATAAATGTTTCTTCAGTTACCGCTTGGTCTAAAGAGTCCACATCCTACCAAATGGAAGAGCAAATATATTTAACTAATGCAGACAGTGGTTTAATGCCACAAGGAACATATGTTTGTTTTATCCGTATTGAGAGATAGAGAATTTGTTCCAATCATATCATCCCTGTCAGAATAGAAGGAAAAAAAGCAAATTCAACAAGTGAATAAACCAGCGGTGCATGAAGGTCGTGGTAAGCCCGAAGGTCTGGGTGCCTAACTGGCACCAACTACCCTCAACTACTCGTGCAGCTCGATTCCCAACCACCGTCAATGTACTTACACTTATCACATTTCATTGTCTTCTTTTATGTTTCTCGATCCCAAACGCTATCATTGTTTGTTTTCTCATCTTTGTGGATATCCATTTTGGTTTTGTCTTTGTTCTATTTATATTTGTCATTAAATAGGGATCCGGTTACATGAATACATGACAGGTGGGTTTAATTCGTGTGCGGTTTCGACGGAGACCATAATATTGAAAGGGAAAATCACTGGCAATTTTTCCCGCTCTTTTTTTTTTTATTAGAAAAAAAAAAAAAAAAAAAAAAAAACCTTCCTCATGCAATGACATCATTGCCATACATTGGACATTGTTGTTAAAATGCCCCCAAAAATAAAGAAAAAAGAAGAAAAAAAAAATAGTTTCCACTTAAGTTTTAGGGTAGACTATTTGCCAAAACTATAAAAACGAATGAATCAAATAAATCTTGAGAATTTAGAAGGATTTATAAATTACGCTACACAATGGACAGATGGCATAAATCATCCAACAAAGTAAAAAAAAAAAAAAAAATTAAAGAGCTAAAATTAAAAAAATAAACATCAATATCATGCAAATAAATAAATGAATAAAAATAAATTAAGTTTAAAATTTGACCGTAATATAGATGTTTATAATAATAATTTTTTTTTTTTTTTTACTTCGTTAACTGATTCATGCCGTTACAAATTTTTACCCGGTGTGGCCATTCATAAGTGAATAGTAAATAACTGCGTAATCTCATTTTCTTGAAATGAGCTTTATATAGGGTACATGCAGGTAATATGGCCCCCCTAAGCTCATTTGCCTAATTTGCATAAAATTACAAAATGACACACAGTCTAATCTTTGTTTATATGAATCAATAACTACTGCTCTAACTTTTATTGTGAAGAAAAACCATTATCACCAACTCCCTGTCTGCAATATTCAAATGTTTACGTCATCACCAAAGTGCCCATATTACCTGCATGTGCAGGTAATACGGGCATATGTATTTAATGCATTAAAAAAAAAAACTACAATGACTCTACTATGTCTGGAATTTGCTTAAAATGTTGAAAATCATTAACTTTAAGATATCATTGAAACTATAAGACCATTCAGTAAATACTTTGACTATATATTTCATTGTTTTGTATTTTGTGTATTATTTTTTAAAAATAAATATTATCTAAATATTATCTTCATTATACAAATCAATATAGGCCTACAATAAGTTATCCATATTAATTATATACTGTGAATATACCTCAAAAAATCGTAGCAAAGAGATTGATGCCTCATCCCAATACTAAGTACCAGAATCATTTCTACCATTTTGGACTGCCCATATTACCTGCACTAATGTTGCTATGTCAGGCAAGCATTCAATGCCACATTGCACCCCTTCACTACAACAAATTGACCTGTACACGCTAGTATGATCAAATTAAAATTATAAACTTACTAAATATACAAACAATTGAGATTACCCCCTCAAACACTCTTTTACTATCACATTCTGTGAAATATCAAATTTTACATCAAGGTAAAAAAAATGCCGTAAGTTTTACCTACCTTGTTGGTTTTCAGCAATTTTCTTAGAGAAATTTCGGCATCAGATGCTCTTACGACGATAGATTTTCGTATACAGTTCATATGAACAACATTATGACGCTCACACCGGTCACCGGTCAACGGTCATGACTTGCTTCAGGTGGCCCGTATTACCTGCATGTACCCTATATGTAAACATTTCCACCAAGAACTATACGTTGTTTATATATAAAAAACAAAATGTTGTAATGCATTTTCGCCAATTTTTATTAGATGGCGAAAATGCATTACAACATTTTGTTTTTTGTTTGATTCACATGCCAATACGTGAAACTCTATGATGTTTGTTTATATATATATATATATATATATATATATATATATATATGTATATATATATTATATATATATTATATTATATATATATTATTATTATATATATATTATATATATATATATACATATATAAACAAATTGTAAATAAAGAAATCCGTGACAAATTGAAGAAATAAATTTTCGGTCAGAGACCTACATCAGAAAAAAAATTATATAAATATATATATATATATAAATATATATAATATAGCAGCCATTTCAAAAGTATATACGTGATTGTCTGTGCCTTTATCTTTTTCTTATATACCTATATAGCTGGCGTGCTTCGCGTATACCATGTCCTCCAACGAACATCAAAACAAATTTTAAATTAAAAGAAAAACCATGAACAGGAAAGGAAAACTAACTGAGTGTAAATCGATTTCCTTAGCTTGAAGGTCGCCTCATATATACATCACGTGATATCAGTTCTATTTTCATTGCTATCGGAGATGCATAACATTGCCAATTTAGTTGTTGTGACGGCGGCCGCGGCGACTCGAAACACATTTCTTATTCCGGAAATTCTTGGGGCACGTTACGTAATGGGGACATCATTGGACATTGCTCTCTGGTAGATGCTGATACAGTCTTCAATAATGTATATATACATCGGCTACATCACTAGAAATGCATTCAATTGTATTAACTATTGTTATATATGAATGTAATATTGGTTTCCTAAATAACATGATATTAATATTTGTGTGCATTAATTTTTGCACTTCATTAAAATGATTGAAACGTCTACATCTCGTTTGCCTTAACACGCATATTTCCTTTACCTGGACGTTTCTACGTTTTCCGAACATTATTTTGTGACGTTTGGTTCAATAGTGCGAAGGGTCGTTGTTCCAAAAATGTAATAGGCCTAGTGTTCGTTGTTCTGAGGGGTTGTCTGGAATTGGGGTCCTTAATACGAAAATTTACATTTCTGGACTTTGGAACCCTTTTCATTTTTGGATCCACGAACATTCGGATAGACAAAACTTCAGACAAACCCAAGAACCCAATTTAAAAATTGGTATATTTAAAAAAATAATTTGATCGAACACATATCAATTCTAGTTGTAAACCTTAATGATCATGCAGTTTTTAAAAGCTTGAATTCTCAGGTTTCCAAATATGGTACATTCATTTCGATTGGTTAAAAAAAAGTCCTGTCACTTTGAACATTATCACAAACGAATCTTCACTCGATGGGTCAATATTTCCGCATATCACATGCATATCGCATGTGGACGGCGTCTTCGCAAGATGTGACAAGATCACTATTTATATCAGTAATCGTTAGGAACATCAATCTATGTGAAATAAAGATTCTGATTACAACTTTAGCACAATGGTGTTATAGGCTTGCCAAAATGTCTTTTCCCCCAATCTGGTCTGAAGCATCTACCTACGAAAACTATGATAAAAGTTCAATTATTTATTTCATGTCCATGACTAATTTGCTCGAACGGATCGACTGACAATACCATTTTACCACAGGGAAGTTTTCTTAGGCGAGTGTTTGTACGCTAAGTAATAATTGCATGCAGTTCTCAATCGGTCGCTTCCCGCCGTTAGCGCGGGTTTTGTTGACATTAATGTAGAGCCGTATAATTTTCTGCGCCGCTCAGCTGTATTTCTCATGAATGTAATGTTGCGTTTCCCCTCCTCAAATAATGGACGCGTCTTTATGTTAAGATTTAATGTCATACGTTAGATTTACATTTCACGTGGAGTAGAATTGATATGAATTTAATGAAGAAACTTTTATAGAAATTGATATTTTCCGGTATTTTTCTATACTTTGAAACTTGCATTGATTTTTAAATCATGCAAGAAAAGAAGAAAACGAAATCTTATTTATATTTGACTTCTACAAAGATGGCAAGACGTCGTCTGTTGATCTAAAGTATTAGTTTTACCAGTATTCAATTATTGCTATGTAATAACCATGGTAACCTGCGTATGATGGTATTATTTCAAAGTGTTAACTTAATCTCGGAATTTATACAATTTAGATTTTAGTTAGTGAACTATATGTATGGTTTTATTCAAATAACATTTATAATCTCCCTGTGTCACATGACACAAGCTTTCAGGAGTTGGGACTTGAGCAATAACATGTTTTCGAAGAAGCTTTCATGCCTCCTTGAAATAATTTCTATATTTAAGATTTGTTTGTTCATAACAGGCTTTTAGGTGGGTGGCGGGTCACAGCTTATCTCTACGCCTTGTAAGAAGTCAGATAATGTTCTCTTTACAGCTGTTATTGATCTACGAATCCATCTTCAGCCCAAACTCCAATCTAATGTTAATTAATAATTACAGCCAAAAGATAATACCGAGACAAATGGTGGCCATTACGTATGAGCGCATTGAAATCTAAGATTCCAAAGGGAGGCAATAAAGGACATAGCACTTAAGAGTCGTCACACTTTCTTTTGAAGTCATTCTCTTAAATCTGGTTTGTATGCCAATCTTGTCGAATGTTGAGACCGGATGAGGAAACGAGTTAAGTAAACTGTCTCCTATTTGTGTATTGTTTATTCAAATACCGGAACAACAAGAGAATAGAAATGGACAATAAACGTGTAACATTAGTGTTTCATTTCAAAACACAATCAGGGAAATTGAGAGTGAGTGAAGAGTGTTAGGTAGAATAAAATAAACGAGAGATAGATAATCAGTTAGTTGAGATAACTTAATTGAGACTACCATTAAAAAATAAAAAATAAAAAAAAATGTGATGAAATGTAAAAAATATTCATATTTTTATAACATGATTTTCCCCTTTTTAGTTATAACATATTTTATTGTCTTTGTAAAACTGTAATGATGTCAACATTCAAAATTTATTTTAAAATATTTGTTTTTAAAGAAACGATTTATTTTGAAAATGTTTATCTTAAAACAAGTATCAATAAAATTGATACTTATTAAGATGAAAATGTTCACAGTAAATTATTTCTTATAAAATGTCATTTTATGTAAATAATGTTCTGATATTCAATAAAGGAACCCCGTGGAAGGGTAAATAATGATATGAAGAAATCAAATCTTCATCCTCAAATATCCACAACACTAATTTATAATAAACTTTGATATTGTAAAGTGTAATAAAGTGGATTTTTTTTTGTGGCAAAAACATGTATCCATCCCTCCATCATTATCACTGCTTAGCTTTTTATGTTCATTTATTGACTTATTCAATCATTCAAATATTTCATAAGACCTGAATAACGTTTTTTTTTTATTTTTTTTTTTTTTTTAATCGACATCTTAACCGTTTCCGGGTAGTTGTGTGTTTTTGATTTTCTTTCTATTGCCCACATAAATTATTAACAAATTAATAAATCACTCTGTCCACTAAAGAAGTTATTTTATGATGATATCTCGATATCTCACGAAAAGATTTTTTTTCAAAGGATCGTAGATTATCATCTTGTATTATTCACAAGGTTGGTTATTGGGCAGTATTCTTTAGTGTTCTCTCATGATAATAACTGACCCAAAGCAAAAGATTTTAAATCTCAGCTATGCATGGGCGACAATCCGTGCTTATTTTGAGGGGGGACGCAGTCTGCAAGCATAGACTTAATAATTTGACACTTAAACAAATTTTAGTTTAGAGTGCTAGTGGAGGCTTGCCTCCAAAAACTCCTTTCTTTCTTTCTTTCTTTTTTTTTTATTTTTTATTTATTTTTTTTAAAATTTTTTTTAAGGGGGTTTACCCCCCTCCCTCCCCGTTTTTTCAATCATGCCAAACTTGATGCAACGGATTTTTTTATTTTTGGATGACTTTTGTAGGTCCAATGTTATTTCCAAGAAAAAGAGGGCGTTTGTCTAGCTATAGAGAGCGCAGACCTATAAATAAACCTCAATAGACCCGTGTGTTAAAAATGAGATTTGACAAAATCACTAAAAATAAGTGTTTATAATGACATTCTTCAAAAACTTTGGGCTTCACTTGGTCATATATTTTTTTTGATTTTGTGAAAATGTGAAGGGAGGTTTTTCTGCTCTTTGTTTTTCGTTGAAGGGGCTGCAGTAAAACAATACAATAAATAAACTTAAAATGGCAACACTTTGGGAGTACCTTGACCCACTAATAAAATTCTGCGCGCACGATTCATTATGAATTGTAAATTTAATTAACCTGCTTTGTTCATCATTATAAGCATAAACTTATGTAAATATCATCGACTTACTAAGACGAATACATTTTATTGACAAGCATCTATGAATAATCTTTCATAATACGATTTTTATTTTGGTCTTTCAAATACAGTCATTTCGACGCTTCCATAAAAAGTGACACTGTTTTTGTTTGTTTGTACAACTAATTTTTGTTATTCAAAAGTTTGAACTTGACCCGTAACTCGCATTTATTTTCTAAACAAGTTTCAATGAGTTCACAAACGTCATGCTAAGTTTTATCGCTAGGTTTGTGTCAATATTTCCTCCTTTCATATAAGTTGAAAACAATCACAGGAATTCGTTACTTTTGTTATTCGTTCTTCCTTAACGCTCGTCACCTTGTCAACAACTTTTCTAGACCTTAGCTAACTTCTGATTCACCTTACAAAATTGTCTCCTTGTTTGTCGCACTTTTTTGAGTTATTTTGGGAGAAATTATTTATTTACCGCTGCTTCATTAGAGATACCCACACAGATTCAACCCTGACCGTAAACGATAAATGCAACCCCGAAGCCGGGTCTTTGTCCAACTGCAGTGTAAAACAATAAGAAAAGAAAGATGGTCACTGTTATCCTGTGGGAATCTCGAATTCTGCCCAAAATTTAAAAGATCATGCGCTTAAAAAAAAAAAAAAATTTAAGAGAAAATTAGTTCAGTTGTTCAAGAAAAAACAAACAAACAAGTTTATGAATATTTTGAACTCATAACATGATTATCAACTGGTTGAAAATTATTATTGTTGTTTATACAAATACACTGTTAGAAAAAAATTAAACAAGTTGTTTAAAATCTTAAACAACTGCGTGTTAAACCGGTGAATCGCACAGCGTTGTTTAAAAATTAAACAACCTGTAGTTGTTTAAAACTTTAACACTCTTGTTGCTTAAAAGTTTAAACAACCTGTTGTTTAATAGTATTATCAGACAACATAATTGTTTAAAGAAAGTTGTTTAAAATATGAACAGTATTGTTTAACGCTCCGCTCCAAAAATAAAAACGCTCCAAATTTTTATTTTAGTATGACGCGGCTGGGTATCGAACCCACGACCTTTCGATTATAAGGCAGACGCTCTATCCACTGAGCCAAGACATCTGTATATACTTATTTTCGATATGTGAGCCATAAGTCCTCCGCCATGATTGAAATGTTGCGCCAATTTACCTTGCATGTAACGAGTGATACCATTAGCTCATGACTATCACGTGACATTTGCCTCGGCCTTTTTAAACAAAACCTGTTTAATATATCTCTAAACAGGTCTTGTTTAAGGCTTTTCCGGTATCAAACAACAATGTTTAAATATTAAACTAGAATGTTTAACTTTTAAACCAATTTTTTTTAAGCGAAATTTTTAAACAGCGTTCTAACAGTGATATCTGTATTCCATGCTATTAATAGTGTTGTTTTAAAAAAGTTGTGTAAGATTCTTAAACAACAAATAATTAGACTTTAAACAACAGGTGTTGTTTAATGGCTTTACGTCTAGTCTATTTTAGTCTAGTGGTTGTATCACGGCAACGGCACTTTTTCAAGCTTAAACATTACCGTTAATATGTTAAACAACTTTCTTTAAACAAGTATGTTGTTTAAATTTATTTCATACAACATTTGTGTAAGATTCTTAAACAGCAGTTAATTAAGCTTTGAACAAAAGGTGTTGTTTAATGACTTTAAACAAGAGTTGGACGGCTCATAATAGTAAACAGCGGTTGTGTAAAGTTTTAAACAAGTTGTGTATTTTTTTTTACACAGCGTTTTAACAGTGTATATTATTATTAGTAGTAGTAATACAGTAGTAGTAGTAGTAGTAGTAGTAGTAGTAGTAGTAGTAGTAGTAGTAGTAGTAGTAGTAGTAGTAGTAGTAGTAGTAGTAGTAGTAGTAGTAGTAGTAGTAGTAGTAATAGTATATTAGTAGTAGTAGTAGTAGTAGTAGTAGTAGTAGTAGAAGTAGTAGCAGTAGTAGTAGTAGTAGTAGTAGTAGTAGTAGTAGTAGTAGTAGTAGTAGTAGTAGTAGTAGCAGCAGTAGTATACAGTAGTAGTGGGAGGAGGAGGACTAAGAAAAAAAATAAACAATAATCATTGTGGGAGTAATAGTAAATGAAAGCACATTTTATAATTATTTTAGGAAGTAATAATAAAATTGGAAACAGGAAACCACCTGCCTGAGTTACGAGAATTTGACCAATCTGAGAATTCTATTGAAAACAGGACAATTAACTTGTTTACTTACATCTCTAAATAGATCAATAAAGATACCATTATCAACAAACAATGTATTTATTTCTGTATTGTATTCTCCCACTAATAGTTCACCCCGAGTAGAATTCATCGTCATTTAGGCGTGAAATGAACTTTTAGCACTGCATGCCTCGATTAACTTTATCACTAAAATTATGACTAATTGTGAAAAATGTGAGATAATTGTAACGAATTCCTATTCCCCCCTCGTTCGAATAAGATCATCACACTGTTTAGTGGAATTTCACAGGTTTCAGAATTTTGGAGCATATTATATTGAAAATTCATTATTATTATTAATTTCATTATTATTATATTATTATTATTATTATCATTATTATTTGATTTTTATGAAAAGCATTATTTGATTATTTTAGAAAAGGAATTTTAAATTATAAAAAAGGACTCCATTCAAAGCTATAAAAAAAAAGTTGCTCAAACAAACATAAAAAGTTTCTTATTAAAGGGCCCTTCTCATGGCTACAAAAAAAAAAAAAAAAAAAAAAAAAAAAAAAAAAAAAAAAAAAAAAAAAAATCCTTATTAAAGGGCCCTTCTCACGGCAAAGTAGAAAAAGGCGCTTAACAAAGAGCTCCTCTCACGGCTACACCTCAACATACAAAATGTCTTGTTATCATGAAATATAGTTTGTAAAATAGTAAGCGCTTTCTTCCTCCAATGAAGAACGGTTGTTGTTCCTTTTTTTCCCGTATATGTTTGGTTTTTTTTTTTGCTAAAAGTATTATGTAATATCCACATTCAAGTCTAGTGTCAATTGAATTTTTTTACTTGTTTAATCTGTATGTTTGTCTGTACTTCTGTCTATCTTTCCCTTCTTTTTTGAGTGACGGCATTAGTTTGGGAAAACCAAGCATCTGAAGTGACCCGTCCCTTCCTGATCTTTGTGATCCCTCTTCATGCCCTTGCACACGATCCCACAAGCTACCAGAAAGACAAAGGACAAGACTTTAGTCCAGCGCCAAAACCAACAACGTGTGACCGAATTCTAATGGGGGAAAAGGTAACAAATTAAAATATTTACTCATTTGAGCTCACTCAGGCGCGCTATGATAAGCGTCTCATCATTCGTGATGAAATAAATATTAATCCTATTATGAGTTAACAAATGAGTTGGTTAATTCTTAACGATTTAATTGGAGAACACGTGTTGGTATAGGGCGGTAAGTAATCTTCATTGTCATATTTGTGCACGAGTGTATTAGGATAGTTCAAGGATAGATGGATGAGTAATTAAGGGCGCAGATGTGGAAAAAAAGCATGATATGTCCGTTAAGTTGTTAAAGCATATATTGTTAAGCTAATAAAAGGGTATACTTCTGTTTCCTCTATTTAATTTTGTAATGTCCATTTAATTTATCTTACATCTACATACAGATTTTTGCATGACCACATTTTCCGATATGGACTATGAGAAAATTTATAATGAAACTTATCACTTGATACCGGAGGATCACCCGCAAATTGTCTGCTTTAGAGTTTACTGTATAGTGTAATGCAATTTATTATTTTGATTTTATTTGCTTTGATTGGTTTCCGTATAATTTAAAAGAAAGAAAGAAAGAAAGAAAAGAATAAATGATAGTTGGCTCAAACTATATAAGTGATAGGAAACAAGTTGTATGCTTTAAAAGAAAACCTTCTGATGTAAGAGTAAAATGACTCTCGATCGGTGTACCACAAGGCAGTGTACTTGCCCCAATTTCGTTTTTAATATTCATGTATGATATATCTGAATGTATTACTGAAACAGTATGCATAATTTTTGCTGAGATGTTGTTTTTGTCAGTGTTAGAAAAGTTAGAAAATAATACTATCAAATTGCAAAATGATATGGACGATCTGAACATTATGAACTAAATCGATTATGTATCAATGTAAGTATGCTTCCCCTTTTGATACCCGTGATGGTGAGCGCCGATTCAATTATAATAATTCGTACAAGATGATTTGCGCCTCAATTAATTTATAAGAAGAACAAGATAATATTGTCAACGCCGATTATTGTGCATGGAACAACATATTATACGCGTGCCAATTCATCCAAATGAAGGACAAAACACAGCTTTTAGATTCGTGATATAAAGACTAGGACCAGAAATTTTTCTCTTATGCTTGATAAATTTATCTTAATTTGATTTCAAATTATTTTTAATAACGATGTAAATAATATATTTTATATGAGACATAGATAGATATCTCTTGTACGGAAAATATAATTCATTGCAAAGATTATAAATATGACAGATGATTCACGATTTTATTTACTGATAAACCCCACCTCCAATTTTTTTTAAGCCTTTATTCCTTTCAGTCAGAAAATACTGGGTCTGGTAATCTACTGCTTTAAGGAAATAAAGGGGGACAAGTCTTCCCATTCAGGATATACAAAAGTGGTCCACAACAACCTGGTTACCAATAAAATATCACAACATATATATATATATATATATATATATAGTAAAAGGCTTCCACAAAAAAAAAGACATTAAAAAAAAATGCACGCCTTTTAGCTATGTTATGGCGAGTGAGGGTATACAATTGTTTTCATCATCAGTCTTCAGATACCGTTTTGACATAATTTTTTTTTTATTTGTACTTTATAGTGAAATCCAAACTAGAAGTATCAACATTACCTCAATTTCATTGTGGAACTTTTAGAAGTCCTTTTGAATATTATCAACAAATTTTTTAAAAAATTTTATTTCTACTTTAATCTGGTCTCTCCACTAATTCGATCAAGATCCATGTTTCATTCTTTAGTAATACTATTTAATGTATGAAGAATTGAGTGAAGACTATGAATGCTAGACATGAATTGGGTCAATTGAAATAGTTTGATTTAGTGTGAAAATCAATTGTTTTAATAAAGCTAACAGATGGCTCAACATAACGCCATTGTGATCTATATACGTGCTGGAATGTGCGGCATTGAGAGTATAAGGAAGGGGTATAAGAACTATGTTATACAGAGCGGGTTTTCGTTGCAAAAATTGTGGTTTCTCCTTTCATGTTTACCAATTCGGTGAACAAATTGTGTACGTTTCAAGTGAGAGAAAATGGGTCGAGCTTTCAGCACCTGGGCCAAATGTCGACTTCCTGGGATCCCCAGGAGACAGGACCCGGTCAGGAGCCCGGACACCCCTCCCTTTCCGTCTATCTGTCACCCACGATACACCCTCGCATTTCATCTTCGTAGCTCCAAAGAGAGAAGAAAAGAAACACAGCGAATCCCACCGCTGCCACCAGTAAGTGTTGAAAACTAAGCCGTGGTTGTGACTCGCCAAAGTCACAGACTGAAATAGAGACAGAGAGAGAGAGAGAGAGAGATAGAGAGAGGGAGATAGAGAGAGAGAGAGAGGGGTGGATAGATGTTTTTATTTTCATGGCAATGAACACGTAGCAAATGTCTCGCCCAATCAAATTCTGCATCTACTTTGTTTCTTTATGATGACAACAATTCTGTGTCGCGATTATCATCTGGGATCCGACATGGCCGCCTTTTCGCGCCCCGAGCAAAGTCAACTTTTGAGAGTTAGCGCTGATATCCAACTGCATCATCAATCATAATTTGGTGGTGTGCTTACGAGATGGTTTGGGGGTGGCACGGTCGGGGAAACACTACCTTGGATTACATAGCACTATGACAGACAACCCGGCCAACTTGGCGTGACTGCGAGAATGTCACAGTGTTCAAAACAGAATCGATATCACCAATCCGTGAAGTCATAATTTGTCGACATCAAAACTTTATTTTCTTATTATTTCGACGAAAACACAAGATTGCATTGTGCGGGCAGCTGCCGGGTGGACAGGAGGTGGTGCGATGGAGCATGGAAAGGTTTCTCTGGGAGCTATGGAGGACGCGGGTCAATAGCGACTCCTCGACAGTTGGTGAGAGACGACACCTTCTAACACACAACCAATGTAACAAACAGCATGTCATATCAGATCAACAACCAAAACGACCACTTCCAGAGTCTCCCCTGATACTCTTCCTTTCCATTTCAATACCAATCCAACATCATACACCTCCCAATCCTCCAAGGTACCAAATATTTTTGTCCTAGTGAGTACCAACAGTTTTACACCGGAAATTCTCTGCCTTTGCAAGCAAAATAAAGTAGCTCTTATTGAAAGATGTATTATTTTGGCTAACTATTTTGTCACTTCACTCTCAGGTTTCTGATAGACCATCAGATTGATACGTCTTGTCGACATCCCTTGTGCATCGGAACAGCCAGACCGACAAGGAGCCAGAAAACAATATTAATATCAATTTCCACTGAGAGTGAAAAATGTTTTAATTTAAAGTAGACAACTGGAGAGTCAAAACTGCTTTTAATTGCAACCAAACTCATACCACTGTAACAAAAAATCTTTACTGATTCAGAATATCTAAACCCCTTGTCAATACCTATTTTAGATCAGGAGTTATCACCTTTCAAAGAAGGGCCCCCATTTTCAGGCTTCAGCGGTACCCCGCAAGGGCGTCGAGATTATGACGTCACAGCGTGGGCATGTCCACTGTATGCACATACCCTGTACTGTGCTATATTGCGTACATTGCACATTCTGATTCTTAAAAACTTTCTTTTTCTCTTCTCATCTCATGCTTCACCCCAGGCCATAACTGGTCATATGATATATCTTGCCGACTGTTGATCCTCTATCAAATTTCTATATATGTATAAGTTAATCCGTTTCAATAATGTATGCTTTTTCATCATATTAAAATAGAATTAAAATAGGCCTATCCTCAGCACGAGAGTGAGTGGGGAAAAAAAAGATAATAAAACAAACTAAGTGACATAGTTTCATTGTGGACTGTTCAAATCACACATTTAGTTTTTTTGTCATGACAAATTATTAAAACCAGTAATCCTATATCTACATAATCTTGAAATTGTTCGTTTGGTTTTGTAAGTCTTTATATTATTGTGCAGATCACATGATACTTTCATCCGTTAGCTATAACAATAATTCGTCCAAACTTTCGGATAGAAAAGCTCCTTAGTTCTTCAGTTACAGTATATGTGAATTTTTTTCATGGTTTCAGATATTGTTCGGAATGAAATAACATTATTTTGTAGATTCGACCTTGTTGCAATGTATTTGACAGATTTTGCATTCTTGATACAAGCAGCAGTCTTACGAGAGACGACTGTATATTCCATCCGCTCCTGGCGGACTGGTATACACTACCCCATCCCGTCCCTGCTGGAAAGAACACACTCATTCACATTGTGAACACAGTGTGAAAACATAGTTCACACTGTGAAATTGATTTCACAATGTGAAAATGCCCCAATTTATACATTGTGAGCACCACAATGTGGAAAACTACACATTGTTCACAATGTGAAAATTGATTTCACAGTGTGAATATACCAGCTCCCAGTGTGAAATTGATTTCACAATGTGAAAACGCCCCAATTTAACATTGTGGAGCAGACTTCACAATGTGAAACACAGTGTGATCACACTGTGTTCCACATTGTGAATGAGTGGTTCTTTCCAGCAGGGGTTGCGTGTGTAAGAATTAAGCCAAACTAAATTAGTAGACACAAATATTGCAAACAATCAATGCTTACAGAATTGATTCTTAATATTTTGTCTCTTCAATATGTATTGATTTTAATTAAGGACGTTTCTGGCCTTTTAGCCATTGAATTTCGATAAATAAGGAATTTTGGAGGAAATGTGACACGAACCTTTGTCAAACTAATGACGGTAGTGTTATCCGTGCAAGTTAGTTGGGAAAGTCATGACGGTGGCAATGATTATATTTTGCTCTAAAACTTATTTGGAGGATTCAGATTTAAAAAAAAAATCATATTAAATCAATATAGATTCAACACAGAAATAAGTCTTTCTTAAGAATGAAGTCACTATAATTCACGAGGAATTTTAGGCATTATATCTCCGAATGTCAATTTGCAAATTAAACGCTTCACCAACAACCAACGGGCTGCACTGTTCACGGCCCTTGGTGAGAGATGAGCAACGGCAATTCGTGCTTTTACCAGTGATTGCAAACTCTTCAAAAATCTATCGCAGCAAGTTCAAATCTGTGTTGCTTTAGAACCTGTCTATAGAGGTCACCTGTCTAAGTGGTCACTTTTTTTTGTCTCCCTTGGGGTGGCCACTATAGACAGGTTTGACAGTATATGCATGTGCATTGCACGCCAGAAATGCAATCAAGTCTGCGCGGCGCAAGCTCAGATCAGCTGGTGTTGTTCGAGCTGTCCAAGGTGTGACCGTCACAAGCTAGGAGCTCCTCCGCACGCCGAGCGGCCCTATTGGGAGGAGAGGATTAAACAAAACTACTAAACGCATTATAAGCTATTTTCTGAGGGATTCAAGTCATTTTCAGCATGTCAATCGTATAAACGAAGGAAAATCTTTTCAGCAACATGCAATTTGGCCATTTTTAGCAAATATTGTGTATTTTCTCCGTGTGTGTACTTTAAAGATACGGAATAATCAATGTTTCAAGAAGACAAATTCGATTAAGGTTAAACCCAATGTATGTAGAAGAGAATGTGTCTGTTTATTTGTAGGTAAACCAAGTAGATTGATATTAGGTTGTCTCTTATGATGATAGGTGATGACTTTTGGTGATAACACACACGTCTCAGTCAACATCTTCACCCTTACACAGACCAAGAGAGATAGTTGAGATGGGTAGGGGTCAAAAACATATTTTGGCTCCGACGGCTGCGTGCGATAAGAAAGACAAACTCGTCAAGTTAAGAGTTTAAGCCACTCAATACCTATCAAGATCCTCTAGAGGAACACACTCATGTTTGTTCAGAGATAGAGCCCCTCTGGCTACGACAAGCTAGGTAAATTTGTTATGTGTTCCTTCCTCTTACCCCTCCCTGCCCCCTTCCTCTTGAAAGAGGGGGAGATGGATGCTAGCTCTTAAAGGTGCGTCGATCTGGGGGTGTTTCACAAAGAATTAAATAGACTTAAAAATCGCACTTAGATAGTTTGTTTCGTGCGTAATGTTACGCATCACCTGATTGGATTGACCATGCTCAGGGGATGCGCACCATTGTGAAATCTACCAATGAAATTGCTCGTTATAAAACAAGGTGCGTGTAGAAGTTAAGTGCGACTTTAAGTCTACTTAACTCTTTGTGAAACACCGCCCAGGTAGCTTTCGCATGGTTCAATGTCCACATGAACGTAACCATGTAGAGTTTATGCATATACTTAGCGGATATTGATTATTAGGAAATGGCGCGACATTCTGCAAGGAAGACAGATATTGCCTTCATTGAGGTCAATGAGTTTATGAGGTAAGTTTATACGAAGACACATAAATTATATAAACTTTTCAAGAGAGGAACAAAGGAAGAGGGAACAAAATAATGTGAAAATATGTTCGTTAATGAGTTTGGTTATAATACATAACCTTGTGCAGAAGTTGACACGAAACTAGATGTTTGCATCCGTTTATGACATTTTGAATACAAACATATACCCAAATATTGGTTAAAACTGCTAAAACCAATAGGAATAGAAAGTTTAAAGCCCCTGCTTCGCCTTATATTTTGATCGGGTCTGGGTGAAATATGATGTCTTTAATATTTTGCCCGAGGCGATCGTTCTTGACAGAATAGAGTTTGATGAGGTCTCTTAACACTCACTTGATGAAAATGTCCATTGACAGTACTCTTTCATTGCTACAGATTCAACTAAAGTGATTAATTAAGGTCCAGTGCTGAACTGACAAGTCTTTCTATTATGATTCAATTTCCTCCTATTAAACGTGTCCTAGTTTCAGGCGAAGCGTTATTACTCTTTATTATGAGCACTTCAAAAAACAACAATTTATTCAAGAATGTAGGGTGGTCATCTTTTTTTTTTTATACAGATAACTTTACAATTTAGAGACTTGACAGTATAACTGATATAGAATTAGCGTAATGAGAATTTGGTTAATACGAATATTCTAAATAATCTTATGAGCTAACTAATAAACCGATGGTCAAAGGTTATAAATATATTTTGCTGCTGTCTATATATTATATCAAACCCCTGTAAATGATATTTTGCAAAGATTATCACCTTCACAATATACTCGAATGATTAAAGAAATTGGTAATCTGGGAACGCACACCCACCCACACAACCACACACAAAAAAACAAAAAAAAAAGACAGAAAGAAATCACGATGAGTTTCTCTTCGATTTTTCAATAACATCTTTGATATAATATACCTTTGTGTTTTTAGAACTTGTCAGCGTTCTCATGACAACCATGGGCCAATATTATGCACCAATTAGAAGCATCTAAATATTAGGTGATCGTGAACGAGATACGGTGTCATACGGCTCATTTAGATTGAATTAACAGGAAGAGTGGACGAATTTAGCGCGCCAAACCGGCTCATTGCCCGAGGAGGGCTCTGACTGTCTGCCCCGTCTCACGTTACATTTCCCGCCTTTTCTTTCACGTCTTCTTTCGTCTTCATGTTGCCTCCATACAGTTTGGATACAAGCTCAACAATTAAGCCCAAAAGGGTCTATTTTCTTACATAACCTTTGTCTTCTAGCTCTTCTATAACGAGCCGCGGAGGTTTTGGCTTCTGCTCGTGTATCAAATCAAATCAAACAGACCTATAAACCCACCCATTTCCAAATATTCGGGAAGGCCGGATTTTTTGTTTTATTTTTGTTTTGTTTTGTATTTTACGGTCTTAAAAAAATTTAACAAACGTTGGATTGTGACTATAATATTATCATCAGTGAGTAAAACATATTATTATATACATAAAAAGTAAATGCAATTATATTATTTTTCTTCTAATGATTCTTTTGTAGTTGTGACTTTAAACATTATATCAATAAATTCAATTGAAATATAATAAAGATTCAAGATTCAAATTTATTTCTCTTTTTAATTAAATATAAATATTAAAATATAAACATGTACGACAATATATTTGGGAAATTCGAAAGACAACCGTAAGAAAACGAGGACTGAACAATAACAAGGACCTTTGTTGAAGAAATTGAAATGGATACAATTTTAATTTATTAAATTGACTTGTCTATTATTATTATTATTCAATCAAATCTACCTATTCAATAAAAGAATAAAGAAAATAAATGACTATGTAAGTTATAGATTTTTGTTGTACACAAAAAGCAAACATAACTTTACAAATTAACTGTAAGACACATATCTGAAAGGAAAACTTTGATCGAGGGCGCCATTCAACATTAAATGTCATGATGTAAACTAAGGATTGTTAAATTGCCAACAGGAAAACTATCTATAATTGTATTTACATTAACTTTGTAATTATGGATTGTTATGGATTAGTTAATGGATTATGTTTTCATCTTGCCAAATGTTTATTATGAGACAAATCATGGCAATAAACGCGGAATTATATGAATCTAATTTATTCTTAGAGACCTATTTTACACGATACTATTAACGGTTCTGTAATGATTTGTGAAAGCTGACGAAATGCCCGCTGGTATGTGTCGCACAGTTTGACGTTTTCCGCCAAATTATATTGAGTAAATTAACGAAAAGCCTCTAACAGGTACTACTACTAGTAAATGACTTTATTTTATCCTGTTTTACTTGTCTGGAGAGGAAATGAAAAACATGGTTTCAAGCAAAATATTGACGTGTCAGACAAAATCTAAAGGTTTTCCTCTCGTATGGTATTTGTAAACATTCTCATGAGTAGACTTCACGAATAAAAATGTCTTAATTGACAATGTGTCAAAATAAGAGCGTTTGACTTTAGGCCGTTGAAAATTTTACTCGAATGATAAGGTATTTGATGAACAAGACTATTACAAGTGTATTAAAATGTTCCTTGTCACGATTGTATTTTAATTAACTCTTTATACACTGATGTTGCAATTTTGTCAATTTGTACTATTAAATTCAACAATCGCAATATAGTAACCTCTGAATTATTATAAGGGAATCACACAAAATAATAACATAAAAAAGAAAAAGAAACAGAAAACCACTCAAGATGGCACAGTAAGCTAAGAAAAAGACTGCAAATCAAAATACGGAATGGTCCACGAATATAGAAGGGAATTTGAGAGAAAGAGAATCTACTATTTTAGGGAATTCTATAAGGAGCACATGGGGGGGGGGGGGGTGAGATGAGTGCTTGTAAAAGGAATAGAATCACTCATCGAACGAAAAGTGGAAATAGCGTGACCCTAAAAAAATAAGAAGAAAGAACAAAACAAAACAAATGTGGAATTAAACTGAAACAAAATGATCTCTAATTCCAATCGTTTACATGATCGGCAACATGACCGTTATATTTCTTAACGTGTCAAATCAAACATGATTTTAAGACCGTGGGAGAAATATGTTGCAAACTTAATGAATATTTCCAACGTCAGCATACGATTAATGGATAGATTTCTTTGTTATGAGAATCAGTGTACTTTGCGACCTTCTCCGTGCAGGATTTGGCGGGTATTTTTTTATTGTACCTAAAATGGTGAGAAACAGATTGGGGGTGATTGTTCTTCTTTGGAACACCTTCCAATGTTGATATTACCAGCTCAACTTTGATGATGCCTAACTCAGTTCATACCACACTCACTTGACAATGTTTGCGAGGATTTTCATTCAATATTGAAAGATAAAGAGATGTGGAAGAGAGGTTTTTATTCAGTCACACGGTTCAATATCACCCCGCCTTCTCAGCGGTGACCAGTGTACGTTGCCCTTTCTTCACGCGCATGCTAAATTAACCTTTCTTTCAGAAGGTACAGTCACGCATTAAACAGACACCGTTTTATATTAGAAAGCATTCCAAACATAACTTCATCTATTGCACTATTCCGAGTAAATAAGAAAATAAAGAAATCTGACAAGTTTTTTTGTGTGTGTTGCGATTGCCGAAAAGTGTATTTTGACTGCGGTGATGCATGAGTCGAGTAACAATGGACGAACACGCGACCACCTAGGGGCTTGTTGTCCGATGCTGACTGCCAAAAACCAGCTCAGTTTCTTGATACGGAAAATTGAACAACCAATTTCAATAGACTGACAATTGACATTTATCCAAACAACATTTACTTCTTCAAAAGAAATCAATTAAATAGGACTGAATACAACTCACGCCCAATTAGTCTCAATAATGTAAAATGCCTTCGCCAACGCACTTGTCGATATGAAACCCCACTGACATGTATCACTCTATACTGCGTAGTTTCGATATAAAAATGACGTTTGGACAAAAATGGGGTCTTTCTATTGATGTAACCTTGGTTTGTTAGCCTACTTTCATGAGATTTGACGGGTTTAAAAAGTTCGATGCGATACCAGTAGTTGGTCTTTGGCAGTTTTCAATGCCATGAAGCTACCTAAATCTAAATGAAATACATCATAATGTACACTTTTAGGGTTGAGCTATACAGAGTGCAATATAGTTATTTAAATATGAATATTGACATGCATAAGAGAAGTTTTCAATATAATTTCAAATGATTTGTAAATAAAATTTGCTGATAAATTTCAGACAATAAATGTTCCATGTTGTGTCGGACGGGACTTTTAGACATCATTTCACAGCTTTTTAACGTGAAAAGAAAGAACATCTGTGTGTGTGTGTGTGTGTGTGTGTGTGTGTGTGTGTGTGTGACAGATGATCATCAAGTAATGATCCCCGATTAAGCTAAACGTACATTCGTATACTTCACTGAAATGCCGATTTATTAGTAACTCTTCTCGGCATATATTTGAAGCATTTAATTCTTAGGTGTGCCGAGTATTCAGGATCCTGTCGATGCGTGTGCACTTATACCACCAAGGCAACTTTGAGGCAAGATAATAAATCAAGAAATAAAGACATATTTTTTGAGATTGAGATATAGAATACCAACAAACACATCACGATTTGTAAGATGTAGATTCAACTACCAAGGGTGTCAACCAATCCCCGTACTGAATAATTAGCCCTAGGATATTTTCTCTCGGAGTATAATATCTTGTTACATGTCACCCGCCTCTTACCATGCAGGCATCAATTCCCAGATGAAGGGCTGTGTCACATGGAAACGCCTTAATTTTCAATGTTGAAATACTTCATCAAATCTCTTCTTCACAAAATCCCCCCAAGAAGCAAAGAAAGCGGAATAATGTACAAGAAAATATTTAATCTGACAATTAACACAATGAAACACATGAAATAAGGCTCATTGAGAACATTACTTTAAATTGCTTATATATATTCTGATTACAATGTGTATTCTTACAATCTGCGTTTTTAAAGTGTGCGTTTTTACAACGTGCGTTTTAAAGTGTGCGTTTTTATAACGTGCGTTTTTACAATATGCGTTTTCACAGTGTGCGTTTTTATAGTGTGCTTCTTTACAATAAGCGGCTTTACAATGGCGTTTTTACAGTGTGTTTTTTCTTACTCTTTTATACATTGTGCGTTTTTACATCGTGCATTTTTACAGTGAGCGTTTTTACATCGTGCATTTTTACAGTGAGCGTTTTTATAGTAGGCCCATGTGATTACAGTGTGCGTTTTTACCAGTGTGTGTTTGTAGGGGAAATCAACAAATTGAAGTGATGTCATGACATGGTGTCAGGTGAATGGGCCGTCAGTATAAAAAGTAATTGCTTTGAACATGATTTTTTTTATACATTTACTTTTGCTTTGAATTGAACTCGATTCAATACTCATGTATTTTGTTTCCAATTGATAAACAATTACAATCGTATAACAATAACGCTAAATACCTCGATATCATCATTATAAAAAATGCATAAGCAAAATTGTCACAAAAGCAATTACTTGCTTTTTATTCATGCATACGACCTATTGCATCATGTTCTTAATCAATTTCGCTTATATACGCATATATTTTTCTTTTTTAAAGAGGAAATGGTGGTTATGAAGAAAATTAGGCATCGTTCTACCCCTTTCGAAACCATCGGCCCTTATGAGTATTATGTTTTTCAAAATATCTTTGCCGTCTTTTTGAAGGGGGAGGGAAAGAACTTTACCACGCATAATTTGGCAAAATGTGAATCATTGTTCCCCCTTTTTTATTGTGTGGGACACGCCCTCTCCCTCGACCTCCTGGTTGACGCAAAAGAGGCACGAGTAAACATTATAAAATGAAGGGAAACGCTCTGGAAAACTTTTCAGAATATACCAAACATTTTCCTTCGAATAAATAAATATGGATGGAATTGTGGTGGACGAGCCTGGCGCGTGAAAGCGAGAGCGAAGAGTGGCGATCTAGGGATGAAGTGTACAAACATCGTAATGTCAATAGTAGATTGGTTTCAGCGAGAGGGGCTTAGGAATACATCGAAAGAAAATCCCAAAGATTTCAATCAAACCTTCTCGACACCTTGTCTCCATTATAGATTTAAGAGGACAGTAGCATGACACACATAGGATGCCCATCTTCGCCATTTCTTACATTTCAGCTGAGGTGAAAGCCTTAGCGGATAACATCTCCGACTCATATAGCTGTCCCAGACGTTCACTGAGATATCGTCTCCCCCAGACTAAAGGCTTCAGATTCTGCTCCTGCGTGATGATGCAACGGAATAATCAAATGAAATATAAAGTGATTTATGCAGTAGAGAAATAGGGAGAGAGGGGGACAAAATCATTCCCTCAAATCCCGCTAAGAATAAGGGCAGACCACTATTGAATCAAACATTGACATGAGGACGGGCGGATTAATGTGTGGGACTGTGGGCGCGAGAAGCGCTTACATTTCCTACCTTGTCCGAAACAAAACGCAGGATTTGGAGTTGGTGTCCATTTCATGTACTGCCCTAGTCCCTCCCTGTCGAGCAACTGAGTCCATCCAACCAACACATTTACCCAAGATTAGACAATAGGTTTGAGTGAAGAATTAATGTCTTCTCTCAAATAAGCTCGTCTTCACCAACGATTTCTCATGTACAGGGTATCCAAGTAAAAAAAGATACCTTAAAGCATATCGTTTATTTTAAACTCTTTTTCGTCTTTGAATAACAATCAATATCGTTTGCATCCGAAACATTATTTATATGAACATAACAAGGAGTTATATATATATTCATTTTGATCCGTATAATAATGCTAGAAATGAAGGCATCATGCATGAACAATCAAGGGTCCACATTTTAAAAGCTTTTGTTCTTATTGGACCTGTCCATTGTCATAGAATATAGGGCGAGGTTCATAAAGACATTTCATTCATGAATATATTCGCATGTTATTTTATGACTTACCTGTGCTTACAACATGCACAATGTACTTCAATGCTCGTATTTTCTTGATTTATACTTTGTTGGAAATAAAATGAAATTCAAACTAAAAAATTCAAAGTCTATGGTAGAAGTTATGAGGTCAAAAAAATAAAAATAAAAAATAAATAAAAATAAAAAAATACATATTACATTGAAGAATCTCAAATTTTCTTTATGAGGTCAAGGTTGTTTTTTTTTCTTTTTCTTTTTCAAACTTTTTATGATTCCACTACATTTCAAACATTTATTTCTGTGCAAATTTTCTTTGCAAATTCGGATGACATAAGAAGAATAGCGTATATCTTATATCAATAAACTTCATATGAATTTGTTATTCTATTTCTTAAAATACGTATCTTTTACACATCGACATATTTGGGAGATTATGAATTATACTATAGACAACATCAATTTCGGTCTTAACTATCATTTTGAAGAAAAATTGAACTTCTTGTCATGATATTCAATGATTTAAAAACAAAGTGATTGGAAAATGTTTATTATATTATTATATAATTTTATGTGGTAGGGTTTTTGAAATAAGAAATCAACTCAATGAGATTCACATGCAATGTACACAGAAATACATGTATTTGTCTACACACAAATGTTCGGCCAAAAATCCTAGCCCTTTTGTAAAAAAACTATTAAGGGATTTGAAAAGCAATCCTTTACAGAAAATTTTTATTACAACATTCTACCTAAAGAAAACGAAAATGATTTTAACGCTCACAATAATATTGTTCATCTTTCCTACCACTGTTAGTAGATTATCTTTAATGAATGCATGAACATCGGTGCCTTCTTATGGTTTTTGACACACCCTGTAGCCACTCCTCTCGGCCAGCATGAGGCTTTGTGATGCTGTCACGACGTAATACCGCCAGTCCACCGTACGGATTACGCGTAACATGATAGTAAAAACCACTGGGATTCTAAGATAGAACACGTCAATTCGCTATCTTCTCGCACAAAAATATATTCTATTCCTACATTTGTTTTCTCCTAAAAAGCACTCCTGAGAATTTGGGATTTCCCCCCCCCCTCTTTTCTGGAAAAGGAATCCGAAAAGGTACTCTTCAAAAATAATATTTTTTTTAAAATTAAGTATAAAGGGTAAATATCAAGAGAAACATTCAAAGATGTTCTTAATGTCTTTGCAGTATCGACACAGATAAATGAAATGTCTTGTAACCTTTTTGACAAAAAGAAGAAAACCAAAAAGGAACGAGAGATGGGGGGGGGGGAGAAAAAAAAGGAAACAAAAAGAAAAAAAGGTAAAAAAAATATACGATATCGTAAGGGTTTACTCAAAGTTATGTAAGAGACAGACAAGCAATTGATATCAAAGCATAATGAACAATCATAATAATAAAAAAGAATGAGATAACTTGTAAAAAGCTAGTAGATATAGAATTACTTCAATAAATCTCCCACAAAACCCCAACTCCAGGCAAAAGTAATAAAAAAATAAGGAGAAAAAGATAATACCGCATATTCGACGATGACGACAACAACAAAAGCAAGAACAGGAAGTAGAGATTGTTATGAAAATCATAATATCAAATAGGATATAAGAAATTCTTTGCAAATTGCAGTTTTAGACAAAGAAAAACGAGAAGCAAAGGAATAATTTGAGATGGTGGGATGAAATGTTGGTTTACCAGCGTGAAAATATGACACCAGCATACTTAAATGAATGCAAATCTGAGCAAATCTTTTGATATTAGTAGGCGGTCACTTTCATTATTTCCGTGTAATGTAACACTTCCCCCTTGGGAATAAAGAGGATATTTATGACAATACCGATATATGATAATCGAATATTAAATCACACTCTTCAAGGATCATATCATAAATAAATACGTAATGAATATTATTCAGAAAATTCTTAGTATGACCATGTTCTTTTGTTTCAACTGAGTCTTTAGCGGATTTCAAGCAAAGTTGGTGTTTCTGATAGCCGTGAACGAACCACATGAAAAAAATCTGTACTGACCAGACCAGGAAAAAAAAAGATATCGGAATTGTTCTTTTTCCCTTGAAGTTTCTGTCTCATGTTCTTTCGAGGATTCGAATATTCAGATTTAATTTTCATGTTTTTATCTTCAACCTTAAGATCTACATTCAGATATATTTCTTTATATCACACTGTATGTTAATCCATTCTTACTGCTAACTTCATTGGAAATGCTGGACTTCACTCTTTTCACAAAAAAGCCTTGTGGATAACATCGAAGTTTGTGAGATTTAACAGCAATTCTGACTCTGAATCTGATGGTTCTATTTCTATTCCATTTATAACTCAGTTATTGATACCATATCAAGGTGATATGCTGCCAGCACACATCGGCGCCTTTAAATGTAAGATAACCAATATGATGTTACCATCTTCAGAAGATAATAGCCGGGACTACATCAATGCCGTCCGACATGTGTTGACATGGAATATAACTGCTCACTTGGTGTGTTCTTTTACCAAATATTTTGATTGGATTGATAAGTCGATCATTATTTTGCTGACCATGTAAGTTATCATGGCTGACCAACTATGATACAGGGGACAAGTTTCTTTGAGATATTAGACCGCCTGTGATTGTGTTTTAGTTTCAAACATAAACAATAACATAGTAGCAAAAACATGGTGTTGAGCAGACGCTTTGAGGGAGGTGAGCTATGTAATCAGGGGTTGGGTTATCGCAGAATATCATCGTGTTTGGAACAGAGGTGGCGCTATAACTGTCCACATGGAAAATAATAAATAGCATGTCATATAAGTAGGGATGTCCACTAAAATTTTAAGTTATTTTTAAGTTGTTTTTGCTAGGCTTATTGGATAGAGCATTTTAAAAGAAACATTTTGGTACTTGAATTATCACAATTGGGTGTTCCATTTCAAAGATATGGCCCAAAGAGTGTCTGAGATTACCAATGAGCTGCTAGAACACTTTTACAAGTTTCAGACAAAGCCAGAAAGTGCAATAAAAGCTCAAGTTTATGGTCCTTTTGTCTTTGATTTATTAAACCAAATCATACCAAACATTAATGTGTGTATCAACATGAAATGAGATTATAGTAACACAATTGAGGCGTATGAGTAGATTATACAAAAAGTTATGGCAGTACAAAACTGATGGTTTGACATGTATGTTACCGTAAGTGATCCAATATGACCACCGTGAAAAAATACTCCATAGGGCATGTTTCAATAGGAACACCCTAGACAATAGGCTATTTCATGGTGGTGTGGCTCAGAGCTGAGTATTGGAGAGGGTAGAGTAATTTAAAAACTTAAATGGCCAGTGGTAAACATTGTTCTTTGTTTTTCACCCCAATACATTTTTTGTTCAAAAATACGTAAATTTTATAGATATCTACTTCTCCTTATCTGAATCTATTCCAATCATGAGAAATTCCAATCATAACACACATCACACAGAAGCATCACTTTGAACACGCTGTAGTTTTCTTCATATCAATTTTTTCCATAGCAGAAGTTGATCATCTGCTGAGGTATTTTCTAAGGAAGAAACTGACCAATTAGGAATAAAAATGATTGATATTTACCACTGGCCAAAAGACAATTTCGAAAGCTGTTTTTTATTGAAAATTTTGCTATTTCTCTGCCTGTGTATTATTGAGTAGGCAGAACACTTAGTGAATGGGTTATTGTTTGCATTGTAAATGCATGGATGACTACATCCATACAGTGAAGTGGAAACCGTTCTAGTGGCTTTTTGCTTTTGTGTGACAATCCCTAATATAAGCAAGGTACAGTTGCAAAGGGGGAAAAATTACTATAGATAATGTCCATACATAATCACTGCAATAAATTATTCATGAAAAAGGAATCAAGGATATGGTCAAGGACGAAAACAGAAACAAAAAGTAAAAGAAACCTCTTTTTTTTTCAAGCAACAATTTTTCCTGGTTATGAATTTGATTCTAATAGTTTAATCATTTTTATTTAAAAAATAATAAATCCAATAACACGAGGAAAGTGTATTTTACATATTTAGCTATACAAAACTAATCTTTTACATTTTAATCCATCCTTTTTGTATATTATGTTGTAAATATAATGTATTATCTATTGTAAATGTAATGCATTTTTTAATTATTTGTGAAGCAGATGTAAAATGAATTTCCGAATGGACAATAAATATATTCAATTCAATTCAATTCAATTCAATTCTTTTAAATCTTTATTTTTCTTTACTATGTGGAGCTGTTTTCTAGAGTCTGTCAGGGATTGATCATCTGGAACTGACATTACTGAGGAGTCTATAGATATACGGTGTTTCTCCAAGCATCTTTCCATCAAACTCAAGTTTATAGAACTGAATATTTGTTTTGATGATCTCCGTCACCCCTGCATTGTGTGCAAACAATCGCAGGGACTAGACCTGAGGAATTAGCCTGTTGCATCTGATAGCGCGTTTTGTTTAGCCCAAGATGCTTCAGTTTCGACCAAAAATAAACCATCAAGTTTTGATGTCGCAAACCCGGCAGTATCTCTGCCTCAAACTGAGAGCATATCCATCCAAATATTTAGTCAAAGAATATCGAATTTTCGTAAATTATGCTCCAAGAAATCGTCATTCGAGAACAGTACTTAGAAGTTTATTTTTGGAAGTGTCTTATGAATGCTGAGGTTTCTGGTATAACAAATACGACAGACCCGGAGGCGAAAAGTAAGGAGGAAAAAACCTTACAAAGGTCTTTCTCAAAGTCATTTTTATTTATGCATGAAGGAAATGCCCCGTCGTTAACAACTCGTTGAGAAATTTGCGATGTCCGATGAAGCGTGTGCGTAGGTCTGGAGTCTGTCAGAGTCAATCTAAATCCTTAAACATCAATAGCCATCAAAATCCCGCTTATTATGAGTTCTCTTGATAAAGAAATAATTGTTACTCGACCTGACACTTCCAATGCTATGTGGGTGCTGGAGGCAAGGTTGTCATAAACGATGCTTTGCTATATTCTCCTTGGCCACGTGATCAATTGTGTCTTCATCCCATTTTAAAACTTTGATCGGGAAACTTGAGCGAAAGTTGTCTGCAGATTGTCTACATGACAGACTGTCATAAGGTCCGAAGTGACGTGTTCACATATCTTTCGCCCATCTACCGTTGTTGACAACGACATCTCCACTCACGGGATTTGTTCTTTATCCTTCCGATGTTATTGATGTCTAGTGGCTTTTTCTCGCCAATCCTGTCTCATAAAGAGTTTGACGGTGGGTTTTCTTTTCGCTGTAAAGTATCAAAAATCAAGTGTTGCGAGTTTTGTTTTATACTTTAAAGTTTAATATGAGCGGTTTGATGATAGAGGGAGTAGGGGAGACCGGGGATGGAAGTTACACGGGGCACTTGTTAAAGTTCTCAGTGTGCTAAGTTGGAACAAGAGAGTTCGTGCTAACTGGCATCTATATACAACCTACACATAGCTGTGATGAACTGCCGGTCGTGAGGAGTCTCCGTTGTTTTATTAAAAAGTAAATCAACAAAAGCCATTTTTTACAGGTCCAAGTGAATTTTTGACAAAAATTAAAATTTGTAATAGTTCTTACAATTGAAGGCACATGATGATAGTCTGGTATTGTGGATATAGTACATGTATGTCACTAATATACACCTGAGCCATGCCCCTCTAATTCTGCCTAATGGCTTTGCTACAGTTGATTTTATGTGTAAAATCACCCATGGGGTAGGTTCCCCAGATGTAATGTTACAACAACCTACCCCATGTCGATGTACCAACCTTCCCCAATTACATTACACATGTAAAGAAATTTTGTTTCAATTTTCAGGTGTTAATATTTTGATATTTCTATAATTACTTTAGTCTAATCTACATTGTAAAAAATATTTGTAAATTTGCAAATAATTACATGAGAAATACAAAATATACATCAGGACTAACACATTTGTTCCGTTTTAACCAACTGTGTAAAGCTATAGAACTCTAATGATTTGTTTTCTTCTCTTTCATCAATTATTAAAAGAGAAATTTACAGCAAAACTGTCTTTTAAATTACATTTTTGTATGGCGACTCTGCTGACATCACTTTGCTGTATTATTTTTTTTTACAGTGTAGAGCTCTACTTGATCTACTGTTAACGATACAAAGAAACTGGAAAGTTGAAACAAAAGTATGGTATAAGAGATTTACACATTGTAACAA
>CALNVZ010000174.1:61879903-61910716 GCA_940671915.1 Paracentrotus lividus
TTACCCTCGGTTTTTATTGTTTCTCATAGTAACAATTTACCCCGTATGGTGTAACAACTTACCCCGTATACGGGTAGGTTGTTACAAAAAAATGTCTTCATTAATTAAGCTGTAGTTAATTAGTGTTTACATGTTTTCAAGTTTTATGTGCCTCAGGTTTTAGCCAACATAATAGGCTAACTACAGACCCAAAATGGAGTGTTGTGAGTATTTCATTAGAAATTATCTGGCCCAAAATGTGATTTTGTAACGTCCATCCCCGGTCTCCCCTATAATGCTTAAACTTTGTGGCATATATTACACACTCATGTCAATGAGATGCTGCACAGTATTCATTTTTTTTCCTGGTTCGAAGAATTCAACCCAGATAATAATATCCCAAACAACTACCCCCCCCTCAAAAAAAAAAAAATAGTTACCCCCTATCTCTACACCTAACCATAACCCTAATTCTGGGGGTGGTTTTCCCATGAGGTAATTGTCCAGGGGGTAGTTGCCCTGATACGATTTATTTGCTATGTTTAGGTATCAGAATCTGATCGAAGTACTACATTTCATTCTTTATGTATATCAATCTTTCAGTTGTTCAGCAAAGGACGCATTTTCATAATCCGTCACCCTGTCATTCGCAATCGAAACAACCGCAAAAAAATAACCTAGATGGTCATTCACTACCTGACCCAATTCTGAGCCAACACACTCTTATTAAACATTCCAGCAATGTCAAGCCCTGAAAGTCAAGTTGCGATGGCTTTATAATCCATGTCACATACCTCCGAGATGTGATTTTATTTGTCTACTAGATAGAGTTAAGAAGGCAACAAGAATTAGCAGTTTCGTGATGATCCCCGTTTATACCTATGGAAAGACAGGAGAGAGCTAGGAGAGAGAAGAGGAAGATAGAGAGGGAGATGAGAAGAGAGGAGGGGATAGAGAAGAGAGATGAGAGGGAGATCGAGGAGAGAGAGAGGAGAGAGAGAGAGAGAGGATGAGGAGAGAGGAGAGAGAGAGAGAGAGAGTAAAGAAGAGAGAGAAGAGAGAGAAGTGAAGAGAAAGGAGGAGAGAGAGAGAGAGATCGAGGGGGTTATCTCACATGTTCAGCCATCATCAGTTTGGTATAATTATTGGCGAATACTCATGCTGTTTTTATTTCTTTATTTCTACGATAGTCTGTATGTCATGGTGAATGTGTGTGTAAATGTGTGTGTGGGTGGGTGTATGAGGGTACGTATGTTTGTGTATATGTGTTAAGATGTGTGTGTGAGGGAGGGTGTGTGATGTGAGTGTGTGGGTACGTGCGTATGTGTGTGACTGTCCATTGTTTAGGGTGCGGAGGGGGTGTGTATAAGGGTGAGGGTGTGTGTGTATGTGTGCGTGTGGGTGTGTGTGTGTGTGTGTGTGTGTGTGTGTGTGTGTGTGTGCGTGTTTGAAGGTGCTCCTTTTTTCACTCTCTCTTCTAACATTGTCTAACGACCACCCTTCTTTCTTTGATGACATATTATTTATATTCAACTCTCTTGTATCGGACAAAATGTGATTCACGGTTTCATTTATATGACACAACTGTTATTTAACTTTACGGATCGATCTTGACAACAAAATACAGTTCAATATCATTTCATCATATTACTATGATTAAAAAAAAACTCACTCTAAATGCTAACGGATTGAGGACAAAGAACATATGACGGGGCATCTCTCTCTTTCTGGTCGTTAGTGCACTGTAGTGGAACTGTGCGTGTTTGGTATAAAATAACACTGTCCTTTTTGATTGTTCACGTTTTCATATGAGGATAACTTGACAGGTTCCAATCTGGAGTGGTTATTATGAGAGGCCATCCTAATTCAGGTGTGACTCAGTTCAGACGTCTGGGCGGTGGTCTTTTTTTTACCTTCTCACCTCATGAGGTAGTCTAGAAAAACTTGGTTATGATTAGGGAATATTTGGGAGAAATCCATACCTGGGGCAAAGATTTACCAAAATGTAAACAGAAAAACTTTCAGTTGCTCAGTATCTAGATCCGTCAAGCCCTCCCGTAAAGCCCGGTTACAGTCTGACAAAAAGCTTCGGGATCCTCAGGCTACCGGAGCTTACTGTACACGAAAATAACCCTCGCATACAATTACAAAATTGGAAACATATTAAAGCTGGGTTAAAGTTTTGGCATGTTATATTTTAATATTTTGATCTATTGTCAGATAGAATGAGGATACATTATGATAAAACACGTGGTTTATATTTTACGATATTCTTCTTCCAATTATCATGGTCATGTTAAAATGGGAGTTTATAGATATAAAACTATTTGTTTCTTCATTGGACTTCTCATTAGCATGATTACACTGTAAAAAAATAACTGTAAATTAACATGTTCTTTGGCTTGTAAAAATACAGCTTTTGGTCGTTTTTTAAATTTTACGATATTTTTCTCGTAAAATGGCAGGAAAATTGTAGTTTTCTAGGAAGTCGTCTTGATTTTACAGTTACTAGCTCATGCAACTGTCAATAAACAGGAATGGCATATTCATACAACCTTTCCTGCTCGTTTACGAATTATTCCCTTAATTTCAGTTTCCATAACTAACTTTCTTGTCAAAAAACAGCAAGTTCTTTCTAAAAACAAATATTATTGTTAATAAACAAGTTTCTCGTATATCAACGAGCTTCCTTGTTCATAGACTTGTATATTTTTGAAATCATTACGAGAGTTTTCCTGTCAAAAAGACAATTTTCTTTGTTCAACAAAGGAAGAAGAAACATAACTACTACAAATCAGTTTTCTTGTATCCTGCAATGATGTTCCTGTTAATTTACAACCTTTATCTTATTTATAGTTCATTATGTGGATCATGAATATTCATTAATATGACTGGAAGTGCTTCAAACGTGGATCGTTGCACTAACCATGGAAAATGTCATCTTACATAGGGTTGGGTATATAAGGCTAACAACTTTCATCGAAGTTGTCAAAGATTAGGTGTAGGATTTAGGATTAGGATTTAGGTGTAGGATTTAGGATTAATATTTAGGATTAAGGACATGATTAGGCATGAATGGTCAATCCCGTATAATGTTGGATAATGTTCTTTTTGTTTCAAAATACTATTACATGATAAAAACAGGAAAAGACTGTAAATTTACAGGGTTGTAAATTTACAAGGTGGTCAATAACGGGAACCTGTAAATTTACATTATCTGTATAATAACTACTGGAAACTGTGCAAAAACGGGCACTCCTGGCGTCCCGACTGCCAGGAACTTTCCTGTTAAAAAACGGTGAAATTTTTTACAGTGTAGTCCGTGATAATCTAGTTAAAGACTTTAAAAAACAATTTAATGCGCCCTTCTTTCTGGGCGCATGAGACGGGTAGGGGCGTACACACACACACACACACACACACACACACACACACATGAATAATATATGTACCCAAATTTTCGGGCTAACACAGCCATGAGACTTTAGAGAAATGTATGAAAAACTTTGAGTAAACGCACCAGAAAATCCGATATCCGGTATCAAATGAGTGACGGCACGAGAAGTGAAACGTATTCCTTTGAAGAAAGATATATATCTTGTTGTTGAGTCCTCTAAAAACATTGCCTTTGAACCATTTTTGTGGTTCTCGTCTAGTCCAACAACAGCAACAAATCAAAGTTACGTTCGTGAAGATTACTACCATATACAATACAGTCAGGTCGTTTGGTGACTTCGGATCGAGTTTCTCCCGTCGAGGCGGGATCGAAAACTTGATACGCGGATTGAAACATTTACGGGACGAGTTGGATTTATTTACGATGTCTTGTTGCTTTCATTTGCCCATAGTGGTCATGGTAGTGAATCATCATTATATGAATTCATATATATTTTTTTCTTATCATGATGACATGTTTAAAAGTATAGTCTCGTCGTTGGTGAAATCGATGACTAGGAAACGCAATCACAGTGCACGAGGACAGTAATGATTTATAGACACTCATTTCCCTCATATATAATTATAATGTATCGTCATCTGCAGTTTCAGCAAAGTCAACGTAATTAATATTTTTATTTAGTCTTTAATATAATATATTACTTAAAATCATTCATTATACTTGTATAAGAAAGAAGGATGTTGACATATTGGCCTATATCAGTCGAATGTACACTGTAAAAAAAATAATACAGCAAAGTGATGTCAGCAGAGTCGCCATACAAAAATGTAATTTCAAATAACAGTTTTGCTGTAAATTTCTCCTCTAATAATTAATGAAAGAGAAGAAAAAAAAAATCATTAGAGTTCTATAGCTTACACATTTGGTTAAAACGGAACAAATGTGTTACTCCTGATGTATATTTTGTATTTCTCACGTAATTATTTGCAGGAGAAAATTTACAACAAAACTGTTTTTTAAATTACATTTTTTTATGGCGACTCTGCTGACAGCAGATTTGCTGTAAAAATACAGATATTTTTTACAGTGTACGTGTAATATACAACATGTACAATCGTATAAACACTCTCCTTGACCGTCTGTTCAGCAAAGTTTCTTTGAAATGGAAGATTTCTATTTTATCCACAAATGTGTGAATATTAACACATTTATTGATACTATTGGAATTGATGATGCACTTGAAGTAGCTTAACAATATTACAAATATATCAAATAATGGTTGCACGATACACAAAAGCTCATACCACAGTGTCTATATTGATGTGTTTCTATTCTACATCAACATCTCATCACCCTGACCTGAATTTCCAATCGTCTTGATACGCAATGAGCTTTCCCAAGTGGCTGTTTGCTTTCCCTAACTCCAATGTTTATGCGTGGGACTAGGCAGTGTGGCTAACATTCAGATTATCACACTCTTACTATAACATCCAGCCAATCATCATCATTAATTACAACTTGACAAAGATATTCTTCGCTCTTCCCCTGAGCTTACACGATTTCGCTAGCTTCGTATTTGTGTCAAGATGAATTGCTGCAGTTTAAAGCCTATATACAATGAGTAAGACATTGGTGAATATTAGAGAGGAATTATCATCATTAATTAAAACATTAATCTTCGAAAATGGGATAACAGTGCGAGGTAAAGGTCAGCAAAATCTAATTTCATAAAATTGACCAATAACAAGTCAACTTTTACGTAAGTAGCTAAATATAGGTTTTCCCGGTCAAGTTTAAACTATCTCCGATCAATTTGACATTTCTTACAAGCAGTTTTTTTTTTTTTTTTTTTATGAAAATGTTTTGGTTGAAAGTTACAATTGTCCCGGTCTCCCCTATTCATCGCTGAAACGTTAGCAAAATACAGGCCTAGGAACATAATTTTTAAATACATGTAAATGAAATGTGGGTTAGATTGTGTGTGGGGTGGGTTAGTTGTGTGTGTGTGTGTGTGTGTGTGGTGTGTGTGTGTGTGCGTGTGTTTGTGTGGGTGTAAGAGAGGGATATATATAGAGAGAAAAAGAGAAAAGATTGGTGGGTGTGTGGGTGTGGGTGTGGGTGTGTGTGTGTGTGTGTGTGTGGGTGTGTGTGTGTGTATGTATGTAAGCTTGCTTTATCCCTTTTCGTTCTGTTTTACATTGCAACATTTTTGGTGTTTTTTTTTTAATTAACAGAGCCCTTTTGTCAACCAATATTCCAAAGTTTTTAGCAAATGTGATTTCTGATGAACCTATATTGGTTCATTGTCTAACGATATTAAACAAAATAAAGAATAACCGAGAGTTCATACTACTGTATTGATGCACTTAAAAGTGTTCAGGTATTCATAAAGACAAAGCAGTAGCGAAAATATGAGGATAATACTGATATTGAGGCTGCAGCTGCTGACAACAACCGAAACGAGGATCGAAGATTGAATGGTTGCTTTTAATAATGTCCTTTATACAAGTTAAGTTAACGCCTCTTTTGCAAACTATTGCCCCTCACAAACCCGTTATTCTAAATATATATTTAGAACAAAGAACATCAAAAATTGTATACATAAATACAAAGGCGTTTCTTTGCGTTCACTTTGCCCGGAGGTCCTTGCATTCTCTACAAGAAAAGGAGACAAGAAGAAAATTAAAAGAAATATTTTGTGAGTTTCGTCACCGCTGCTGACCCACCGCTCAACCAGAAACATAAATACATATTCCTTCTACCTTTAAATCCCGAAGCAAATATTGCTTGTGTCATGCTCCGTTGCATTTGAAAACTTACAAACCCGATCCCCCATGATATGTGAATATCTTGTGGTCCGCCACCCCGCTTTTATTTGACAGCAATTTTTGCCATCACATCATAACCAACCAACCTTACTTCAACTTGGTTTCAGGCATTCGGTGTTAAGTGTGTCATGTTTATTTGGGTTGCTATCAAGGGGGCACCGACGTTAATACACCCCCTATTACTTAACTCCAAACGTCGTTAGGTTGGCGGTACGATGCGCTAAGCCCTCTCGCATCATCTTAAGATTACAAGTTGGTGAGATGTGAGCAAAGCGTTGTGAAAATTAAACAAATCCCGCACCGCCGGGAAGAAGGAAGATGGTGATATTATTACAATGTTTCTCCTTTTTACTCCCCTAGTGTTTGTTGGTTAGGTTTGTTGCTCCGAGTTTCTCTGCGTAGTGTTGATTGGAGGCAAAATAGAGATGGAATAGGGACGGGGTTAAATATGACGCAGACACAAGGAAAGATAAGATGGGAATTGGAACGGATGATGGCCAAGGTGACAAACATGACAAAGGAAAGGGGAGAGACGCGAATAATAAAAGAGGTGGCTCGCGAAGGCTAAAGATAAAAGAAAAATAATAAAGGGCGATTCTTTTTTGTTTTTGCTTTTTTAATCTCAAATATTTTTGAAGTCTCGGTAGTCATTATTTGTATTGATAACTAAATTGTTCATGATAGAACTATGACATTGTATCAGGACAATTATCCCCAAAACAACTACTCCAGAACTAGGGTTTACGTTTATAGGTGTAGAGTTAGGGTGGTATCTCACTCCGCGAAAACAAAAATGAGACAGATTTGCCAGCATGGCATTGTACGCGACGGAATCTTTTGTGCCACGTACAAAAGGTTACGTGGCACAAAAGACGGATTAGCCAGCATGGCATTGTACTAGATCTGTCTCCTGTGGCACAAAAAAAAAATCCGTCGCGGAGACAGAGGAGACAGATCTAGTGCAATGCCATGCTGGCAAATCTGTCTCAATTTTGTTTCCGCGAAGTGAGATACCACCCTTAGTGGTAGATTTTTGGTTCTGGGTACTTCTCCGAGGGGGGGGGGGGTAATTGTCCACGGGTAGTTGTCCTAGAATCCTATTACTAGCCTGATATAATTATATGCAATTACCTTAATTTTGACATCGTAAAAGGCTTATATACTGTTCATCAATACAATATTTATATTGAATATAACAATCGAAAGAGTTAATAATTCTAACAATCATAATCTTTCTTTTTTTTTCCGAACGACTTGAAATAAACCTTTACCTTCTCGTCTGTTGAATGTAATTTGATGAGACTGATTTGATAAAGTGAGTAATATTAAGATACGGTCAGAGAGCATCTTATTGACAATTAGATAAACATTCGCCATATATTTGAAGTTCATGTGTAAATAACAGCCTTTCCCCTTCAATTTTATGATCATCTGGAGAGTCCCAATTTGGTGGCTAATATTGCATTTTATTTATATAAACAAGGCGGAACCTTTATTTCAGTTCTATAAGTTTCCATTTTTTTTTTCTTTTTCGCCAAGTCCTCAGGCCATGATACAAACCACCTGGAGCTCAGGCAGGTCTCTAGGGTCCCATCGACGGGAGAGCTCCCCGCTAATCACCTCGGCCTCCTCCGAAGTCATGGTCCCATTAGGGCGCATTGGTGCACCCTGGACAAGGAATAATGGATGAGGATTTGGTGAAGGAGGCCCGTCGACGTGGCGGGTTTATGAGGCGACAAAGGGAGCTAGCAGGTTACCCGTAAATCACCATTTTGTTGTGAAAAATAAAAAATAAAGTTTAAATTATTGTTTGAGAGTAGACAATGTTTTCTTGGTAATATATTGACAAAAAGCCAATTCTGTTTTCAAAGATTCCACTCCGATGATTATGGTAAGATAGGTAACCAGTGGGGTATAGAGGTGGATATAAGAAAGCTATCCACCTCTATGGGTGTATCACAAAGACTTACGATTGATAAAAAGTTACGATTGATTTTTTTCTCGGTAGCCTCATCATGGACAAGTTGCTCTGAAGTTGATGAACTTAATCCTAAATCTAGCCCTAACCACTGGCGTAAATCCCGGGGGGGATGGGGGGGATATATCCCCCCAGATTTTGAGGAGGGGGGATGCCCTGTACAAACATCCCCCCCCCCCCAGTTTTCAAGAAAGAAATGGAAAAAAAAACTACATAATTGTGTTATTAGTTAAAATACCGCTTTTAATATTACAAAGTGCCTCCAAAAACCCCAAATTTTTCTTGCTCGGTCGCTATGCGACCTCGCACTAAGTAACAATCAATATAGGCTAAATAAAAAGGTTTGATCCAATGCCCTCGTCTGGGGACAAACCTTTGGAAAGGGTGTTCTCGACAATCAAAAACATTAATGTAGTTGTGTACGGACTAGATTGATGGAGGGCTTGGGGCCTGCAGTCCCAAAAATTTTCATAGCAAAGATTGTGATTTGTTTTTATCACCGGTCTTTAACAAAGCATCATCTGCACGTAAAATGAAAATTGTATCTTCAAAATAGATACTAAAAAGGGAATACCATGCACAATTAACTTAAACTTTGAGCTCAAAATTTTCAGCTCGCGCTTCGGGCTCGCTGATACTAAATCAGATAAAAATTATATAAATATTTCCAATTATAAGCTTAAAATTTTAGACTCGCGCTTCGCGCTCGCATTACCTTTCCAACCATTATTAAGATGAATAGTAATCAAGGCAGCCAATAAGATTCTTAAAAGCATACATTCAATGACAAATTTTCTTCGTACCCCCTCCCTCTCCCGAATACATTTCTCTTTAGGTATATGCATAAAGTGTCCCCCTTTTCAGAAAAAAAAGAAGCCATTTTCCATCGTGACCCCCACTTTCTAATCGGTTCCGCCGCCTCCGCTATATATATATTTTCTTATTTTTGCGCTCGTGGATACTATATATTAGGATCTATAATGCACAAACATATCAATTCTAGTTGTAAACTTAAGAGGAAGAGGGCGCTATCACTCTACGCAAATCAAACGCTGCCATAGACATTTTGTATTTTGCACAGTTTTTTCACTTTGTTTTCTTGATTATGGCGAGCAACTACCTTTTCAAAGAAATGATCAACTTGAATAATTACGCTAAGAGTCTTTTTTTTTTCAAAAATATGAATAACTTACTGCAAAGGGGAAAAAAAGTCCTGTCACTTGTGTCAATTCGAAATCCTAATCAGATCAAATTCCTGTACAATATGGCCAATTTTGCTCTCAAAATAGCTCATGCGCCACATAATTATCTTCCTGGATAACGCATAATTATATAACAGCTTAATGATCAAGCCGTTTTTAAAAGCTTGAATTCTCACCTTTCCAGAGATGGTAAATTCATTTCGATTGGTTAAGAAAAAGTCCTGTCACTTTGAACATTATCACAATAGAATCTTTACTCGATGGGTCGATATTTCCGCATATCACATGCATATCGCATGTGGACGGCGTCTTCGCAAGAGGTGACAAGATCACTACTTATATCAATAATCGTTTGGAACATCAATCTATGTGAAATAAAGATTCTGATTACAACTTCATCACAATAATGTTATAAGCTTGCCCAAATGTGTATTTCCTCCATCTGGTCTGGAGAATCTATTAACTAACAACATGATAAAAGTTCATTAATTTCTTTCATCTCCATGTACGAGTAGATTGCTGAACAGAACGGATAATACCATTCCAGCTGCAGGGAAGTCTTCTTAAGCGAGTTTTTGTGAGCTAATTTATTATTGCAGCCAGCTGTATAGATTTCTACGCTTGTCAGTCGTATTTCCAACGTCGCTTCGTTGCGTCTGGCCTCTTAGATAATGGACGCGCCTTGTTTAATTACGATATAATGCCGCACATTGGTATACGTTAACTTTACATTTTACATAGAGTAGAATTGATATGTATTTCCAATTTCAGCTTAAAATTTTCGGCTCGCGCTTCGCGCTCGCTGATACTAAATCGGATCTGTAGCCTAATGCACAATTATCTCAAATTTTTAGCTTAAAATTTTTCGGCTCGCGCTTCGCGCTCGCATTACTTTTCAAAGACAAATTCTATCTGCACCCTCTCTAATGCTAATATGGGTATTAAAAACGTTCCTTGTATACGCTAGTGCTTGTGTATGTCAAACAAAATCGCGACAAGTTGGCAAATTTTTTCGCTCATCCCCCCCCCCCCCACTCCTCGACACGGATTTCCTACCCTTAATCATATCAAAATCCTAATCTATGACTGTATACCTGGTTTCCAAATGAGGCTACCGAGAAAAAAAATCAATCGTAATTTTTAACCAATCGGAAGTCTTTGTGTTACGATGGTAACAGGGCACAGTCTCATTGCCAGTCCTGCTCATTGCCATTTTTCAGAAGAGTATTAATTATTTTACATATAACTATGAGGGAACTTCACCACTTACAATATTTGCTTTCTGTAAGTTTCTTTTCTCCTTTTCAATGAACCCTATTGATTATGGAAAATAAAACAACTTTGAATTGAAAATTGAATTGCTGGTTATACATCATGATACCTAGGTTCCGCAGAGGCCTCTATGAAATAGAAAGTCCAGACCTTGCAAAAAGAAAAATGTATGCAATTGACATGTATGTAGTGAAAGTTTGTGGAAAATGTATCTATTTTGAATGTTATTAATGTGATAACAAATATTGGTGAATCATTAGAGGTCATTTATATTTTCACATTGTTAAAATCACTCAAGGTGTAGGTTGAGTAAGGTAAAACTTTCATAGCTCTACCTTGTGTTTGGTGCTATAGCTCCAGCTTGTGTCCAAGTTCATACAGCCTTTTGAAGTGTATCAAGCATAGACAATGATAGAAGCAAAAATTGTTTACGGTGCCAAATCACCTTGAATCAAATCTTGGTTGAATATCAAGGCAACATAGGAGGCAAAGAGGTTAGTTTATCTCATGATCATAATGATTTCTGATATTTTGTATGCTAAATGCGTAAATTAGTGAGTTTATTTTGACTTGTCATATGTACAAATGCACATGAATGTTACATAACAATGTGAATGTCAATGTGTGTTGTATGCATAGTAGCAAGAAATGAAGTCAAGTTCAATGCAGAAATGGTAATTACCTTTAAAGATAATGCTATGATATCCTTGGTAATATAAGAGGTGCATTCATGCTCATGACTTTGAAGAGATGAACATGTAATTTGAGTATAAAAGATTGAATCATTTATTGAATGACATAAAGGGCCACTGAAGTCACGCATGAAGGTCAGTCTAGCTATTTAGGTCTTCCTTTATTTAGACAATCTTACACATCATTATTGAGTCTTTGATTGAGGATGATAAATGGATAAAAGCCAAATGATTATAAATATTTTCAATGTGCTTTAAAAAGATATACTTTATGATGCTTTCATGTACAATTATTTACTGTTACAGTTTTCACGGAGCTTATACAACTATATAAAAGAGTTTTATGGAGCCAAAGGAGCGCATTGATGTATGGAAATGAAACGCCAGAATACAGGAAAGCTCCCGTATGATACTCGTGTCGACCTTGTCTTTTGTTTGGCGTCAAAGCATTCAAAATGTACATACAAAACATTAGGGGTAAGTATGTCAGAAATGACATCACAAAATCAAAAGTTTAAGCATTCATAAATTCGTTAATTTGTTGTGAATTGTCTTCAAACCTATTCTCTTATTTTCGTTTTAAAAAATGAATTGAATACCAGAGTGAACTTCCCCTTTGATCAGGGTTGACTGTATATTTTAAAACAATACTTAAGCAGTGAGATACGGATTTGTGTAACTACAGATATAAGAGTGGAGTTTCAACTGTGGGGTGTATTCGGTCCTCGGTGATAAATAACAGAGCTAAGGCTCGGTTTTTTTTTTCCTTTGTTTTTCAGGGGTTATACTGAGGCATATAGGTCCCGTTTACAAAGAGACTTCCTTCTATTTTGTGCTTGGTACTGTGTCTATTTATGTTCAATGTACATATCTCCATAAATAGTCTTTTTGTCATTTAAGTTCCTCCTTTTGTCCTTATTATCTTTATCAGTATTTTTATTATTGTTATTGTTGTAAATTTTTTTTCTGTATTACAATGTTTTTAATGACCTGTACACATTGATTTGTTTTTATTAAATAAAAACTCAATTAAAAAAAAAAAAAAAAAAAAAAAAAAAACTTCCCCTTTGATATTTGCATGGGCTCATATATCCATCCAGGGCATGTGGGGCCTACTAATTTTTGCACGGCTACCAGGAGCATATTCAGTCAACTTTTCTCCTCAAGAAATACTTCAACAATATTAATTGCAGATCTTAGCATGCTTATAACCTCGAAAAAGTATATTTCAATTTTCACTCAAAATGATTAGGCATACAATATAGCCTTACTGGAATCATCGTTCTATTTTTTGTGTTTTCGGACTTCTTTTCCAATTGTTTTACAACATCGTTGCAGACCTATAATTTCGTTTAGGTTATGCTAAAATACTTTATCATATATGTATCATGTTTGTTAAAATATTTAATATGTTCTACAAGAACATTCTGTACATTGAACACAATTCAGCCTTCGGGCTGCCATGTTTGGTCTCAATAACACTTTTTCAACACACTGGTAGTTACAATGACAATCCGTTATACTACAGTCACACAGACACTTACGTTTAGTTACGTTTTTGTCGTTTTATCCTTATTTCATCTTCTATTATATCATTTGTTATGTATTTATTTGTTTTAGTGGATGAACGAAACTATCACTTCTTTCATTGCTGACTATAACGGGAAGGCATCCGTGGGGATCAGCAGGAAGAAATAGACGTAACTCAACGTAAGTGTCTGTGTGACTGTAGCATAACATAAGAAAATACGTTGTCTCTTGGTTATCTTAAGTGACTGCCCCCTTAAATTTCAGGGGCCCTATTGGCCGATCCACAGGGGCGATCCCCTCCTGATGCTCCCCTCTCTAGTGGTTCCATGCAGCTTGTATTGTGACCCATTTCAAATAAACGAATCTGAGATCGCGGTCATGGGTCACGATAGAAGCAATGCCAGATGGCGCACTTGCACTGCAACCACGAATGACTCCCAAAAAAAAGTCAGTCACCCTAGAAGAGTCACAAGGGAAGGCGTATACATTATATGGACTATACCGAGTGAGTATGTGAATATATATATATATATATATATATATATATATATATGTGTGTATGTATATATATTTAAAAAATATTTTTAAAAAAAGAGAGAAAGAGGGAGAGAGAAAACCAAGTTACAAACCCCAAATTATTATACATATTTTGAAAGAGTATTCTCCCACATATTCGGTACGAGTTTGTGTGGGACACGGTACATTGTTTACGAGAACGTAAAAAGCGACTTGTGCAAAAGTGGGGCTGAGATAAAAACAATGAAAAAGCGACTGTATCCTGATTAAAATGACACAGCAAAAATGTTTTGAGCTAAGTAGGATCTGTGTAAAAATGATATAAATTTATCAAGTAATCCATGAGAGAGCACACAACAAAGAGCAAATGGTCATTTACCGACTCAACAAGGACTCTTGGTACGTTTAAAAAGTTATTATTTTGTATTTGACGAGTGCTTACTCATGCTTGACTAAATAGATGTATCTACTTTTTACACATAATGTAGTAAATAGGTGAAACAACATTTTTGCTAAATTATTTTGCTTAAAACATTTTCGTTAAAAAGTTATGTCATTCTAATTAGGATGCAGTAGCTTTTCTGTTTTGAAATCCCCCCACTTTGGCTCAAGTCGCTTTTTACATTCTCTCTCTCATTCTCATGGCGCATTAACTATGCGCCGTGTTCATCCAAGCGTAAACAAATACCATATACCCCCCCCCCCAAGTTACATGCGGTTCATGATACCCTTTCACAATATGTATTATAATTTTCATTTAAATGACAATTTTCTAGGTGTTACTTTTTTTACTATCTCGGCAGTATATGAAAAGGGTGACGATTACTCATCTCCATGGGGGTGGGGCATCGGAATTGTTCCATAGAGGGGTCATAGGGGCGTCAACAGGTTCTAGAAAGGGGGCGTTATTATGTAATGTTAATATGAATACGAATTCCCACCTTGGGCTGAAACCTTTCTCAATCTAGTGACCTGTAAACATGGTAAAGGAGATATTTGCAGTTTCATTCCGCTTAAACTACCGAGATGATTAACATGGCCAACGGTGCATCTCCTTCCCGATGTACCTACCATTACCTGACATTACCACACATGTCTTAAATACGCGATTTTTTTTTTTAATTTCAATTCTTTTACATGTTGTTGTTTTTTTTATAACCTCCATTATGTCGACCATTTTTGTATATGAAAAGGTTTGTTTCATGAGAGGAGAACATATGTTAAACCGCCGTTTTACTCTTGGCCAAGCGATACAATTTCTAATAATATGAGCGCAAATTGTAAATCATATTGGAGAAATAAAAACCGATTTAGGGCATGACCCTCTATTACGGAAGAGTTAAACAAATTACGTACCATAAATCTCTACCAACACATAACACAATACGATCAGGGCCAACTGACATATTAGATTTATGAATAATCGGTTTCGATTCTGACTTCTGCTGTGTACATTAGTCATTATAAGATGGAATGAAGGAAAAGAAATATAATGATAATATATTACTAAGGAGAGAGAGAGAGAGAAAAGAGAAAAATAGGGGAAGGGGATGAGATTGACGGATTATTAGGGAGAGACGAGTTCGGGGAGGGGTGGGGCATTCACTGTCAGATGTTGGATGTTTTTGTAGTATGAGGTGTGGTTGCGGTGTATGTCTCTATTTTGTGTGTAGTGTGAGTACGGTGTTTGTGTTGCATTGTTTGTTGGTTTTTGTGTTTGTTATTGTGGGGTATGTGTGTGGAGTAGTTGATAGTGTGGGTTGTGATTGTGGTGTTGGTTTTCGTCGGTGTTTGTGTGTGGTGTTGGTTGTTGTGTCCGGAGTATGTGTGGTTGTTTGTGGTAGTGTTCGTTTGTGTGTTGGACTGTGATGTTTGTAGTGTTGTTTGATGGTGTTGTGAGGCGTGTGTCTGTTGGGCTTGGGTTTGGTGTAGTTGGGTTGTGGTGATGTGGGGTTGGTGGTTGGTGTAGTGCTACTGTTTGTTTGTTGTGTACAGGTCAGAGTGTGAAGGAGTGTGAGTGTTATAGGTTTTGTGGAATTTAGTACATGGTATCTAACTTCGCGGAGACGTCTCAGCGACGGATAAAAAGTATTAGAGACGTCTCCGAGACGTCTCGGCGACAATTTTTTGAAAACTGTCTCAAAGCAGTTTTACAAAGAACCGTCTCAAAGTTGTTTCAAAGTTTTCCGCGAAGTGAGATACCACCCTAAGGGATGGCTATGGAGGGGTGGGGGGGGGGGAAGGGGTGGTTAGAATTTGATTTATATTCCAAGACTCATAGATTTGTGTCAAAAGGTCAAATTTATAATTGTAATATATATATTTTAGTCTCTGACAGGGTCATCGCAAGAGCATTGAAAGGAGAAGGGGTTGATATTGTAACCCTTGTTGGACATATTTATGTTGATTTTTCTCTTGTTTCTTTTTCTATATTTATACATGGTATTAGTGATTAATTATAATTATTTCGAGAAGCTAGTATCTCAGACAGATGTTTGGCTTCATCCGCTCGGTCATGAAACAGCTAAAACTTTCATTATCAAAGCGAACTCCTGACGAGACAGACACATCGCGCGGTACAAAAAAGAAGGAAGAACAGAAAAAATAAAATAAAAATACGCAGGGCAGATTCCGTCTACTCATGTCGTCGGACGAACATAACTCATTCTCATCCGCCGAGTAAACCAAAAGCCCTAATTACTGTGTCAAAAGCACATCCTGATTTATATCCGGGTCGGATTCTGGCGGACCAGAACCAAATATGTGTAGATTACATGTCGCCTGCTAGTGGCCTAGGTCACTCAGCTCTCCCGTTGTGTTGGTAAATAGATACGAAGTAGTCATGACAAGTCAACAAATCATGACTGGAATATAGAAGATTGATGGAAGGTTTAGGAATGAAGCAATGGTGTATCTGGGCTTGGGTTTTGGGCATGGGGCGGCGGGGGAGGTGGGGCGGGACTTGCAACTTTGGGAACTATAAACACTAGTTATAAAACTTGGAGGAAAATGGCAACTATGAACACTACAACCAGGGGCGGGGATCCTGGGGAGATGGGGCACATGTCCCCCTTCGAATTTTTTCTGGAGGATCGTCCCCCTGAAATTTTGAAGGCTGACAAAAAAAAAATTGATAAGCAAATAATGAGTAAATGCTGAACCATCTTTTCAGTGCTCTAAACGGCAATCGTTCACTATTAAAATTGAGAAATATTTTCACTCGATCGCTGAACAAACAAACTTTTTTATGTTAAAAATTATGAGCATTGCTTAAGATCTTCCAATATGATCATTATTAAGAAGATTTGCAACATTAGCCTTACCTTAGACAATGCATGGATCTCTCGCAGGACCCATGGTTACACACGCAGTATGTGTATTGCAGGGCCTGAAATACAGACGCTGCAGACCCTTTTCACTACAATTTCAAATTGTACACCGTGTAGAGTTAAAATTTCACAAGTAAAATTGGGCAGTTTTCTTGCTCGGTGGCTATGCTCCCGAGATTTTAAAACTTCTTTACTATTTTTGTTTCTGATTAGTGATCAAACGAACGTGTTTCTGCTATGAAATAAAGTAACTACTGCTGTAGGGGGAATGGTTGCCACCCTCCCCCTCTCTCTCTCACCCTTTCTCTTGACAGACAATCTGTAGGCCCTAATTTTTTTCCACTGCCTTTGTCCTTGCTTATCTGTTTCATGTGTTGTTGAATTTCTTTCATAAATAAAGCAAGAAATGCATTTGTCACATAACATAAAACATGGCAGCTCGTCACGATATCTAGTGTGTATAAACAGATAAGAGCATTCATTACATGTAAGTGGTATGACTATGAGGCTTGCTAGCCGATGCCTGATTATTCCTTGTGTAATAAAGTGTCACCATAGATGTCAATGCATCTTCTCAAAATATCTTTCGTCAATATTCTTCTTACTCTGAAACAGACTTTATCTTTGACATGGAATCACTACGTTTTGCGGCACTAACTTTTATGACTTTTTTGTGATAACGACTCGAACATAACGCTCTGACGACACCTATCTGTATCAGTAATAACTCACCGTTCATTTTTATTTGGAACTCCTTTCTCATTATCCATAAGCAGCAGCAGAAATTCAATACTTGTTTTGTGTAAATCATGCAGCGTACCAGCTTCCTCAATTTTTAAACATTAGTCAATTTTGATAACGCCTAATCATGGAAACAGAAACCAGCAACTATTGAGATGTCAGCCTTATTCTTAAAGAAACAAAAACAAAGAAAAGAAAACTTAAAGGAAGAATAAGAAACAGTAACCAATATACGACATCAATCATAATATCAACCTTGAACATACGTTCCATTGTATGAACACGGATAAATCAAAGAAATAAATTTGAAAGATAAAAATTGTCTGTATCTCAAATTGGTAGATTGAGGTGGCAGGATGGAGGAGGAGGGGGGGGGGGGGGGGGGGGGGGGGGGGTCAAGCGGCCGTAGTTACCCTTCACCACCTGACCACGTGGGTCTACGCCACAGCCTTCCATCCCCGGCCAAGGTTAAGTATATACTAGTAAAAAGGATATAGCCCTCATAATAAAACCAAAATAATAATAATAATAATAATAAATCACGCTTTATATACAAAAACTGAATAAAGTGTTTTTATCAATTTTAGATTTAAAACTGCAAAACTTGACATGAAATAATAACATGGAACATTTAAGGCGCCTTACCAAAAGATAAAGCCGCGGCCCCCTGCGTGAACGCCACAAAGCGGGATTATATGTCGGATGTTACCATTCCTCTATTATTCTTCCATTGACTTAATTGGTGGGGATTAGTAAATCCGGTTTCACAAGGCGTTCATTCAGAAGGCCGCGGCTTTATCTTTTTGGTAAGTCGCCTAATGAGTATTTTGATCTAATGATGCATGGCTAGATTTTTAAAGTTGTAAACGCAATTTGTTAAATTTTCTGCATCAAACTCTTTAGATTCTCAAGCACATTCGGTTTTATTTTTACAAATTTTTTTTTTTTTTTTTTTGTAGGTTACCTTCAATTTACCTACTTTATTCTATTGATTCATTCAAACATATTTAAACAAGATACACTTGGTCCTGGTCATGTCTTCTTTTTTCTTTGTTTTATATGTCCCGTCATTTATTTATCTTTATTTTTGGCGGGGGGGGGGGTGGCTGTTAATAATATGTGCTGCAATGATTGTACAAATTTAAGTGTTTCATATTGAAATTGCGGCCCTATTTGTAATTTAATTCTTAGCAACATGCCCAATGATCATATGTAATTCATATCATCCTTCTCTCTACGGTAACCTGAAATGGCGATTTTTGAAAAACATAAACAAAATAATAGAATTAGTTTAAAACATCGAATCGGATTGATTGCTATCTTATTTGTAGAAAAAGTAACTTAAAACTGCCTCATTACAGTTTTTTTTCTTCTTGTAGTTAGTAACAATTATTATTTGACTGCGGGTGACGTCCTGACAGTGACTCCACATTTATATTGCTCCAGGTTTTATTTCGTATGAAATATAAGGTTAGGGATATTTTTGAAATATTGTTTTGTGTTAAGTTCAGGGTTTAGGTTGAAGTAATTATTCGATTTGTGTATGTAATTTACAGGGGATCAATTACCACCGGAGCAAATGACACCGGTGCAAAATGTCATATAATCTGTGAGGTTGGGATAATATGATTGTGTCCAAATGAAGGTGTTGCACACGTTTGGGGAATGATTTATGTTTTGTCGCGCGCCTCCAATGACTATTTGAAAATATTGTCATCAATTTAGCCAACTAATGGCCCCATATATCAGAGGCCCGGTCGTCACCGTGTCTGTAAAGCATGACCTCGGGTAGCTGGGCCGTGGGATGATAGACGAGAACCCGTTATGACCACGGTTGGTGACGAGCTTCTGGCTCCAACATCGAAACTACGCTTACTCGATTGCCACCCCCCCCCCCCCCCCCTCCCGCCAATTCCACCCCATTCTTCATTTTGCGATCTTTTCTTGGGTCTTAACGTCTTTCGCACTTTCATGACACAATTCGCTTTGGGTTTCCCTTTTGTATTTCAAAATCGAGTCGTTTTATAACCTTAAATTTCTAATCGTTCCAATTAATTTAAAAAACCTATTTTAGTTCTATATGTAGTAATTCTTGATATCGACCATCTCCCTATCGTTTTTTTTTTTTTCTTTTTTTCTCTTTTTTCTTCTTTTTTTTGTTGCTACAAATAGTAATTGTATTGAATAATGTTTCTCTTGGCCGTAAGTTACGAATTTAAAATAATGTCATAATTTTGTTGATTTATTTAGGCCTGTTATATATACATACATACATATTCTTTAAAAATGTATCAGGTGCCGGTTGGCCTATACAATTCCGTGTGTCTGTAAGCTGTAAGCATATTATGTATATCATGTTGGGCATTCTTGTAAAAGCTTGTAATTATCTAAATGGTGTTTTATAGAAATATTCTATGTACTGAAATAAAACTTGATAACTAGGCAATGCCGATACCAAATTTTATTACACCAATCCTGCCAATGGTTTCTGCCCACACGGTTGGTCGCACGCCTGTAATTCGATCTAGTCGATTAAAAATGGCCCAACCGACCCAGGGTACCAAAGATGTCGTCATTGTTGTTTAAAAAAAATCATTTAAAATCAATAATATGTAAGCCTATATAAAACACCTTTTTTCAATTGTACAATGAAAGTGATCATCAATGGTCCAGATGAGTCCATTTAGAGATGAGAAGTTGGTCCCAGTGGGATTTTGGCAGAACTTTATTAGTTGCTCAAGGTACTCCCAAATTGTTGCCAGTTTAAGTATATTTAGTGTATTGTTTTACTGCAGCCCCTCTAACAAAAGAGCAGAAAAACCTCCCTTCATACTTGCACATGATTAAGAAAAACATATGACCAAGTAAGGCCCAAAGTTCGAAGAATGTCATTATAAACACTTATTTTTAATGATTTTGTCAAATCTCATTTTTTACACACGGGTCTATATTGAGGACTATTTACAGGCGTGCGCTCGATCGGATGAACGATTTTGCACCGCAAGATGGCGACATGTCAAACACTAGATTATCATTGATTGCGTTTCGTTCGAATTGAGATAACACTACTTGAAAGTTTTTATTGACCAATTCTTATTTATTAGTTATTTTTTAAGAATACATAAAATATGGTCCCACGGAACGACTATACATCGTCCTATATATGGGTTGTTTTACGATCAGGGTACACCAATCTATCTCATTTGTTGTTGTGTGATACATTGACTTATTTTCATTACACATTATCTCATTTTATGTCTCTTTCTAATGTTTCTTCATTTATACATGTTTTGTTTTTAGTTTAGATCCTGAGGAATAGTAGACGCCCGAAAGCTTATTTGTGACCTGGTAGAAATTTTGCAACGGCCCCTTTGTACTTTCATACGGATCTCAATTGTATATTAATAATGAAGGAGAGCGGCATAGTACGTAAACCGTAAACCACCAAGTCTGATCACACACACACACACACACGCGCGCGCGCACACACAAAAACATTCATACAATTATTTAAAAAAGAAACAGAAGTACTCGTTCGGTAATAAAATGTGTAAATAATATGAGTGGTATTTTGGTGTTATTTTATTTATAATTTTTTTTATTTAATTTATTTATTTATTTTTTTATTTATTTATTTTTTTTGGGGGGGAGGGATTGATTCGAAGTTAAATCCACTGTTCAGACATTTAAGGGGGACTCCAAATTTAAATACCGATGATTTGAAAAGAGGAGTAAAATATAACAATGACAATAGTGAAGGTTTCATCAAAATCGGATGAAAATTAACAAAGTTTTGATTTTATGGTAAGCTTTGATTTTGCCAATAAAACGGTTTTGTGCATAATATATAGTCACATGTAAAATTAATGAGCAACCGTGGATTTAAAAAAAAAAAAAAAAACAGCGATGACTCCTTATCTGCTTATGGAATGTTTCAGATCGATAAGTCATTGCTGAAATTTATATCAAGCTCGTAAATTTTTCTTTTTTCTCTTTTTTTTTCTTTTTTTTTTGTATAATGAAATACAAAACAAAAAACTGTAGTGCTTATCAGCTTGCTCATTGAATGTGCATGAGACTATGCTCAGAACTGTTTTAACAAAATTATGCAAAACTTTTTTAAAAATTCATAGCTCCGCTAATTCTCATCCGAATTTGATGAAAATTTGAGTACCATCTCTTGTATTTTTACCATTTTCGCCCTCACTCCTTCTCATAAGGTTATTTTTCTTTCTCAATCTCAGAATACAGTAAAAAATATGAATCTGTGAGATCATTTCTTTGCAGGTGATGATACTTTATTGAATACATAAAGCAGATTAGCAGAATCAGAATTGAGATTTACACTACAGCAAATTATTTTTGTATTTTAAAACACTGCCCAGTTTTATAAACATTATATTATAACTTGTGGTAGACATGGTAGATTTGACGCTTACAAATATTGATATTTACTTCACAGTTAGACGTATTATAACGAAAGGGAATTATTGTAAAGTCTGTGATGAGCTTTGCGTTTGAAAACCGCACCACAAAATCAATTCAACTTCAATGAGTTCACTCAAACAATGTTTGCCCTATTCTCTAGCTTTAATAGATTTATTGCTATTCCTCAAGAAAGTGAATTTTATCTTCTTTTTTTAAGGCTGAGTGATTTGCTGATATAATCTTTTCGAAATTTAAAGTTAAGGGATGTATCAGATTGTCTGACTGAACAAAGTGTCCCCATTGACCAACCTAAACTCTTTGTATTATCATTCAATTATGCCATCCTATATCCCGCATGAGAAAAGATGTATGCCAGTTAGCCAATAAATTTGAAAAGACAATTCAAGTTTAATAGATGGATCATGACTAGGCACAGTAAGCCATGAGGTTAGGCGAACCTTGCACATCAGAGATTACACCGGATGTGGCATCGGCAATGATATCTGCGTACACATTCTCTGCGTTGTAGTTTCCGGATTTGGCATCTTCAATAGCGGCGTAAACTGCAGCAATACCTAAAGGAAACCACAAAAAAAAAATTTAAAAAATAAAAAAAACGTTAACTCTTTTTAAAAGGCCATCTAGCATGTAATGTTAAGACGTTATTAAATAGTGTAAGAAATAAAATACTGTAATCGGGCCCTCCGTTGAACGTGTGGTGCAATATCTCATTTTTATACGGGCGTGAAAAAAAAAGGAAATAAAGGCTATTGAGTAAGCTCTCCATATTCCATTTGATTTTGGCAAGCTTTCGGCCATTCGATCTTCGTCCGGCCAGTAAAACTTATATGAACTTATATCAGGGAGAGGGCGCTCTTTGCCAATGTGTATAGTCACTTTACCGCTGTAAATAGTGTAAGAATAATGCGCACTGTAATTGGTTCGATGAGTACCAGGTGCATGGCATGTTTGCAACTATATATAAATATATGAACATGTCCCAAACTGACAATTCTTACCTGCAACGTGAGGACATGACATACCGGTTCCACTCTTAGTAGTTGTTCCATAGTTGTTACTATGAGTCAAATTGACGGTGCTTACCTGCAACGTGAGGACATGACATACCGGTTCCGCTCTTAGTAGTTGTTCCATAGTCATGCGCGTATTCTGGGGGGGGGGGGGCTTTTCGGGCCCGGGCCCCCGGGGGGCGCGCGGGGGCGCCGAAAAGAGGAAGAAAAAGGGAAAAAAGGAAGGGAAAAAAAGAAAGAAGAAAAAAAGGAGGAAAAAAAGAGAAAGGGAAAAAAGGGGAAAGAGGAAGGGGAAAAGGGGGAAAAGAGGAAGGAAAAAAAGAGAGAGAGAGAGGGAGAGAGAGAGAGAGAGGAAGGGAAAAAAGGAGAGGGGGAAGGGGCGCCCTTAAAAAATGGGGGCGCCAAATTGACAGTAAACTAAGGGGCGCCAAATTGACCTAAACGTAGGGGCGCCAAATCGACCTTAAAATTAGGGGGGCGCCAAATTGACCTTAAACTTAGGGGCGCCAATCGACCTTAAATTTAGGGGCGCCAAATCGACAATAAACTAAGGGGCGCCAAATTGAGCTTAAACGTAGGGGCGCCAAATTGACCCGAAACTTAGATGGGGGCGCCAAATTGACCTGAAGCTGAGGGTGCACCTAATTGATATTAAACTTAGGGGCGCCGAATCGATCTTAAATTTAGGGGGGCGCCAAATCGACATTAAACTACGGGGGAGCCAATTGAGCTTAAACGTAGGGGCGCCAAATTGACCCGAAACTTAGATGGGGGCGCCAAATTGACCTGAAGCTGAGGGTGCGCCTAATTGATATTAAACTTAGGGGCGCCGAATCGATCTAAACTAAGTAAGGGCGCCAAATTGAAAAAAAGGGTAGGGGAAGGGGGCGCCCTTAAAAAAAATTCAGGGGGCCCAAATCGACAGTAAACTAAGCAACGCAATAAACTTAGGGGTGCCGAATGGACCTTAAACTAAGGGGCGCCAAATTGAGCTTAAACATAGGGGCGCCAAATTGACCTTCAACATAGGTGGGACGCCAAATCGATCTTAAACTTAGCGGCTCTAAATCGACCTTAAATTTAGGGGGCGCCAAAATCAAACTTAAAATTAGAGGGGCGCCAAATTGACCAGAAACTTAGACGGGGGTGCCAAATCGACCTTAAACTTAAGGGCGCTAAATCGACCTTAATTTAGGAGGGGCGCAAAATCGACCTTAAACTTAGGGGCGCAAAATCGACCTATATTTATTGAAACTTAAACCTAGAGGGGCGCCAAAATGATCTTAAACGTAAGGGTGCCAAATTTAGATCAAATGTAGGGGGCAAAAATGATCTGAAACTTAAGGGGCGCTGAATTGAAGTGAGACTAAAGGGCGCCGAATTGACCTGAGACTTAGGGGTGCTTAAATTTATCTTAAACTTAGTGGCTCCAACAATATCCTATTTACCTGAAACTAAGGGGCCCCAAAAAACAAACACACACACAAAAAAAAACAAAACAGAAGGGGTCTTTAAAATGGTCTCTATCTAGAAATAGCAAAATGTTAAAATTCCATGCAAAATTTTCGCTCGCGCTTCGCGCTTGCATCATCTTTTCCCATTGATTTATTACATTGTGTCGAGGAACGCGTAAAATGACCTGTTTTCTAATCATTCGAATGCATCAAAATTTCCGTTCCCTATTCGCACTCGCCTATGTTTTTCCTCTTTTACCAGAATTTACAACTAATTTACTAACCGTCAAAACATTTAAATTTACTTGTTTTCACGTTACATTTTTATTTATTTATTTATTTTTTTTTTTATTTATTTATTTTTTTTGCATTTCAAATTTATGTTCAACATATTGGCGGCGTCAAATTGAACTGACACGTACGGGCGACAAGATGACCTGAAACTTGCGGGGGCACTAAATTGAAGTTAAGGGGATGTCAAATCGATTTTAAAATTAGGGGCGCCAAATTGGGCTTACACTTATAGGGCGCCCAAATGATCTGAAACTAAGGGGCTCCGAATTTACCTGAAACTAAGGGGCAACAAATAAGTTTTTAAAATATGGTCTCTATATAGATAGAGCAAAATTTCAAAATTCATGCATCCGGGTCTGTATATACATAGCAAAATTTTCGCTCGCGCTTCGCGCTCGCATCATTTTTTCCCCAATGAATTATTACATTGTGTTCCTGAGGAACGCATGAAATGTCCTCCTTTCTTATCATTTGAATACATCAAAACTTCCGTTCATGCTTCGCTCTCACCTGTGTTTTTCCTCTTACCAAAATTTACATTGTGGGATTCTAACATCAAAACACTTCAATTTTATTTGATTTCACGTACATTCATTTTTCGCATTTTCAAATTGACCCTAAATCTTAGGCGGGCGCCAAATTGAGCTTAACGTAAGGGCGTCAAATTGACCTGAGACTATAGGGATGCCAAATTATCTTAAACTGAGGGGCTCCAACCTTTATTTTGAACTTAGGGAGATCGCTTGCCGAATTTACCTGAAACTAAGGGGTAACACTTGCGTATTATGAAATTATTGGTCTCTGAAAATTTTATATTCCCCTGGTCTGCTATATACATAGCAAAATTTTGGGCTCCGCGCTACTGCGCTCTCATCATTGTCTTTTCCCAATAAGTTTATTACATTGTGTTCCGAGGAACGGCATGCAAGCCATGTTTTCTTCCATCTTCAAGACCATCAAAATTCCGCTCTCACCTGTGTTTTTCCTTGACCATAATTTGCGATTATGGCGGTTACTAATCATCAAGCCATTTAAATTTATTTGATACCAACGTTACATGTTAATTTTGCATTTCCCAGCGGCATTCAAATCACCTAAATCCGTATTATGTAATGGCGCCAATTCAAACTAACATTTTAGGGTGGCCGGCCCAAATGATTAGTTTGGCGGCCAAATTTATCTTAACTTAGGGGGAAGCAAAGGATAGATAAGCGCTGGATAGATAGATATCCATCTCTCTTCATAATCATGTAAAATTACTGGGCAACATTAACGTCATTAAATCATGGAGGCCAAATTGATCCTAAACTTCAGGTCTCTATTTACATAAAGCAAAATTTTCTTATCGCGCTTCGCGCTCGCTTCATTTCCAAAAGAGGTTATACATTGTGTTCCTAGGAATGCATAAAATGTCACGTTCAGAAACTTTCCGATACGAATCAGTTTCCTGCTCGCGATCAGTCGCCTTATTTTTTCTTCTTGTAACCCAGATTATGAGGGATTCTTGGAACAACAAATACATCAAAATAAACGATTATTATGCCCTCCGCCACCGAAGGGTTGGTGCCTGAGCATTATGTTGTTTCGGGTTTGGTCCGTCCGTCCGTCCGTACGTCCGTCACGTTCCGTACGTCCGTCCGTCCGTAACGTTACGTCCGTCCGTACGGTCCGTTCCCGTTTTCGTTCTCGCGATAACTTAAGAACCGTTTGACGGCATCACTTTTCAAACCTTGGATTCATGTATGCATATCGGTAGGACAATGATCTGAATTGACTTTGGGGTATTAGGTTCAAAGGTCAAATGTCACAGACGGTCCATTGTATGCATGAAAAATGCTCGTTCTCGCCAAACTAAAAACCGTTTGACGCGGGTCCAACTTCAAACTTGGGTAATGTGTTTGCCTATTGGGAGGGTGGCAATGAACTGAGTTAGATTTTAGGGCATGACGGTTCAAAGCGTCAAAGGTCACAGATGCTCATTGTATACATGAAAATTGTTCGTTTCGCAATACTTAAAGAACGGTTGACTGCAGTCAACTTCAAAACTTGGGATCATGTATGGATATGGTAGGGCGCAATGAGACTGATTAAGAATTTGGCGGTCATGAGGTCCAAGGTCACAGAGCGTCATTGTGTACATGCGTGAAAATGGCTCGTTCTTGCGATTAACTTAAATGAACCGTTTGAGGGATTAAACTTGAAACTTGGGTCATATTGGTGGCATATGTATGAGCGCCGTCAATAAACTAATTAGATTTTGGGGGTCATGAGGTCAAAGGTCACAGAGGTCATTGTGTACATGAAAATGGTTGTTCTCGCAATAAACTTAAAAACCGTTTGACGGGATCAATTTCAAACTTGGCGTCATATGTGCATTATGGGATAGGACAATTGAATTTATTATATTTTGAGTCATAGAGTTCAAAGGTCAAGGGTCACAGACGTCATTGTATTACATGGAAAAGTGGCACGTTCTTGCTGTAACTTCTGAACGTTTATGGATTCAACTTCAAACTTGGGGTCATGTGGGAGGAAAGATGAAACTGTATTAGATGTTTGAGGTCAAGGACATCAAAGGTCACTGGTTATTTATGTAAAAGTGCTCGTTTGTGCAATTTCTGGAAGGACCTTTGGACAGATCAACTTAAACATGTTTATCTTTTTATTACATCAGTAGCCAGTCCTTCCTGAGTTGGGAAATAATTCTTTGATTGATTACGAACTTTAATAGATTTAGGGGTCAATATCTCAAGATTGTCATGCGTATAAATGGATGTAAAATACTCAACATGCACATGCCTTTTTTTTCCGAGTGCAATACGGAGGCATGCCTTCGACCGTGCGCGCGTCGCAAGAGATCATCTAGTTGTTCTTTTACTTTCCACATTACTTGATGGACAAATTTGACATGATTTTATATGCGTTGCTTCAAATCGCTCTTGATTAGACAAATCTACAGCTCCCGTTCATATGATATTCTGAAATGAAGAGCCTAAACAAAATTTGATACCCCTATTGCTTGAATTTCTTTGCTTTCTGATCGTAAAGTAGAGGGGAAAAATCTGATCGCCGCTTCGCGCTCATATTTAGAAATATTCGTATTTTCATTCTCATAGCCGGTAATACCTCACCTATACCTAGAAATGTCTTTTCCATTGAACTTCACCATTGGCAGGCGGTATGAATACCCTCATATACCTAGAAATTCTTTCCATGAACTCACCCATTGGGCAAGATTAAAAAAAAAAAAAAAAAAAAAAAAAAAAAACCTTCAAATAAATTATTATTCAAAATCCTCAAACATACATTTAAGCCGCTAGGCTATGTTTGCCTGGCGGGGGGGGGGCGCCATATTTTGAAAAGTACACAGGGGCGCCAAATTCACGTCGGGCCCCCCGGGGTGCGAAATCCTGGATACGCGCCTGCATAGTTGTTACTATGGGTCAAATTGACGGTACTTACCTGCAACGTGAGGACATGACATACTGGTTCCGCTCTTATTAGTTGTTCCATAGTTGTTACTTTTGCTCAAATTGACGATGCTTACCTGTAACATGAGGACATGACATACTGGTTCCGCTCTTAGTTGTTCCATAGTTGTCACTATGGCTCAAACTGACGGTGCTTACCTGTAACATGAGGACATGACATACTCGTTCCGCTCTTAGTAGTTGTTCCATAGTTGTCACTATGGCTCAAACTGACGATGCTTACCTGTAACGTGAGGACATGACATACTGGTTCCGCTCTTAATGGTAAGGTTGTTCCATAGTTGTTACTTTGGTTCAAACTGAGGGTGCTTACCTGAAACATGAGGACATGACATACTGGTTCCGCTCTTAATGGTAAGGTTTTTCCATAGTTGTTACTTTGGTTCAAACTGAGGGTGCTTACCTGAAACATGAGGACACGACATACTGGTTCCGCTCTTAGTAGATGTTCCATAGTTGTTACTATGGCTCAAACTGACGATGCTGGAGCCAGGAGCAAAGATATCAACACATGAGCCGTAGTTTGAGAAATACGATCTGACATCTGAACTGGTGGTGGCTCCCACAGTAATAGCCTATAATTGATAAGTAATGTTGAAAGCAGCAACTTTTATTGTACCGAAATTAGACAGATAAGACCTACATTAAACATTATACAATACTTTGAGCTTCTTGGACAACTCCCTGGATAATTGCCACCGGAAAACTACCCCATTAAAAATCCACAAACTAACCCCACATCTATTTCTGGGGGAAGTTGTCCATGTTTTTTTTTTGTTGCCCTAATTCGATGTTGAAGCGTAAGGGGCAGCAGTTGCCTTAGGTTCTGCAGCCCCAAAACTTTTTAAAACAAAATTCGATGCTGTTTTTACTATAGCGCTACTATATACCTATGGAACCATGATATGAAATGTGAAAAGTGCCCCTTTCCCCTGTACCCCCTTTTCAACTTCAATCTGTCCTATTCACTAATTTACCTCCGGTGCTGAAGCAGGTGACTTATCGCAAGCATCCCCGTCGTCATTGCCTGCAGAGACTACCACGATGACGCCAGCGGCTCGACAGTTCGCGACGGCTGTGTTCTGTGCAGCCGATACTGAACCACCGAGAGACATCGATGCAATAGCGGGTGTATTGCCATTAGAGGCGATCCAATTCAAAGCTAAACGAACAAAGCAAAATCAAGTATCAAAATTTAGCTCAACGAATAAAGCCTAAACAGGAGGAAATTTTCCCCAATAATTATTGTCGCACGAGCTTGATGATAGTTATTTCTTTCATTTTTTTTTTGCGATAAATCCCCCGATATACATGAGTGCAATAATAATGAGATGCTGCTTATCAATTTTATAATGCAAACAGGGATGTGATTTCTACAACTACTACCACTACTACTACTACTACTACTACTACTACTACTACTATAATTTGGAATTAACATCCCCAAAGCAATGAGCAATCAAAGGGTATTGAAAAAAAATGAAAATATTGTCATTATCCTGATATTCTTGAATGTTGTATTATTGTTTTAAGCTCCATATTACGTTTGTATTATTCTTTATTGCTCTTTCCTGTGACATAAGTAATTGGAATGGCAAAATTAATTTTAATTATACCGATATGAAATATGTAGTAAAATCGTCTCCAGTCATTATATATCCTATGTAAAATATTATTTAAAAAGACGGCGCGGATTCTCGTCAAGTTGGTATATAATATTTTTCTTTTGATATCAATAATAATTTACAGAATTGTCGGGAAAGAACGTCTCAGTGTATATTCTTTTTAATAAATCTATATATATATTACCTATATAATTAATATTTAAGAGTTATTATATTATATTTAAGGAGTATATTATATAATTATATTATATATATATAGCTCTTCTTGACATGCATCAGCTAGATCTCTCCGATTGATCTATTGGAAGGCCCCAATTTTTAGGGAATATGATCATACGATAGGGCGCTGATCTACACCTGCGGTCAAAATTCAAATTTTCACAAAAATTCAACCTTGATCAACTTGTGTTGATTTTATAGTCTGCAAGTATATCAACGAGACCAATACTAATTGATATCATTTAATCAGGTCTACACAAGACCCTTTTACAATATAAATGGACATGGTTAGTGCATACATGTCCAATACATGTTTTGTGACCACTATCAATAGCAGTAGTCTCATTCTCGGTGATGTCTAATTCCACTGGAAGCTAACATTAATGGATGTAAAAATCATTTTTCTTATCTACAATATATCGTCGAATTCACCTTTTATGGTCACATTGAGTGTAATCTTGAATTCGTCTAATAGCCAAATGGCTTTAATTGCATTTTTCATCTATTGCCTAAATTGAATTTGCTATTACCGTTTGCTCTCACCTGGAACTGACTAATCACACAGTGGTTGACTGCCAAGTGCGACACTGTTAGACGTAACTGAAATTGGAAACTGAGACGCCATGCATAAACTCGAGGCCGACAGGATGCATTAACCCCAGATCGTCTTAGATACCCACTGTAGTCGGTCAGTGAAAGTTGATATCTCGTGGGATGAGACCTTGCTCGGCAATTCACCTTGATTGAGACGCTGTAATGAGATTTATTTTATGGTTATGGACGTCTTTCATCATCTATCTTGGCGTA
>CALNVZ010000174.1:61913817-61928582 GCA_940671915.1 Paracentrotus lividus
CTTAGATGAATAAACAATGAATCATAAAACATATTTCTAACAGTTTCCATCGTTGAAATTATTTAATTCAAATTTTGTGCATTTTCTATGTATTTCTTTATTAGCGCCCCATTTGATTACCTTGAGAAATTTTAGTAGCACCAAATTGTAGAGCTTGAGTCGCTCTATCGTCATGCCAAATATGAAAGCGATCGGTCATTTTTTTTAAATTAAGAAAGAGGAAGGAAAAGAAGGATAACGGAAATAATGGGAAGGAACAGGAAGAAAATAGTCAATACTTACGATCTCCAGTCCTCCATCTGAAACTACGGTGACGAATGCATTGATGAGAGCAATCTTCCTTTTGATCAAAGCATTAGCCTGACCTGCTCGGCTCAAGAACCTATCCACACTGGTTTCAATGTCTACACCATCCTACAAAAAGAATATTCAAATCAAATTAAATTAAATCATTCCTTCTCTTCGTTCATGGTTAGGTTTAGGGTTAGACCTACGCGGCTCAAGAATCTATCCACACTGGTTTCAATGTCTACACCATCCTACGAAAAAGAATATTCAAATCAAATTCCATTATATCAGAAATAAATCAGGGGAAAGAACGATAAACATTGACTCTGATAAAATATCATGAAAAGACAAACACCTTTAACATTTTTACAAGAGATCTGAACAAATGGTAGGGGAGACAGGGGATGGACGTTACAAAATTCACATTTTGGGCCAGATAATAATAATGAAAGTACTCACACACTCTATTTTGGGTCTGTAGTTAGCCTATTATGTTGGCTAAAACCTGAGGCACATAAACCTTGAAAACATGTAAACATTAATTAACTACAGCTTAATTACTGAAGACATTTTTTTGTAACAACCTACCCCGTATACGAGGTAAGTTGTTACACCATACGGGGTAAATTGTTACATTATGTAAACACACGGGGTAAGTTGACAATGTGTAAATCTCTTATACCATACTTTTGTTTCAACTTTCCAGTTTCTTGGTATCGTTAACATGTGCCTTCAGTTGTAAGAACTATTACAAATTTTAATTTTTGTCAAAAATTCACTTGGAACTGTAAAAAATGGTTTTTGTTGATTTACTTTTTTAATAAAAAACGGAGAGACATCACGACCGGCAGTTCATCACAGCTATGTGTAGGCTGTATATAGATGCAAGTTAGCACGAACTCTCTTGTTCCAACTTAGTACACTGAGAACTGTAACAACTGACCCGTGTAACTTCCATCCCCGGTCTCCCCTACTGTCTAATGATAATCATGCTCAAAACTGAGACATTTTTTTTTTTTTTTTTTTTTTTTTTTTTTTTTTTTACAATTTTTCATTTTCCTTAGATAACATCATACTCCAAATGAATAGATAATTCATAAAAACGTAAAGAACATGGTACCTGGAGAACGACGATGTAACGTCCCGGAACGCCGTGCTTACCGGCGTCGTAGAACGGCGCCAGAGCGGCGTTAGCGGCCACAGCAAGGGTGAGTAGCAATAGGAATTTCATTTTGTATTGTCAATCTACAAAAATATTGAAACAAAATACGTGAAATAAGTGAACTGAATTGCTTGTTTCTAATACTATTTTGGAATAGAATATTCATTCATGTTCATCTTATGCAAAGCAGCACAATTTCTTTTTAGATTTGGCATGAGGTTCAGATATGATTATACAAAGTAACATGACAATATCATTTCAGTCGGATTCTTATACACTGCAAAAACGCTTGTGTTAAATATGCAACACCATGCGGGTGTTAAATTTGTGGTGTTAGATTTCGGAATTAGAATGCTATCTCTCTAACACCACTTGGTGTTAAGACAAATTCTGAAAAAGCACTTTGTTGAAATTTTTGCAGGTAAAAGTCATATCATTTGATATATATCAATTATAAATATCATAAACACAAATATAGCAGCAAATTTAGCTTTAGTTTATGAAGTTAACTGAATATTTTTTAACACCAAAAGCTGGTGTTATTTAACACCAGCCCTGGTATCTATATCCGACCACACCGATTGGTGTTAAATTAACACCAACAAGAATAAAATCAACCACTCACTAGCGTAAATTCGCTCGCCCTATCTATTCATCAGGGGGATGACGCTTTGTATTTTTACGTAATTTCCCCAGATGAATAGCATTCTATACGGATTACGCCAGTGAAATCAACACCCACTGGTATCAAATTCGAAATTAACACTATGAAAAGTGTCAAATTAACACCAGAATGTGGTGTTAAAATAACACCAAATAGTTTTATTAATGTATTTCTAACACCCAAACTGGTGTTAATATAACACCAGTTGGTGTGGTCGGATATAGATTCCGGGCCGGTGTTAGATTTAACACCCGTGGTGTTAAATTTAACACCCCAGTTTTTGCAGTGTAGGAGGGAAACAAATGAAAATGAAACCATGTTCTTTTAGATTACCTTTTGTTAAACCACGGGCCTATTATAGAGCTGGAATGGACTGGGCATTAAGATGGCCTGTACAATTTTAAAACAGGATACTATATCTGAAGTCTACAGTCTGTGTAAAAAAAATGGCACAGTCGGAAAACATTTTTTTTATAGTATGAATATCATTTAGAACCTGGTATTGTTTGACATTTTCATAAAGCAGGATAAGCGGACTTTCTTCTGCAATTTTTTCATTTTTTAAAAATTTTTGACCAGTTTTCTACAGTCAAGTAAAATCCATTTCCGCACGACGTCCATGCTTTTGTGTATAGGTTTCGCATAAAGGAACAATAGACGTGCGTAATTTCGATTTGTTCCTCGTCGCACAAAATTAAGAATAACTTTTGTTTAAAGAAATCAAATTATACAGAACAAAGTGCATCAGCAAGGAAAAAATTCTGGCTTTAATTTGGTACCACATACATACATTATGTGAATATATTTGACACCTAAATTATTTTTTTCCCGACTGTACCGTTTTATTTGACACAGACTGTATATTATTTAAAGTCTATATCTAAAGATGAAAATGGTCATTTCAAACTTACCTTCCTTCCAAAGAACTAAGGATGATGAATGATGAAATCTTTGCTTTCAACCCATTAATAAAGGGTTTCTTAGCGTTCGTTTCAATCTATGAGAAAATTAACAGATGGATCAATATTGCAAAAACAAATAAGATGATAAAAATAATCATTTTGACTGTATCATGATTGATGGTCGTATAGCTCTCAAGATAATAATTATTATTATATATCTACAATATACAGATATTGACTGATGGGGTGTGTAATATAACATTCTTTGGACCGCCGGATTTATATTTTCCCGAAGTGCAAAGCGCTGAAGGAAAATATGATCACGAGGGAAAACATAATTCCTTTAGGTGGTCCCAAGAATATTGTTTTACACACCCCATCAGTCAATATCTGTGATATTAGATAGCCCCCTAAAATTAGCCGCCCCCCAAAAAAGGGCTAATATCTAATTTAAAAAAAAAAATCGGGCCCAAAAATGTTTGGGCCCCCCATTGTTTTTTTCCATGTGAAATGAATTGAAAAGTAAAAAATAAATGGCCACCCCCACCAAAAAAACTTGCCCCCTCCCAAAAAGAAAAGAAAAAAATTAACTTATTGCTACTTTAGTCCCACATATGTTATATCCTTGTAATTGGCAACATCCATTGTTCAAGAGGGCACCATACACTATTATATTCATTGGACCGGCTGGTCAATATTTTTATGCCTCCGCCACCGAAGGTGGTGCCGGAGGCATTATGTTTTCGGGTTGTCCGTCCGTCCGTCCCGTTTTCGTTTCTCGCGATAACTTAAGAACCGTTTGACGGATCACTTTCAAACTTGGATCACGTATGCATATGGTAGGGACAATGATCTGAATAGACTTTGGGGTCATTAGGTCAAAGGTCACAGAGGTCATTGTATGCATGAAAATGGCTCGTTCTCGCCATAACTTAAAAAACCGTTTGACGGGTCAACTTCAAACTTGGGTAATGTGTGCCTATGGGGAGGGGCAATGAAACTGATTAGATTTTAGGTCATGAGGTCAAAGGTCAAAGGTCACAGAGGTCATTGTATGCATGAAAATGGTTCGTTCTCGCCATAACTTAAGAACTGTGTGACGGGTCAACTTCAAACTTGAGTAATGTGTGCATATGGGAGGGGCAATGAACTGATTAGATTTTGGGGTCAAAGGTCAAAGGTCACAGAGGTCATTGTATACATAAAAATAGTTTGTTCTCGTGATAACTTAAAGGTAGTGTCAGCCTTTTGCAGGCAAAAAATATTAAATTTCTAGTTTTGAGAGGATATAGTAGTATACCAATGACTATATCTTCCCACAACATGATTTAGCTCAAATATGTATGTTTGTCATTATATTGCGATTATCAAAATTCATTCCTATTTTTTCGAATCTCGAAAAATATACCGTACGGTGCGAACCGCTGACCGCTAGCGCAGAGAATAATGCACGCTGATGCGCCGTGTGTATATTACTGTGTGCGGTCCGTGCCGCACGCGCTGTAATATCAACGATGTTTGATGGAGAGCTGGTCAAGACTGGTAGTCAGATTTTCGTTTCGTATTACTGATCTAGGCAACCTATGACAGTAAGATTGAATAGACAGTATAGGTCGATCATATTCTATAGTTATGCCAAGTTGCATTAGTTTTCGTAATTTGTGAAAAAGGCTGATACTACCTTTAAGAACTGTGTAAGGATCATCTTCAAACTTGGGTCATATGTGCATATGGGACGGACAATAAACTGATTAGAATTTAGAGTCATGAGGTCAAAGTTCCAAGGCCACAGAGGACATTGTGTACGTGAAAATGGCTTGTTCTTGCGATAACTTAAGAACAGTTTGATGGATGAACATCAAACTTGGTCATGTGTGCATATGGTAGGGACAATGAATTTATATATTTTGAGGTCATGAAGTCAAAGGTCAAGGGTCACAGACGTCATTGTATACATGAAAATGGCACGTTCTTGCTGTAACTTCTGAACCGTTTTATGGATCAACTTCAAACTTGGGTCATGTGAGGAAAGATGAACTGATAGATTTTTGAGGTCAGGACATCAAAGGTCACTGGTTATTTATGTAAATGACTCGTTTGTGCAATTTCTGAAGGACCTTTGACAGATCAACTTAAACATGTTTATCCTTTTTATTACATCAGTAGCCATTCCTTCCTGAGTTGGAAATAATTCTGATGATACAACTTTAATAGATTTGGGGTCAATATCTCAAAGATGTCATGGTATAAATGGATGTAAAATACTCAACATGCGCATGCCTTTTTTTTTTTCGATGTGGCAATACGGAGGCATGCCTTCCGACCGTGCGCGGTCGAAGATTCATCTAGTCTTCGAAGGTGACCGGTCTGGAAAATATACAGATTTCGATCATATTTGGTAAATTCAGTCAGAAAAATAAGCATATTTCATCTTCTTTTGACATTTAGTCCAATCCATGCAACAAAAATGGATTTGAGAATGCTATCAAAGCAGTATATAGCCGCTTGTAAGGTTTGCATTATTATGTTCTTGGGTTTCAATTCAACGATAAAATGGACATAATCATCAAATTTTCGAAATGGTAACCAGTGGTCGCAGGATCGACTTGGGCAAACAGCATGTATTGATATATTGTATTGTTTTATTTATTTAAATAGGGTATGTGTAATGTATCGTTTTATTTCTTTGAATACGGTATAAATGTGTACATGAAACAAAAGAAACAGAAGAAACAAAAGTTTGTCGACCCATCTGAATTTACCTTCCTACATGTACACCTGACATCTTCGTTTTATTTTTGTATTTATCGATGTGAATCAACACTTGAACCGTATCTTATTGCGTGTGGCCTAAATAGGTTATCTTCATCTGTGCTATGGCAAATATTATGTATAATAGATATACAGTGCGTGTCAAAAAAAAAAAGAAAGAAGGAAGATAATCCATTTTCTAATAGAGTAGAACATGGAGTAACTTGCACATACGCGGAGCGTTTTTGAAAGTGGAGGGCTGTGCCCAAATGGGGGGGGGGGTGATGAACAGGCTTAATATCACAAATCTACGGCCATTTTCGCACTTTTGTACACGTTTGATGACAAAAGTGGGGGGGGGGGGCTCAGAAGACAAGACTGAGTGAATGCTGTCACTGACATCATTGCACGGCCTATATCCTCTGATGTGTGGGAGCAGTGAAAGTCTTGTTTCATTTTCTCAAAACTTGCAAAAACTGGATCTTGCACCTATCACATTGTAATATACTTGGTCATGTGTGATCAATATAATGAAAGAAAGGTATCATTACCAAGGTAAAGAGTTGCTCATTAGTTATATGCTATAAATTGATGAAGTAAATGAGTTTGGATAATGATTCCTCTCAAATTGGATTACCTTTTTTTTTCGATACGCACTGTATAATTTTAGATAATGTAGACATCCAGCTGAACATTTTCACATGAACCTAAATAAGTTTTAAAGTTCATGATCTGCAAATGTCGGGGAAAGGTAAATGTAAAGGTATAATGATGCAATGATGCCCAGTTAGGAGTACCTGTCCTCTAGATCATCTCACGGGCGTAGACACGCATTAATTTCTTTTGTTAGTGGGTGATGATCCCCCTGCACTAACAAAAGAAAGTGCGTCGCGCTCTACGCCAGTGGATCCTCTAGATAATTTAAATCTACTTTGAGACGGTTTTGCGGTTCCCGAGTCTCAAAAAACGTCCCGGAGACGCCTCCGCGACAAGTTTCAAAACCGTCTCGATATTGTTTCAAAACCTTTCAAAGTAGTCCCAAATCCGACTCAAAATAGTTTCCGCGGAGTGAGATATAGAATTGTGAATCCTTACATGCCTTCATGCTACAGTCACACAGACACTTACGTTTAGTTACGTATTCGATGTTTTATCCTTCTTTCATCTTCTATTCTATGATTTCTTATGTATTTCTTTGTTTTATTGGATGAACGAAATTATCACTGTTTCCACTGATGACTATGATGGGAAGGCATCCGTGGGGATCCGCAAAAAAGAAAATAATTTTTGGACGCAACCGGACGTAACTCAACGTAATTGTCTGTGTGACTGCAGCATTAGGGAGCGCAAAACGGAGAGGGTGCTTTACGTAATTCTTATGCTGCAGTCACACAGACACTTACGTATAGTTACGTTTGTGTTGTTTTAATCTTATTTCATCTTCAATTCTATCATTTCTTATGTATTTCTTTGTTTTACTGGATGAACGAAATTATCAATATTTCCACAGCTGACTATGACGGGTAGGCATCCGTGGGGATCCACAAAAAAGAAAATAATTTTTGGACGCAACCGGACGTAACTCAACGTAAGTGTCTGTGTGACTGTAGCATTAAAACAGACTATTATAACGCAATACCAATGTACGTCCATATGGAATTAGCAAAAGTAGCGATCTACTTGAAAAGAGGGCATAATGCAGCCCCTGGAGAATTGGGGAAATGTATAATCACTGGTCCAACCGAGTCCCTAGATAGTTACCATCATCGTTGAAAAGCCGATATATATGTTAATCTTAGGCAATTTAGTTTACGCATTTATCAAGACCATCGAGGATTTTTGAGGGGGGGGGGTAATATTTTTTTTCTCAGTTTTACTTATTAGGAGGACCTGTCCACTATGCATCTGCTCAGCAATACATCTAACTGAAGAGGCCACCCTGTATAAAAAAAACCGGAAATAAATAAATGAATAAACATAAATGTGTCAAGTTAAGTTTTGTGACGTCATTTACAAGCTGCTCTTACTGTATAAATTGTCTTTTCATGGATTTCCAATAAGGGATATTAAATGGATTTGATGATATGGAGAATGCACACGTTAAATGGTAAAATTTCTCCTTTCAAAAATTGGCAATTTATGACTTTTACATTACACAACATGCAATATAGCAGCTCACCACTGACATCACAAAATAGCAAGCAAATAAACATTCATAACTTCGTCATTTTTTTGGTTGATTCTCTTTCATCGGTCTTCACCTTTATTTTTCTTTTCATAATATATTCTGCCTTTTTTAACTGTGACCCAATAAATTTTAGGGTTCACTCACCATTTAAAATATTCAGCGGCTGTAAAGAAACCATTATCATCGTACCTACGCAAAAAAAGGCCCCCAAAAGGGGGAAAGTTCATAAAATGGGTAGAGCTTAATTGGTGGTTGTACATTTTGCTCCTAAGTTGACACCGGGAAATAATGTCGGAGAGAAAGTCCGAGATCTTCAGAACCTAGTGATGTAAAATTTGGGATGGGCACATTGACAAATAAGAATAAAATGATGTTCCTGGAGAAGAAAGAAATCCATCTTTAAGAAGAACAGTTTTGTAACCAGTTGGGAAATTGAAATTTGGAAGCTTCCACGAGATGTAGGAATCAGTGCGGACGTGCACCACTGACAACCATTGTGTTGCTGTTGTTGTTGTATCAAAGCGGCTGGTTCACTGCACATCGTCTCTGCACACTGGATAATTCTTTCGTTGGTAGGGTAACTAAAAAAAAAATAATAACAATGAATTAAAAAAAAAGAAAAAAATATATAATTTTGCTTGAAGGTGCTGTTATGATTGTATCTCATCTGTCATGAGACGGGTCTAAAGTGAATTTGGGATTACTAGTTTGAGACGGATTTGATACCGGTTTGAGACGGTTTTGAAAGTATAGTCGCAGAGACGTCTTAGAGACGTATATTTAGTCTCTGCGACGTTTTGAGTCCCGGGAAAATCGAAAAGGTTTAATCATACAATCTTTTTCGTTACAGAGAAGTCTCAAAGACGTCTTTGAGATTCCTCGGAGTCTCCGAGTTGTCTCAGAATCTCGGAGACGTCCCCGACAACTTTGCCAGAAACGTGCTATTATACACTGTTAGAACGCTGTAACAAAAAAATTGTTGTTAAAAAAAAATTGTTTAAACATGTTAATATAGTTGTTTAACACTAACATTATTGTTCAAAACCGAAAAATCGAGGTTTGATACCCTTAAACAAGAGCTGTTTAGAGATAATATAGATACAACGTGAATGAAATTAAACAGGGGTTGTTTAAAACAGCGGTAAAGATTGCTACTTGCAAGATCTAAGCACATACATGCCACTGCTGCAAAAACGTCTTGAAGTATACTCGATCAACTAACAATCTATTTAGTCTAAACGCTTATCACAGAAGTATCAGTCAGCTCTAATTACCTATGCCAACAATAATGTAGGCCTATTTTTAAACAATAAAATGTGAAAAAAAATTTAAAGAGGAAGTTAACCCTGGAATTTTATTGGTTTTAAAAAATGCAGGAAAATAAAGAAAAATATGAATGAAAGTTTGAAAAAAAATTTTTTTGATTCTGTGACGTCACGTGCGAGCAGCTCTCCCATGTGTTGTATATGTAAATTCCATAAATTTGTTTTTTTTTCATGGTTCTTGATAATGGAATGGGTCAATTTGATAGAGGCGTGTATATTAACATATGTTTGATGATGTATCGACCGCACATGTGATATAATTAATTTTCTTCTGAAAAAATGACACTTTATGGAATTTACACTACATAACACATGGGAGAACTGCTCGCATGTGACGTCACAAAATCAAAACTTTAAATATTCATAACTTCATTATTTTTGGGTCGATTTTCTCCAAACCTCCACCCATATTTTTCTTTTAATTTTCTGCATTTTTTAAAACCAATTTAAACCCAGGTTGAACTTCCCCTTTAAGCAGTAACAACGTTGTTTAAGATAACAATACAATTAATGTTAATATTTTAAACAACTTGCTTTAAACAAAACTTTTAAACAACAAGAGGGTTAAAGTTTTAAACAACTACAGGTTGTCTCATTTTTAAATAATGATGTGCGATTCACCGGTTAACATGCAGTTTTTTTTCTAACAGTTTAGGGTTCATACGTTGATTGATGACGGAAATGACCACTAAGATTATCTCAAATGTATTTCATATCTGTATTTGAAACTTTCGTCTAATCGGCTTGGACAATGTGGACATTCATGTAATGTGCTTATTGAGGGTTCCAAATAGAAATGACGATGATGATGATGATGATTCACATCACTCCACTGTCTCTATATTTCCTTAGGTGTTTGATTGGTATCAACCCCTAAAAGTACCAGATGGGTGCAAGACAAATCTTATACTTATGTAGACGATGGCCATTGAGGTTCGTTTACCATTTTCTAAATAAAACATGGCATTGAGTTTCCTTTTTGCTGATACGCCCTGTGTTGTATTTCACGTCAGAAGCTGCTTGCCGCAGCCGGGTTCAAACTTCACTCAACTAGAAATTAAATTAAATTCTATTTTTTCCCACCTTATTGTTAAAAATTTGTCAAAAATTTGGAGGCTAACAATGAAAGTTCACATTATTTAAAAACATCTAGATACACATTAAAAAATACAAAATTTATTAGAAGTGCACATATCAAAATCTTTACAGTGCGTGATAGAAAAAAAAAAAGAGATAGAGAAAGAGAGGCAAAAGAAAGAAAGAAAAGCAGAGAAGGGGAGAAAGACGAGGAAGAGTAAACAATAATCAAAGGAGAATTATTAGAAGGTATAGTGGCAAATGATATTGCTTGTGATTTCGTAAAAACCTTTTCACCCTTTTGGGGCCCTTGCATATACCCTAAAGATAGGAGTTTGAGTTATGCCTGATTACGGGTTGGATGGAAGCTTCAATCGACAGCAATAAAAGCATGAAAAGATGTTTACAACTTCACTAAATAAAAAAAAATAAAAAAAAAACAAAAAAAGTCAATTCAATTCAGTTTTCAACATTGTTGACAACTAGTCAAACACTTCGGAGACTCCTAATGAAGTTCACATTTATGTCAACAAAAAAAAATTCGAGAAGTTAATTGGAAAAAATATACCGTGAAAATATTCGAATATTATTGTCCCTCTTGCATTACGTGGCAAGATTGCTTCGAAAAAAAAAAAAAAGCAAAAAAAGAGAAGAAAAGCAGAAAGGGGAAACAAGATTAAACGATAGGGAGAGAAGAAGAGTTAAAAGAGAATAGAAAAAAAGAAAGTACGGTGTGGAAGTATAATCATATTGACAATAAAGAGAGATACCTTTAGGCCGTTTTGACTAGAGGTTATGACGAATGTGTTTATAAATTCTAAACCCGGGGAGAATAGGTTCAATGACGGTTGATACTTTAGTTCTTAATCATAGACCGTCAGGTCCAAATAAACGCCCTATGGCTTATAAGTCTTCAGTTTCAGTTCAGTTCAGTTTTTATTTTTTCTCATTTCCAGCAAAGTAAATACAAAGCAATAATGAATAACACAAAACATAGAAACATTGAATTATATAAATATATCCAATAGAAACCAAAGTTATGTTTTTGAGTAACAGAATACAGTGTATAATATTGCTAGTACATATTAATGTAAGCTGAGTAATATACGTAAGACTGGAAATGGAGAGGTCCACAGAGAAGCAGAGCTTGTAAGTCGTGGACCCTCAAAAAGTAATCTTTAATATTAAACTATATATATATCATAAATGAAAAAAGAAGTGGCCAACAAAGAAAAGAAGGAAAACAGAAAAAAAATCACAAAACAATAACAGTGTAAAAGTGAAGTTGAGAAAGAGGATTGGGGAAAATACAGAAATGTACCGCATGTGGACGAGGAGAAGAGAATATGACAGAAGTAAATTGGAAAAGTTTCAACATGACATAGAGCCGTGAGAATTGAATCACAAAAGAGGTAGAAAAAAAAACTATGTGGGGTGAGATAGCTTGTGAATGATGAGTTCCTTGGGATGATAGAATTTACACAGAAAGATACTAGCTTTTGTAGGGAAGCAATAAGTTAAATTTTAGTCTTCTTTTAAAGGTTGAAAGTGTAGGGGAATTTTTCAAATTTGTTGCCAAAGTGTTCCAAAATTTAGGACCTTCATAAATAAAAGTGCTTTGGGCAGAAAATGTTCTTAGAAGAGGTAAATGAAGCTCCTCAGATTGCCTATGGGATATTTATGTATTTTACGATTTTTCACAAACATATCATGAAACACAAAGGGCAAAGTATCACAATTATATTTGTACATAAATTCACCTATATGAAATGAATATAGGTCTTTAATTTTCAAGATATTATTTTCGTAGAAAAGATAGTCTGTGTGGGCGCGAAAAGGGGCATTGCAGATGATGCGAATGGCTTTCTTTTGTAACAGTAAAATTCTTTCTAACAGTGTATGATGAGTATTGCCCCAAACCAATAAACCGTAATTCAAATAAGGTAAAATAAGGGATGAATAAGCATACGCAAACAAGATTGAGGTAAATGCGATTTAAGCCTACTAATAACACCAATATTACGGGAGATAGTTTTAGAAATATTATTAATGTGTGGTTTCCAGGTAAGTTTACTGTCTACTAAAACTCCTAAAAATTTGGTTTGCGATACTTGTTGTAAAGGGTATTGTCAAAAAATAATATCAGTGGGTAATGACGATATAGAATTACTGAATAGAATATAGTTTGTTTTCAAAAGGTTAAGAGATAATTTGTTTGCTCTTATCACTCTAATATATTTCGCAACTCTGAGTTAATGACATCGACAAGAACATTTGGATCATTGTGTGAAAAAAATAAATTTGTGTCATCAGCAAAAAGAATGAACGAGAGTGAATTCGCAGATTTATGAAAATCATTTATATATAAAATAAACAGTAAAGGACCCAGCAAGCTTCCTTTGGGGACACCACAAGTTATACTTTTAAAGTCAGAAGCCTGTTCATTTAAAAACACAAATTGTTTTCTGTTAGAGAGGTAGCTCCTGAACCACTCCAAGGCCCTTCCGCGAACACCAATATGGTTGAGTTCTTGTAATAAAATTTCATGATTAATCGTATCAAAGGCCTTGGAGAAGTCCAGGAATATACCTATAGTATGGGAAGAAGTATCAATTGAATGGGCAACTTTTTCAACAAAAGACATGAGGGTGAATAGTACTATGTTTTCCCCTGAAACCAAACTGAAAGTTAGAAAGAATAGCGTATTTCTTCAGGAAAGAAATCAAACGAGTAAAAATTATTTTTTCTAAAATTTTAGAAAATGAAGACAACGATGATATTGGACAATAGTTACCGACTTTAAGTTTGTCACCCTTTTTAAATAAAGGGACGATTTTGGCAATTTTCATGGAATCTGGGAATTTTCCCTGCAACAGTGACAGGTTAAATATATGGACCAACGGACCTAAAATAAAGGGAATAATGGATTTTAATATAACATTATTGATTTCATCATAGCCAGAACTTCTTTTATTTTGCAAATTTGATACAATTTTATCAACCTCCTGTCTTGTCGTAGGAAAAAGAAAAATGGAATTGGGATTATTAGGGCCTAAAAAATCGGCGTAGCTTTTATTAGAGAGGGGAATGTCCTTAGCAAGATCGTTTCCGATTGAGGAAAAATAATTATTAAAAATATTAGCAATCTCTTTGGATCTTTAATGATTTCATCGTTATAGTTTATATCACTTACATCGGATCTCTTATTACTCAAATTCATTGCTTGTCTAATAACTTTCCAGGTATTTTGCATATCGTGTTTAAACATTTCCAAACGATTAAAAAAGTATTTTCTCTTTTCTAAACGAATAATCCGGTTAATGTGTTTTTGTAGGAAGTATATTTTAACTTTAGATTTTTCGGTACTTTGATTTTGTATTTGTAGAAAAGATTATTCTTCCTGTTTATCGAACGTAAAATTGACTTAGAGATCCAAGGAAGTTTGGGTATTTTTTTTATAGTTAGTTTTAATTTTTGTTTTGGCATACTAATTTCCAGCTGGTTGTTCAAAATATCGGAAAATTTTTCATAAGAGATTATTACGTCTTCACTATCATAAACACATGACCAATTAGTATTTTCGAGACCAATTTCGAGACGTGCCAGGCTTTCGGCGTTGACCTTTCGTCTATAAATTGAAGAACCTTTGTCATTAATGGATTGACTTAGGGATAATGCGTTTGCAATAGGATAGTGATCTGTAATGTCCGATAAAATAATATAAGAATCAGGATGTGAAATAACATTAGAAAATATATTATCAATAAGAGAGGCAGAAGCCATTAGCGACACGGGTTGGCTTTAGAAACGAGTGGCAAGCAAGAGGCAGATAAAATTATTTCAAAGGAATCCTGAGAAACATTATTAATTTCATGATTCAATAAGTCTATATTAAAATCTCCCACATAGAAAAAAGTCTTGTATCGTCAAAATTTATACTTCTTAATAGATTAGACAAATTACTTGAAAGGAATTCTTGAGAATTTGAGCTAGGACATCTATAAATAACACCGGCAATAATATTCTTATTACCTGGGACCACTATTTCAATAAAAATTCATAATACATCGATCGTGACCCTGTCGGAAAATAAAATCATCAGTGGCGGATCCAGGGGGAGGAAGCACAGGGGATATGTGACCCCTCTCAACCAAAGATAAAATTAAATTAGGGCATAGGGGCGCGGTGACCCCCGGCCCCCAAAAAATTAAGCAAAAAAAAAAAAAAAAATATATATATATATATATATGCAGTATATATATATAGAGAGAGAGAGATGAAGTAAATTTAAATAAATCCTTATTTACATAAAATCCTTACAATTGGGATCATCATGAAAATAATACAAATAATTTTATATAAGTAAATTACCATTGTCTTATAAAGGGAAATGAAAAACCCGCTCCCC
>CALNVZ010000174.1:61928607-61941476 GCA_940671915.1 Paracentrotus lividus
CTGTTCATAAATCAGTGGAAATTTTTCATAAGAGATTTAAGTCTTCACTAGTCATCGAACAGTTGACAATTAGTATTTTTCGAGCAATTTCGAGATCGTTGCGGCTTTCAGGCGTTGACCTTTTGTCGTTAATACATTTGAGACTTGTGTCATTAATGGGAGTTGATTTAGGAGATAATGCGATGTGCAATAGTCGCTGAGTGATCTGGTAATGTCGATAAAAGTAATATAAGAATAGGATGTTGAAATTAACATTAGAAAATATATATATCAATAAGAGGAGGCAGAAGCGATTAGCGAAGGGTGGCTTTTAGGACATAGAAGCCTCGCAGGGCACAGCAAGCGGGCAAGATAAAATTTATTTTATCACGAGGAATTCCTCTGAGACAATGCATTTATTAATTTCCATGATTTCCAATAAGTCCTTATATCTAACGACTTCCCATCAAGACGAAACAGGTCGTTTATTCAAAATTTATTGACTTCTTAAAGTTAGACAATACTGAGGAATCTTTCTGGATTTGGAGGGGAACATCTATAAATAACACCGGCAATACTATTCTTATTACCTGCGGCGACCACTATTTTCATAATGAAGAATTCATAATACATCGGATCGTGACTCCTGTCGGAAATATAAGAATCATCAGTGGCGGATCCGGGGGAGGAAGCAAGGGCGATATGTTGACCTCTCAAAAAGATAAAATTAAATTTAGTGGATAGGGGCGCGGTGTCGGGCCCCCGGGCCCCAAAAAATTAAGCAAAAAAAAAAAAAAAAATTTGTATATATATATATGCGAGTAATATATATTAGAGGAGGAGAGATGACCAATAGTAATGTTTAAATAAATCTTATTTAAATAAATCTTTACATGGGATTTCATCATGAAAATAAGTACAATATTTTATACTAAGTAATTACCATTGTTCTGTTAGGGAAAGGAAAACCCGCTTCCCCCTCACCCGCCTTTATTCCTGGCCGGCGGGGCGTACGGTGGAAAATCATAAATGACTGCAGCTTTTTTGTACGGCTGGCGTATCGCTGAGAAGTATGTGGTGACCCCACCTTCCCCCCCCCACCCTGTGTCATGAAAAGTTGGATCCGCCCCGATGACGGCTTTTGCACTAACGCCATTCGTTTGATGCCAAATATTTCACGAACATAAAGATCCAGGGTCCTGTGAGAAGCGCCATTATAGAAGATAAAAGCGAAAATGTGTTAAAATCGAGCTTTTTCTTTTATTTTTGTAGAGTTGAATAAAGTTAGAAATAGAATCCATTGGTTCAAAGAAACTTTTTATCATGTTTATCAAGCCGATTTCTAAAGAGAGCACTGGTACTTTCATGAAAGAGACATCTTTGTCTCTTTGAAATGTTGCAGGCAGCGCGAACACAGAGCATATACAAGACCCAACGAATGTCCAACGTCTTGCTCGACGAACGAGTAACGAATGTTGACGCATACCTAGCTCGAGAGTCAAGACATTTTTTAGTGCGGGTTGGCCGTCGGTAATGCGACTGGACCAGCACAGTGTATGTTGTGTAGAGCTTTGCCGTCTTGTGTAATTTTTTTTCCCATTAATTCTTTCATCATTGAAACACGGTAGAATATTTTAAGAGCAATTATGTTTCGTGATGCAAAAAAGAATAAATAAATAAATAAATAAATAAAAATAAAAAAAATACACAACCTTTCTTGGCCATCATATCAAATAAATGGGCAACTTTTGTTCATTTTATTGACACGTTGGTTACTCTTTCTCTCTCAAAAACACACACACAAAAAAAAAAAAGTGAAGAGGTTTACTCAACGTTTACTTTTTAAAATTATTGTTATTTATTGTTTCATTTTTTTTCTGAATTTCACTCCGTTAAGAGTGAACTTTTTCACTTTTTTTCTTTTTTTTTAGACAGAGAGTTACATTTGTGTAATCAAAATGTACAAGGGCATTTTTTCGTTTAAATAATGGCCATGAGAATTTGTTACCTTTTCAATCTATGAAATATTGATTATCGAGTTTCCTTTTTGCTGATACGCCCTGCATGTATTATATTTCTCGTGGAAGCTTCCATCAAAGTGGCAATAAAATTCCTGGCGCTTATCCAAACTGCACTCAACTAGAAATTCTATTCGATTCAGTTCCCTCCAATGCAGTATGGTTTCTATTGTTAGAAGTTCAATAAAAATTCTGAAAGCTAGCAATTTTGAGTTCACATTATATATAGGCATGCAAATATAAATGACAAGAAAAAAGCAACAAAATATATTGTAATATTGAATTCAAATCGTCCCCTTTACATTACGTGTTTGATGTACAAATTTTAGTGTACAAATTGATTGAGAGTAAGGTGAGAAGGTGAACAATTATACAGAGGTAGGCAGTAAGGGGACAAAGTTTCGAAATACAGAAGAGGGAGAGAGACAAAATAAACAATGAAAAAAAGAAAAGGGAGAGAAAACAACAAGGAGGAGGTAAATGATAAACAGGGGAGAAAATATTTAGACTGAGACGAACTCATAAATCAAAATATCCTTGCACGTACAATAAAAATTAATGCAAAATGTCAATCATAATTGTAAACAATCAAGAACACAAACAATTTAAAAATCGATGCATATCCAAGGTCATTGTATTTTAAAAAAAAGAAGGAATTTTATGAAACTGATATTACTTATTAAAAAAGCTTATTGTACATGTATCCGATGACAGGGATAATAAGCGCAGGGAAGTGAAATTGTTTCATATTTTACCCTTCATTAATTTTTTTTTTTTTTTTTTTTGCAGTATAAGAAAGAGGAAGAAGAAGATGGAGGGGGAAAAAAGAAGATTTTTAGACTCAAGGGGTATGTGTTTTATCATAAAATATTTCCTTCACAAACATTAAAAAATTTGAAAGTGTACATTTTTAGATTTACCAAAACTATACACCAGCTTATATAGTGGGGATTAATCGCGCTTGCTGTGCCATTCTGTGCAACTTTCTTATCTTTGCATCAAGTGCTTGTTGATTATAAATTGCATCTTTATTGGACATCGAATGTACAACAAATACCATGGACATCAACCAACTGGGTTCATTTTGTAAATATGGGCAGTTCCAAACAAAACAGGACATGTCCCCAAAATTTCAAGATCACAGTTTCATGACAAATTGGGTATCGTATGAAAGCTAAAAGTCCAAATTTTCTATGGTTTGGCCTTTCAGCGCATTTTTGATTTAAAATGGCATTTATATTCAATTTTACTGAAAACTGTCAAATTTGTATCTTTTTACTTAAATCTCATGTATATGATTGTAACTAGAAAATGGAGATATAATTTTATTTTTAACTTTATTATGAATGTAGGATATATGAAATATATATTTTTCACTTAATTTTTTGCTTTCCGATCCTTGTTCTACCGTCCGTCATAAAGGTGGAATATTTTTCTGCCGCTATAGCGACATGCTTTTGCTCTGACTTAAATTTCTTGAATATGTTTGTCCCTGCTTTTACTTTTTGGGAACCTGGCTATATCTTGGACATTCTCCCAACCCTTCACGTGGACCTTTTTCCAAAAAAGTTTTGTCAACCCCCGTGATGCCCATTTTTGTCATTTTTCCTCATTTTGGGGCCCCTTTTTGTTTTCCCGGCCGGCCAATCACGCCCCCTTCAGTCCTACCCCCAGGAAACGCGACTGAGGTGTACTGTTTTATATTGTTCTTTAAGTTAAATCTATATTTCTGGGGGCAAGCTTAGGTCTCTTGTCTAGGTGAGGGGTTGAAGTAAAAAACGAGATTGGTGAAAATTCGGAATATTTTATTCCATCTTTATGCTGAAAACAAAAGAAATGAAAAACCACCTTTAACCCTTAAATATCATTTTCCCCTTAAATTTTGTTTAGCCTTGATGACAAGGCTGTAAATAGTCATTATTGATAATATTTATTTTGATTTATGTTTGGTTGAGATTTTACAATACAATTTAGGGAAGATAGAAATTTCCATGGTGTAAAATTGAATAAAATGAATGCTGAACCCCAATCAAAATAAATTTTGACCCCTCCCCTAGACAAAAGAGTCGAGCCTGTAACAATTACATAAACTTTTTAAATTTGAATTGAATTTGTTTGAGAAATATAAAGCATATCAGAATTGAAACTGATCAATAAATGAAAGAGAAGAAGCATTTTTGAAATATTTGAATATAGTTCGCATCAATTAGCATAGATAATTTTCTAGCCAAAGTTTCATAATTCTGTGTAGAAGTTTGGTGAACCTCATGGAGCTCTACCACATTTTTTCCTCCGTATAATAAAAGTACAAATATGTTGGTTAGATTTTGTTGTGTTTTTTTTCTTCGGTTTCTTTATACAAAAAAACTCAGGAAAACAGAGACATCTCCCCTCCCCACAAAAAAAAAAAAAAAAAAAAAAAAAAAAAAAAAAAAAAAAAAAAAAAAAAATGTTGGAAGTAGAAAATATACATCTATTGAGAATAAAAGGAGGTACTGTTCAAGGACATCCCTCACGTCGATAAAATAATTTACAATGGATTAGGTATTTCAGGTGCTATAGTCCGAAATGGAAACTCGTCATGCTAAGATAAACACACATGCCATCATAATAGAGTTCCATGACGCTGTTTGGAAGTGATGATGATGGTTGAGTTGCGCTGACGCCATCCTTTGATGTTAAGTATTCATTCGATCACTGTGCGCGAGGAATCCAGTGCCCTGTCAAAGGTCGTGGCTCATTATGAAATATTAAAAATCAAATGATTGAATTTATGCTAAATTTACCTGTTCTTTAGGTGAATACCGGTCTCTCAAAAGAGGAAAAAGAGGGTTTTTACATAACCTTTTTTTTTTTTTTTTTTTTTTTGCAACCCGACTCTTAAAGGGTCCATCACAACCGATTGTATATGCTCATGCATCTTCGTTTCAAGATAGCCTGTAATTATGCCACTGCGAAAGTCGCACGGGAAACTGCCTCATTTATCGCAAGAGGCCCACGTCGATATTATTTAGCGATATTTTTTATTTGGAAGAACTGACTGAGAAAACAAGACGCGGATGTCCGCCCGATGGCATACCGTGGCGAGAACCCCGCTTTTGATAAAAACGCCGCAGAAAAATGATGAGTCACACAGTGTTTATCTTCCCCTCCCAGGCATGACTCTTGGAAAATGTTCCGGTGGTGACATAAAGGGAGTCAGCTGGGAAACCGCCGGCGCACCGTAGTAGTGAGTCAAAATCTTTTTCTACTCATCGTACGACCCACCGTTAATAAAAGGTTTGGGGTCTCTATCCAAGTCCCCCCGTGAAATAAATGACTGGGTGCAAAAAAAAAAAAAAAAAAAAAAAAAAAAATCGGAACCGCACTTTTTTTAGAGAAAAATTATTCACAAAACAGGACCTGATTCTCTCTAAATCGTAAAAGGGCCCCGAGTAGGAGATGTGGATCGCGGGCTTTATAGTCTTTCCGCTGGCATCCCCTGTGGAGGTGTTAGTGCCTTTCGAAAAATCCTTAGTGTGTCTGCAACATTTGCGAAAGCCAAAAATCACGGGCACTGTAGCCACATTTACCAGCCCCTACGGACCCTAGAAGAATTCATGGCAAACTCGTGAATCGTTAACGGAAAATAGGACGGCCTATACGCGGCCGATTCATCCTTATTATTAACCTTATAAAGACATCGCGAATCGGGCATATGCAAACTTCCATACCGCGCCATGTTTGAATGAATCGTATATGAAGCGATCAAATGACAGGTATATTGGCCATAATGACGGATAAAAAACAATCCCATTGCAAAAAAAACACAGCATACTGACGCTAGGCGGCTGCCTTTTTCAATGTACCGGCTGTCGGACGGTTCCTACAGCTAATTTTAATGATGCGCGTTTGTTACAAGAGTAGTAACGACAGATGATTACGCAAGAAGGCATTTAGTGCGCTCACAATGTCATCATCAGAATTGCTGAAGCACAAAGAAGAAAAAAAAAAAATCCCACAGAACAAATGCCTCAAAGTTCTAAATCAGCTTTTTCCGTTTTTAAAGATAACGTATATATCCTGAGAAGCAACACTTTATGACTCGATTGAATGACACATTCTGCAAATTATACCGCAGGCAAATGATGTTTTCGAGGGAATTGATTCACTCTGTATAAGTCTTAATACTATGATAAGACAGTCTGGAACATTTTGAATCAATACATGACTGTACTGTAGCAGTTGTACCACACCAGCTAAGATATGTGGTAGTAGACTACACTGTGTGTTTTCAATGTCCAATAGTGTGGAGATAGGTAGTTGAAGGATAATAAATTAAAATAATTGACTTTTTTTTTTTTTTCGGCAACTATGGCATATGTGCCCTTACTAGCACCTATCCCTCCGTCTCGGACTCGGTGGCAATATTATGCTAGTTTCAGCACTAATGCCATATTGCCCTCCAAGGGCAGTCAATATTATTAATTACCGATCAAGGAGAGAAAAGACGTGCATTATTTTACAATATATAATGCACTCCTCGATGGCAGTAAAATGCTGCGCGCAACAGCTTTAACAATGGGTACGCGGAGCAACAATTTACGTCATAATAGATTGATCATTTGAATTTAACCTTCAGGCAGATTTGATACAGGAGAGTAAACCTCTTTTTTGTTTAAACTGATAGCGTTGCTGTTGCCATGGAAAATGGTTTGTATGTATAATAATAATAATATTGGATTTCTTTCGTGCAATATGAGATATATTCCATTCATCAGTATGAATATTGCACACGTCTTCGACTCTTGAAATATTTATACTGATGAATGGAATATATCTCATATTGCACTCAAGTGCATCCAATATTATATAAATAAAACCATGAAACATATTTCATATTTCATATTTTTCCAAAAACATTTTACAGGTTTAGTTTATACCTCTGGTAAATTAAGAAATTAATAAAGCCCAAAAAGGAAGCACTGCAATGGAAAACACAAGAAGCAACGCCATAGAAGAAAATTCATTTCTGGCGTTGCCGAGGTAACATTTAACCCGGATAACGACGGTTTAATGCAATTTTTTCCACCAAATTATCTAATTGTAGCAAATTTTTTATCATCAACATTATTGTAGGTCACTACAGCAATCAAGTATTTCACAATGTTATTATATTTTGCTCGATAATCACAACCCCTGGCACCCATTCTCCTTAGTAACGGCGCAAAATGATTTTATCTTCCATGGGTGAGATTTTTTCATTTGCCTTAGATTTGTAATGGTTCCTTATGGGATATGGCGATTAATCATTAGGAACAGGTATACACAAAACCTATAAACAATCTTCGCAGAAATATGAAACAAGTTTCATGATTCTTATTCATTGATAATCCCTCATCCGAAGATTTAAAAATTTCATTATTGGGGCCTTTGTTCTTTTGTCTTGCCCATTGTTTAAAAAAATGACGGTGTCTAGTCATCTTATGCTCTCGGGAACAAAAAGTGATAAGTCACCTCTTTCAGAATTTACAAAAAATGATCGAAAATTCCCTGGCGATGAATGAAATGTACAAGACTTGTAAAATTTAAAAACGCAAGAATTTCAGCCATGTTGCAATACTTATGGCAAGTGAGGGTAGTTGACTCTTTGAACAAAGTGTCAGTGCCAACATTCTCAAATGTTCCACAAGTGGAATATTAGCTTTTCGTCGAAATGTGTAGTTCCTTGATAAAAACTTGCAAAAAAAAAATGCAAAACCCTAATTGAACTACAAAATTGATCGTTACCTCTTTGAAACAGAATTATGGAATGATGGGCCGGGGGTTCGGCTAATAATTTAAAATATAGCTACCTTATATTAAAATGAATAAATAAAAAAAAATCAATCAATAGATATACAGCCTGTCCCTTGCATATCTGAATAATCTTGTGTGCTGCCTAAAAATTATATACGAAATCCACCGTAAAGTTATGCACGATGCACACAAGTTCAGTTGTGCTCAACAATGTTAACCTATTATTGGCCTTTGATAAAAAAAAAAAAATAAATAAATAATAATAATAATAATAATATAGCATGCGCAGTTGGAGAAAAGGGCAACAAAGATTTGGACCGATGAGCGAGACCATTCTTTAAAAATGTGTGCATCAATTCTATCAGTGTCAGTTTTAATTCGCGGCTATTAGAGGTGGTACGCGCTCTGAATTTGCCTCACCTCTTCCAATAAAATGTGAATAACATCATCATACAAAAAATAGCAGCGATTTTATCTTTTCCACTAATTCCGAAGCTCTTGAACATGTCATCAGAAAGTTTGAATATCCGCGTTTAGCTTTTGTCATCGAAGATCTTCTCTTTGCTTTTTTTTTTTTTTTGTAATTATAATTCGGATTCCAGTCTTCGTTGGGCCATTACGACATCTGTTGTTCACCAAAGACAAAAAAACAATTTAAAAGCATAAGCTTGACTATTCACCTCAGGATCATTTATGTTAATGCTCGTAAGTGCTTGGAGTTGTTATCTCTCCTGAGATCGGTGTATGGAATAGCACAATGATGGGTATTTTATTGAGAGGTGTACTTTTGATTGGCATTGCGTGTCTTTTGCCAGGTCAAGGTGAGTTATAATCGTAGTTCCTGCAGTATTTAGTACAATAATGAGTATTGTCCAAACTTCTAATTGACCCGATAAATCTTTTGTTAATGTCTTTTGAAACACCCTTGATACTGATAGGTATTTAAAAATGGCTGAAATGTAGGCCTTTTAAACTCATTAATCTTTCTGCACAGTTTAATATTCCAGTTTTAACCATTTAGCGTTGTCAACCATTTCTGTATAATTGTTTTGAAAGGGAATTTTTCATATGTGGAGAGCAGCAGATACCAGCATGGTCATTCCTGTAACGGGAATCGAAACCGGTAAACAGCTTATGGAGAAACATGAAACATCTTTCATGATATTTATTCACCGATAATCCCAATCAATCCAAATATCATATGTTTGCTATTTCCTTTGGTCTTTTGTATTTCTCTTTGTTTTTGAAATGACCGAGTCTGGTCATTTAGTTCTCACAGGAATAAAAAAGGACAACACTAAATAAAAAAAGGCGCACATCAGAGCTATTTGTTTGCCCTACTTTTGGTAGATGAGGGTATATATTCAATAAATACATGAGGCCGTGTTTTTGGCCGCCATCTCATAGACGGGGGGGGGGGGTGTGCTGATGTCGGAAATTTAATTCCAACAATCCATGGTTATGCTAATTTCGTTAATTGAAATGAAAATGAAATTTTGTATCTATTGCCCAAACGGAAATTTGTTTTACACTGGTAAAATTTACAAATGAATTCACAAAATTAGATGCATATATGCTTGTTTTGTCATATTTTCAGAAATCATAGATTTTTTCTTCAAATATATAATTATTGACGTAAAAAATTTGTTTAAGCAAGAAAGTAAACAAACAAAACAAAATCTTTCTTTTTTCAAAATAGAGTGCTGTTTGGGACTTCTTATGAATTTCTTTTTTCTTTTGTGTCTGTCCTTTTTTCCCCTCTTTTAAAATTTTTTTACTAGTATCAACTAAAAATGTTGTGATAACCATATTTCAAAAATTAAATGTAATCTAGTCATGAAGAGCCATCTCCCAAAAATTCAATTTAAATAATTTGCTTTCGAAAAAACATAAGTTATACTAAATGTTGTTTGACGAGGACCAAATCGAAATTATACAAACCTATTTGTTACTTTCACGTTCATCCTGGAATATTGCTTTTGAAAATACACAAAGGCATGAACACGGCTGCGTAAAATGCATTTTAATCGATTTTTAGAAACTTAATCATATACATGATTATCAGGATCTATTGCATCTAATCAGATCTTTTTTTAATGCAAAAAAAGAAGTCTTTTTCCTGCTTTAATAAAATAACAAATACAACACGTTGTGACTATGAAAAATGTTCCAAACGTGTACAATTTTATTTAATACAAATAGTATTTTATGTTTTCAGGTATTGACAAGGTCTTACTCTCATCGATTGACATTTAAGACTCGTGTTAAGCCATTCATGTATAAACCTGTAGTTAGATATGTAATTACAAGCGCCTTGAGCACTTTATGTATAGGTGGATATGCGCGATATAGTTATATTATCATCATAAGTATTATTTTTTCCATTTATCACAACTTGGTGGTCTGTTGGTATATTAAACAGCAACCATACTTCTTCCAGAAATCTAGGGTTACAGTCTATTCTCTATCAAACATTTAGTCTTATGTCCATAGTTCACTTCTCTTTTAGTCCTAAACCTACAGTAGGATGCGAGCAGTTCCGAGGAAGCTTGCTTCTGCATAGTCTCCAAAGGACACTCAATCCCCAGATCAGCCAGGAAGCCTCTGTGTCTCGTTATTATCATGTTATGGTATTGTATATCTTTATTTCATTATTATCATCTACTATTATTATTATTATTATTATTGTTATTGTTATTGTTGTTGTTGTTGTTGTGTTATTATCATTATCTTTTTTATCTTTCTATTTTACTCCTCAAATACGACAGAATCGATAACGGCTTCGGCGTCGATTTTGGCACCACCTCAAGGTATGTGATACGTGAACTTTGACCCATTTCAATTAAAAGTACATTGCCGGCAACAAAATGAACAAATCTTATAAGTTTACCTGGTCAAGTTCAAACTATCTACGTTCAATTTGACATTTTATTCAATTATTTTTTTCCGAAATGTGTCGCGATTAAAAAAAAAAAAAAAAAAAACTTCAAATAAATTCGTTATAAACAGCCCAAACCCAAAACAGTTTAATCCAATTGCAAATTTCAGTCGTATTCTTCAATGGTCGCCTCAAATTTGTTCATACATGAACATTGATGAAATTCGTGAATAATTATAAAGCAGCTTTGATCGCACAAAAAAAAAACACACAAAAAACGAAAAAAGAGAGCTCATTAACGAATATGAAGGAACAAAACGAAATCGCTTTCTCTAAGCGTTAAATTAAATCACCGATCCGGTCGGCCAGGTATCGTTAACTTGAAGAACATTAACGAATTCGATTGCAAGAGTTTAAAATTGACGGGGAAAACTGAAAAAATGATGAAAAAAAAAAAAAAAAAGAAGAAGAAAGAAAAAGGCGTATTTTTTATTTTTTTCCTTTACTAAACAAAATTATCTTCATTATTTGAATTTGTTTTTGCTTTTTATTTTACTTTTTTCAATTGTAGGGGAGACCGTGGATGGACGTTACAAAATTCACATTTTGGGCCAGATAATTCTAATGAAAGTACTCACACACTCCATTTTGGGTCTGTAGTTAGCCTATTATTTTGGCTAAAACATGAGGCACATAAAACTTGAAAACATGTAAACACTAATTAACTACAGCTTAATTAGTGAAGACATTTTTTTTGTAATAACCTACGGGGTAAGTTGTTACACCATACGGGGCAAATTGTTACGTTGTAAACATACGGGGTAATTTGCTACAATGTGTGAATCTCTTATACCATACTTTTGTTTCAACTTTCCAGTTTCTTGGTATCGTTAACAGTAGATCAAGTAGAGCTCTAGAATAGACTAAAGTAATAATAGAAATATCAAAATATTAACACCTGAAAATTGAAACAAAATTACTGTACATGTGTAATGTAATTAGGGTAGGTTGTTACATCGACATGGGGTAGGTTGTTGTAACAACCTACCACATGTCTGATTTTACACATAAAATTAAATGTAGCAAAGCTATTAGGAAGAATTACAGGGCATGGCTCAGGGGTACATTAGGGACATACATGTACTATATTCACAATACCAGACTATCATCATGTGCCTTCAGTTGTAAGAACTATTACAAATTTTAATTTTTGTCAAAAATTCACTTGGAACTGTAAAAAATGTTTTTTGTTGATTTACTTTTTAATAAAACAACGGAGAAACCTCACGACCGGCAGTTCATCACAGCTATGTGTAGGCTGTATATAGATGCCAGTTAAGCACGAACTCTCTTGTTCCAACTTAGCACACTGACACTGTAACAACTGACCCGTGTAACTTCCATCCCCGGTCTCCCCTACTTACTTTTTATTTTACTTTTTTTTCAATAGTACTTACTTTTTTATTTTATTTTTTTTTTTGCAGAAAAATTTCAGAATCATTGTTTTGTATTAATTCTTTTCCCGTTTATTGCTTTCTAATTCTATCCCTACTCACTCTCAGAAATGTTTTATTATTTTGATACAAGTTTATGTGCAGCCAAATTGGCAGTATGCAGGCCTACATAAAAATGTAGATACCGTTATATTATGTCAACTTTTGCATGGCGTCTGCGGAAATATGGAATAGTTTGTCTGATATTGTGAAGAGCGTGGAAAATGCAAAAGGGTAGGCTTATGTGGAAACTTTTCTTGAAAACACATGTTTAGCTACATGAGTAACTAATTTTGATACTTTGAATAATAGCCTTTCCCGGTCTATTTTAAACTCTTTGCAATCAAATTCGTTAATGTTCATTCAATTTAAACGATAGGCCTACCTCATGGAGCGGAGCTAGCTATCAGTCAATTGAATTAACGTGTATATTTTTAATCGCGATCACATTTCGGACGAAAAGGCTTGTAAGAAATGTCAAATTGATTGGAGATAGTTCAAACTCGACCGGGAAAACCTATATTATTTTTCTTGGTTTAGCACTGCTCACATTTCTCATTCACATTATATGGACTCTCTTGTCATGCTTGTGTTTACTCGTTTTATTCTGACTTTATTGTCATTCTTATGAATATCGTACATCCCTTATTACACAATAAGAAGTGCAGTTCATTTAAAAGGAAGAAAGACAGAAATCTTAACGAAATCTTCCCTCGAAGCATA
>CALNVZ010000174.1:61947883-61958087 GCA_940671915.1 Paracentrotus lividus
AAAAAAAAATGGAATGTTAAACTGGGCTCAAGGAACATAAGACTTTTAAAATGTTGAAGTATTTTTGTTGTTGTGTGAAAGGGGTTTTGGAAAGAAAATAATATGTTTTTAAAAACTATAGATTTTTTTTTTTAATTGACAGACATTAATTTTCGAGTATTTATAGATTTCAAACTTCATTTTTTTTTCGCAGATAATGTTTTAACATTGGCTCTTATCACGAGGGGATACGCCCCAAATATTTTAATTAATAGTGTTCTAAAATGTATAGTTTTGAACTTTTAAATTGAGAAACATTTTACGAACACTACGCCCCCTTGAAGAAAAAAAAATCGACCATGAAAATAATGAAGTTTTAAAACTTTAATTCTTTCGGCTTCCGTCGCCAACCCTAATTTTCTACAGATACCCAGGACCCTGCCATTCATGGTTGTCCACCCATTCAGTCCGTTCCTATGGCCTTCAACCAAAACTACGCTACTGTCTCCTGGACCGAACCTACCGTTTCCGACAACTCTAACGATGTTACTTTGATCCTCAATGGGAATGGCACTAACCGAGGCAACTTCTCACTGGGGATCACGTCTCTGTCCTACACAGCTTTTGATAATGAAGGGAACACAGCTACATGCATGTTTGGCATAGTAGTCAGTGGTATGTATTCTGTGAAGTTTCCTCTAATCTTCACCCTGTCTGTTGCTCGAAATGTTGTTTCTGTTATATACATTTTTCCCTGTTATATTCCAGGAAAAAAATGATTCTTTTGAATGTAACATGAATTGAAGTACCGGTTTTATGTCCAGATAAATAAAAAGTAAAATTTCCAACATACCCTTTGAGAAGGTGGTGCCTAATAAGGATTTTATCAAAACCAAATATTCATGGTGGTTCCTTTATTAGAAATGGAATATCACACATTGCAGCGCCATGCAAGCCTAGGTAACATCTTCTTTCTAAATAAGATAGAAAGTGAATTTCCCTTCCTCATGAAAAGGGAAATTTCATTGAGAAAATAATTAATCTAAACCTAACTACGAAATGGCTTATGGTGTGTGTTTTAATTTGCCCTCCTCAAAATTCGAAAAAATGTAGGAATCATTGCGTCTTCGTACTTTCGTATCTGGTCAGGCATCAGTAACATTTATATCACCTGACTTGCCCATTTTTCTTTTCTTTAGATACCGAAGAGCCTGTTCTTATTGGGTGCCCATCCAGTCAGTCTGTTTCCATGGACCAAGGCCAGAACTATGCCTCCGTTTCTTGGACTGAACCAACTGTTTCAGATAACTCCAATGATGTTACCATGACATTCACTGGCAATGGAACCAATCCAGGACGCTTCTCACTTGGAATTACTTCAATGTCCTACACGGCAGTTGATGGAGAAGGAAACACTGCTACATGCATGTTCGATATAGTTGTGAGTGGTATGTTTCTTTAGTTTTTATGTCTTCTTTCTTCAAGATTATACGATATAATCTACAATGATCTATGCTGTGCAAGGCACAAATGCGTGTACAGCTAACACGTAGCTAGTGACTATAGTGACACTTAAGATGTAAATATATGAATACCGCTTAAATATATACATACTTTTATTAATCCATCAAAGAATAAGGTACATTTACATAAAGATCTCAAATCCTGCCAAAATGATTATGATTCCTACTTTCATAGAGTTCATGTAAAATAACATTTGCATTACTGCTGAAGTTTTCAATATTAAAATGCACAGATACTGAGATACCAGTGATATCCGGGTGCCCATCCAGTCAGTCTGTTCCCATGGACCCAGGCCAGAACTATGCCTCCGTTTCTTGGACTCAACCAACTGTTTCAGATAACTCCAATGATGTCACGATGACAATTCACTGGCAATGGAACCAATCCAGGACGCTTCTCACTTGGAATTACATCAATGTCCTACAGGGGCAGTTGATGGAGAAGGAAACACTGCTACATGCATGTTCGACATAGTTGTGAGCGTGTATGTTTCTTTAGGTTTTTATGTCTTCTTTCTTAAGATTATAATATAATCTACAATGATCTACGCTGTGCAAGGCACAAATGCGTGTACAGCAAACACGTAGCTAGTGATTAGTGACACTCACAATGTAAATAGATGAATACCGCGTAATATACATACCTTTATTACACCATCAAAGAATAAAGTACATTTACATAAAAATCACCAATCCTGCCAAAATGATTATTATTCCTACTTTCATAGAGTTAATGTAAAATAACATTTGCATTACCGCTGAAGTTTCCAATATTAAAATGCACAGATACTGAGTTACCACTGATATCCGGGTGCCCGTTGAGTCAGTCTGTTCCCATGGACCAAGGCCAGAACTATGCTACCGTTTCTTGGACTGAACCAACTGTTTCAGATAACTCCAATGGTGTTACCATGACATTCACTGGCAATGGAACCAACCCAAGACGCTTCTCACTTGGAATTACATCCATGTCCTACAGGGCAGTTGATGGAGAAGGAAATGTTGCTACATGCATGTTCGAGATAGTTGTTAGTGGTATGTAAATCTATCATATGTAATTCCCATGAAACATTTGTTAGAGGCATCATTATAAATCTCTATGACAATATCAATATCAGGATATATGAACAAGATATGTCCCTCAACAATTGGTAGGTAATCATAGTCTGTTAAAGGGAATAATCAATCGACAAACTCCTTAGAATGTTGGAGCTAAGTGAAGCATTTCTGATGTCAGGGGCATCTTGTATATATGTTTATGCATTCCTCTAGAAAATCTACACACAGTGATAAAGTGTTTAATCGTAAAAATTACTTTATGTATATTTTGTACCTTCTGTAGATGAGGCTTTAGTAAGGACTCTGATGATTTTTTTTTGTATGGACCGACTTTTAAATTTAGATACCGAAGACCCTGTTATTCATGATTGCCCACCTAGTCAGTCAGTTCCCATGGACCCAGGCCAGAACTATGCTACCGTTTCTTGGACTGAACCAACTGTGTCAGATAACTCCAATGATGTCACCATGACATTCACTGGCAATGGAACCAATCCAGGACGCTTCTCACTTGGAATTACATCAATGTCCTACACGGCAGTTGATGGAGAAGGGAACACTGCTACATGCATGTTCGATATAGTTGTTAGTGGTATGTAAATCTATAATATGTAATTCCCATGAAACATTGTTAGAGGCATCATTATAAATCCCTATGCGAATGTCAATATCAGGATACATGAACAAGATAAATTATGTCCCCGAGCAATTGGTAGGTAATCATAGTCTGTTAAAGGGAATAATCAGTCTGCAGACTCCTTATAATGTTGGAGCTCAGTGAAGCATTTCTGATGTCAGTGACATATTGTTTATAGGTTTATGCATTCCTCTAGAAAATCTACACACAGTAATGAAGTGTTTGATCGTAAAAATTACTATATGTATATTTTGTACCTTCTGTAGATGAGGCTTTAGTGAGCAATCTGATCATTTTGTTAGCATGTTAATGGACCGACTTTTAAATTTAGATACCGAAGAGCCTGTTATTATTGGGTGCCCTCCCAGTCAGTCTGTTCCTATGGACCCAGGCCAGAACTACGCTACCGTTTCTTGGAGTGAACCAACTGTTTCAGATAACTTCAATGATGTTACCATAACATTCACTGGCAATGGAACCAACCCAGGACGCTTCTCACTTGGAATTACATCAATGTCCTACAGGGCAGTTGATGGAGAAGGAAACACTGCTACATGCATGTTCGATATAGTTGTGAGCGGTGCGTATATACACAGTTGTTGTGTGTCCGGAAGGGTTGGGTGTCAGGATACATGATTTTTTTTTTTTAGCCATTTGAAAATATTTACAAGCAATGTTTTTGAAGTTTTTAGCACAGAATGTTAGAAAATATTATAGTCAACAAATATTGATGATAAGCACTATTCAACCTATATTTTTGGCTCATTCCTTAGACAAAATACAGGGTTTCATTTTTCTTAAGTGTCCGGACACCCAACCCCATCCTACATCTGGCCTTTAATTCTTTCAGTTTCTCAAGAATAGCCATCCTTGGCAGTCCCTCTTTAAGGTGATGACGAAGAATAATCCATGTGGTTTTTTAAGTGTTCTCTTATGCGACGGTCACAACTCGCCGTACCTTCGACGTGCAACTCCCTACGATGGATTTCGTAGAAAATTCGTGCAGCGGAGGTACCTTGTATGGAATGCGAACTGTTGCATATTTGAAAATACCCATGATCATGGGTTTTAAACCCATGATCATGGGTTTTATCAAGAGCACGCAGGGTTAAAAACCCATGATCATGGGTTTTATCAAGAGCACGCAGAGTTAAAACCCATGATCATGGGTTTTTATCTAGTACACGTAGAGTTAAAAGTGCATTGCGAGTCTTTCGGTACATTATCGCTAATCCTGTCAAGGCATGCAGTAACATTTATATCACCTGACTTGCCCATTTTTTCTTTTCTTTAGATACCGAAGAGCTGTTCTTATTGGGGTGGCCCGCATTCCAGTCAGTCTGTTTCCATGGACCAAGGCCAGAAACTGCAGCTCCGTTTCTTTGGACTGAACAACTGTTTCAGGATAACTCCAATGATGTTACCCATGAGACATTCACTGTGGCAATGGGAACAATCCAGGACGCTTCTCACTTGAATTACTTCAATCTCCTACACGGCAGTTGTATGGAGAAGGAAACACTGCTACAATGCATGTTCGATATAGTTGTGAGTGGTATGTTCTTTTAGTTTTTATGTCTTCTTTCTTCAAGATTATACGATATAATCTACAATGATCTATGCTGTCAAGGCACAAATGCGTGTGAGCAGCTGAACACGTAGCTAGTGACTATAGTGACACTTAAGATGTAAATATTAGATAACCGCTTAAATATATACATAACTTTATTAATCCACATAAAGAATAAGGTACATTTACATAAAGATCTCAAATCCGTCGCTCCAAAATGATTATGATTCCTACTTTTCATAGGTTTCATGTAAAATAATACATTTGCATTACTTGCTGAAGTTTTCAATATTAAAATGCACAGATACTGAGATATCCAGTGATATCGCGGGTGCCCATGCCAGTCATGGTCTGTTCCCATGGGACCCAGGCCAGAACATGCCTCCGTTTCTTGGACTCACCAACTGTTTCAGATAACTCAATGATGTCACCATGACATTCACTGGCAAATTGGAACCAATCCAGGACGCTTCTCACTTGGAATTCATCAATGTCCTAACAGGGCAGTTGATGGGAAGAAGGAAACACTGCTACATGCATGTTCGACATAGTTGTGAGCGTGTATGTTTCTTTAGGTTTTATGTCTTCTTTCTTCAAGATTATACGATATAATCTACAATGATCTACGCTGTGCAAGGCACAAATGCGTGTACAGCAAACACGTAGCTAGTGATTAGTGACACTCCAAATGTAAATAGATGAATACCGCGTAATTATACATACTTTATTAACACCATCAAAGAATAAAGTACATTTACATAAAAATCACCAATCCTGCCAAAATGATTATTTTTCCTACTTTCATAGAGTTAATGTAAAATAACATTTGCATTACGCTGAAGTTTCAATATAAAATGCACAGATAGCTGAGTTACGCACTGATATCCGGGGTCTTGTTCCCATGGCCAGGCCAGAACTATGCTTCCTGTTTCTTGGACTGAACAAACTGTTTCAGAATAACTCCAATGGTGTTACCATGACATTCACTGGCAATGGAACACCCCAAGACGCTTCTCACTTGAATTACATCCATGTCCTACAGGGCAGTTGATGGAGAAGGAAATGTTTGCTACATGCATGTTCGAGATAGTTTGTTAGTGGTATGTTAATTCTATCATATGTAATTCCAATGAAACGAATTTGTTAGAGGCATCAATTATATTTTTTTTTTTTGTTTGGTTTTTTGTGTTTTGTTTTGGTTCAATCTCTATGACATATCAATATCAGGATATATGAACAAGATATGTCCTCAACAATTGGTAGGTAATCATAGTCTGTATGAAAGGGAATAATCAATCGACAAACTCCTTAGAATGTTGGAGCTAAGTGAAGCATTTCTGATGTCAGGGGCATCTTGTATATATGTTTATGCATTCCTCTAGAAAATCTACACACAGTGATAAAGTGTTTAATCGTAAAAATTACTTTATGTATATTTTGTACCTTCTGTAGATGAGGCTTTAGTAAGGACTCTGATGATTTTTTTTTGTATGGACCGACTTTTAAATTTAGATAGGAAGACCCTGTATTCATGATTGCCCACCTAGTCAGTCAGTTCCCATGGACCCAGGCCAGAACTATGCTACCGTTTCTTGACTGAACCAACTGTGTCAGATAACTCCAATGATGTCACCATGACATTCACTGGCAATGGAACCATCCAGGACGCTTCTCACTTGGAATTACATCAATGTCCTACACGCAGTTGATGTGGAGAGGGAACACTGCTACATGCATGTTCGATATAGTTGTTAGTGGTATGAAATCTATAATATGTAATTCCCATGAAACATTGTTAGAGGCATCATTTAATATCCCTATGCGAATGTCAATATCAGGATACATGAACAAGATAAATTATGTCCCCGAGCAATTGGTAGGTAATCATAGTCTGTTAAAGGGAATAATCAGTCGCAGACTCCTTATAATGTTGGAGCTCAGTGAAGCATTTCTGATGTCAGTGACATATTTGTTTATAGGTTTATGCATTCCTCTAGAAAATCTACAACCAGTAATGAAGTGTTTGATCGTAAAAATTACTATATGTATATTTTGTACCTTCTGTAGATGAGGCTTTAGTGAGCAATCTGATCATTTTGTTAGCATGTTAATACCGACGTTTAAATTTAGATACCGAAGAGCCTGTTATTATTGGGTGCCCTCCCAGTCAGTTCTGTTCCTATGGACCAGGCCAGAACTACGCTAACGTTTCTTGGAGTGAACCAACTGTTTCAGATAACTTCAATGATGTTACCTAACATTCACTGGCAATGGAACCACCCAGGACGCTTCTCACTTGGAATTACATCAATGTCCTACAGGGAGTTGATGGAGAAGGAAACACTGCTACATGCATGTTCGATATAGTTGTGAGCGGTGCGTATATACACAGTTGTTGTGTGTCCGGAAGGGTTGGGTGTCAGGATACATGATTTTTTTTTTTTAGCATTTGAAAATATTTACAAGCAATGTTTTTGAAGTTTTTAGCACAGAATGTTAGAAAATATTAATAGTCAACAAATATTGATGATAAGCACTATTCAACCTATATTTTTGGCTCATTCCTAGACAAATATCAGGGTTTCATTTTTCTTAAGTGTCCGGACACCACCCATCCTACATCTGGCCTTTAATTCTTTCAGTTTCTCAGAAAGCCATCCTTGGCAGTCCCTTTAAGGTGATGACGAAGAATAATCCATGTGGTTTTTTAAGTGTTCTCTTATGCGCGGTCACAACTCGCCGTCCTTCGACGTGCACACTCCTACCGATGGATTTCGTAGAAAATTCGTGCAGCGGAGGTACCTTGTATGGAATGCGAATGTTGCATATTTGAAAATACCCATGATCATGGTTTTAAACCATGATCATGGGTTTTATCAAGAGCACGCAGGTTAAAAACCCATGATCATGGGTTTATCAAGAGCACGCAGAGTTAAACCCATGATCATGGGTTTTTATCTAGTACACGTTAGAGTTAACCCATGATCATGGGTTTTTCAAAGAGCACGAAGAGTTAAAACCCATGATCATGGGTTTTATCAGAGCACGCAGAGTTAAAACCATGATCATGGGTTTATCTGCAGCGCAGAGTTAAAAACCCATGATCATGGGTTTTATCAAGAGCGACGCAGAGTTAAAATCCATGATCATGGGTTTTTATCAAGAGCACGCAGAGTTAAAACCATGATCATGGTTTACAAGAGCACGCAGAGTTAAAACCCTTGATCATGGTTTTATCAGCCACGCGCAGAGTTAAAACTCATGATCATCGGTTTTATCTACTGCTTGTAAAATGAACTTTCTGCTATAGACGACAGCCTGTGATTATCGGTTTTGATTGTTCGTGCAAGGTCCACGTCCCTTAGTGAGTGAGAGCGAGGGGACACATATTACTGCGGCAGTCGAGAATTTAACCATGCAATGATTACAGCGCAGCGATTGGTCTGTGATAACACTGATAACGATAATCCCGCTGCCAGCTGTGGCTTATAAACTAACTTCCTTGTTATTTCGATGTTTTGTGTACAAGGACGTCATGTAACTACTTTTTAGCCCGCAATAAGTATTGCTAAAATACGTGATTTATAAATTCTACTATAAAAGTCTTATGTTGTAATATTAGTTCATAAAGAGAATGTTGTCGACCATTTTGGTGTATTCTAAAAGTGAAGACTTGCTTCAAAAACTTAAAGATTAAAAATAAAGAAGAGAAAAAAATAATAAATCAATAAATAAAATTGTAAAATTAAAAAGCCTTTCTGTAAGAGACCATATTAGCTTTGATGTGTCGTCAACTTATTGATTAATACCTGCATGTTCAATTTAAATGGACTAAAAATTTAGACAATATAGTACAACACTTATTTTGAAACATAGATTTGTTATTATTTTTTAACATCAAGTTTCTTTATTTATTTCTCTTACAAACAGACGGTATTTACCTGTTTGGAAAGAATGCTTTATTCATCTAAAAGAGAATCAATTTGAATATTACGGTGGTATCTCACGTGTCATGAGACGTTGTGGAGACGGATTTAATTTGGGACTATTTTTTGACGCATTTGATACGATTTTTATACTTAATTGTAAGGGAGAAGTCGCGGAGATTGGTCATTCGAGCTGGGGCTCAACAATTGTTTTCGGAGGGTCTGCAATATTTTTGTGCCCCCCCCCTCTCATCTGCTCATAATATATTTTGAAATGCCGTATTTCAGGTTTCTCTGGATAATTTTAAAAAACTTTTATGGGGGGCGTCCACTGGAGCAAAGACAAGGCCAAGAAGGGTGGAGCGATGAAATTTATGTAATCTCAGCCACGCATCCTCGTCAGCAAAGCCGAAGAGTTAATTATTTAGGCAATCTGATTGACCCTTGAGACATACCTATTCATGTCTGCAGACATACCTGAGAATTTCCTCGCGATCAACCGAGAACGTTTCAGGAAATCGCTTATCTTGAAAGAGCACTACGGATACGTCTATTATAAATATAGGGAGTGCATGGTAAATCAGGGTCTAAGACGAACGGTAGATCGATCCCGTTTAACTATGCAGACATTATGAAGTAATAATAAAGAGTATAGACAGGGAGGTGGAAGAAAAGTCTCCTGATTTACGTTTTTTTCACAAAATGTACGCCAATCGCCATTATAAAAATGTTTTTATTTCAAATATCACAAACATATACGCAGTGTTTTAAGGGAATAGAAAATTAACTTTCAAAGATTTTTTGACCAATTCATAAATAATAGAATTGGAAACCAAAGTATGTATTTTTTGAAACAAGAAATATAAAACACAATATTTTTGGGCACTCTGGTGGTCTAGCAGTTATGACGGTGGTCTAGCAATCACAGGTCGTGGGTTCGAATACCCGCCAGGGCAGCCCAAAATCTCTTTCATGGCTGTCTGGTTCCATTATTTACCACACAGCAGTTGCGTGTGTTTTCTACCACTTTGCATGGTTTACTGTTGGGGACAAATGAATAAATCAATTGTCTATCTAACAATATTTTTTGTTTGGGTTATACTATAAGTATAGACAATGCACTACTTCTAATGAAACAATAACAATTTGGGGTGTTATAAATGTTGAACATCTACAACTATTCGATTTTATAGAATGTTTAAAATAAACACCACTTTTATCCTGCAACACAACGCCTCAGTGTCTTAGATGGATAGATAGAAAGATAGATAAATGGTTTATTGATAAAAACAAAACATCATTCGGCAAAGCGAATTGCGATGGCATTTACAAAGAATAAATTGACATAATTATCATTGATAGTTCAAATAAGTTGAATAATTAAAATACACGTAATAACAAGGTAATATTTTGTACACTGTCGCGTCATAAAGGTGGAATATTTTTTTCCGCTATAGAGACATGATTTTGCTCTGACTTTAATTTCTTGATATGTTTGTCCCTGCTTTTA
>CALNVZ010000174.1:61958112-61989967 GCA_940671915.1 Paracentrotus lividus
CCCATGATCATTGGGTTTTATCAAGAGCACGAAGAGTTTAAAACCCATGATCATGGGTTTTATCAAGAGCACGAGAGTTAAAACCCATGATCATGGGTTTTATCTGCACGACGCAGAGTTAAAACCCATGATCATTGGGTTTTATCAAGAGCACGCAGAGTTAAAATCCATGATCATGGGTTTATCAAGAGCACGCAGAGTTAAAACCCATGATCATGGTTTTATCAAGAGCACGCAGAGTTAAAACCCTTGATCATGGGTTTTTATCAGCCACGCGCAGAGTTAAAACTCTGATTCTTCGGTTTTATCTACTGCTTGTAAAATGAACTTCTGCTTATAGACGCGACAGCCTGTGATTATCGGTTTTGATTAGTTCGTGCAAGGTCACGTCCCTAGTGAGTGAGAGCGAGGGGACACATATTACGGCAGTCAGAATTTAACCATGCAATGATTACAGCGCAGCGATTGTCTGTGATAACACTGATAAGATAATCCCGCTGCCAGCTGTGGCTTATAAACTAACTTCCTTGTTATTCGATGTTTTGTGTACAAGGAGTCATGTACTACTTTTATGCCCCGCAATAAGTATTGCTAAAATACGTATTTTATAAATCTACTATAATAAAGTCTTATGTTGTAAATATTAGTTCATAACGAGAATGTTGTCGACCATTTTGGTGTATTCTAAAAGTGAAGACTTGCCTTCAAAAACTTAAAGATTAAAATTAAAGAAGAAAAAAATAATAAATCAATAAATAAAATTGTAAAATTAAAAAGCCTTTCTGTAAGAGACCATATTAGCTTTGATGTGTCGTCAACTTATTGATTAATACCTGCATGTTCATTTAAATGGACTAAAAATTTAGACAATTATGATTAACAACACTTATTTTGAAACATAGATTTGTTATTATTTTTTAACACAATCAAGTTTCTTTATTTATTTTCTTACAAGACGGTATTTACCTGTTTGGAAAGAATGCTTTATTCATCTAAAAGAGAATACAATTTGAATATTACGGTGGTTTCTCACGTGTCAGAGACGGTTGGAGACGGATTTAATTTGGGACTATTTTTTGACGCATTTGATACGATTTTATTACTTAATTGTAAGGGAGAAGTCGCGGAGATTGGTCATTCGAGCTGGGGCTCAACAATTGTTTTCGGAGGGTCTGCAATATTTTTGTGCCCCCCCCCTCTCATCTGCTCATAATATATTTTTGAAATGCACGTATTTCAGGTTTTCTGGATAATTTTAAAAAACTTTTATGGGGGGCGTCCACTGGAGCAAAGACAGGCCAAGAAGGGTGGACGATGAAATTTATGTAATCTCAGCCACGCATCCTCGTCAGCAAAGCCGAAGAGTTAATTATTTAGGCAATCTGATTGACCCCTGCAGACATACCTATTCATGTCTGCAGACATACTGAGAATTTCCTCGCGATCAACCGAGAACGTTTCAGGAAATCGCTTATCTTGAAAGAGCACTACGGATACGTCTATTATAAATATGGAGTGCATGGTAAATCAGGGTCTAAGACGAAGGTAGATCGATCCGTTTAACTATGCAGAACATTATGAAGTAATAATAAAGTATAGACAGGGAGGTGGAAGAAAAGTCTCCTGATTTACGTTTTTTTCACAAAATGTACGCCAATCGCCATTATAAAATGTTTTTATTTCAAATACCACAAACATATACGCAGTGTTTTATAAGGGAATAGAAAATTAACTTTCAAAGATTTTTTGACCAATTCATAAATAATAGAATTGGAAACCAAAGTATGTATTTTTTGAACAAGAATAAAATAAAACAACAATATTTTTGGGCACTCTGGTGGTCTAGCAGTTATGACGGTGGTCTAGCAATCCACGGTCGTGGGTTCGAATCCCGCCAGGGCAGCCCAAAATCTCTTTCATGGCTGTCTGGTTCCATTATTTACCACACAGCAGTTGTCGTGTGTTTCTACCACTTTGCATGGTTTCTTACTGTTGGAGACAAATGAATAAATCAATTGTCTATCTAACAATATTTTTTGTTTCGGCTTATACATAAGTATAGACAATGCACTACTTCTAAATGAAACAATAACAATTTGGGGTGTTATAAATGTTGAACATCTTACAACTATTCGATTTTTATAGAATGTTTAAAATAACACCACTTTTATCCTGCAACACAACGCCTCAGTGTCTTAGATGGATAGATAGAAAGATAGATAAATGGTTTATTGATAAAAAAAAAATCATTCGGGCAAAGCCGAATTGCGATGCATTTACAAAGAATAAATTGACATAATTATACATTGATAGTTCAAATAAGTTGAATAATTAAAATATCACGTAATACAAGGTAATATTTGTAGCACTGTCCGTCATAAAGGTGGAATATTTTTTTTCGCGTCTATAGAGACATGATTTTGCTCTGACTTTAATTTCTTGAATATGTTTGTCCCTGCTTTTACTTTTTGAACCCTGGCTATATCTTGGACATTTTCCCAACCTCTTCACGTGGACCTTTTTCCAAAAAAGTCTTGTCAACCCCGTGGGGCCATTGTCATTTTTCTCATTTTGGGGCCTTTTTTGTGTTTTCCCGGCCGATCAAGCCCCCTCAGTCTTACCTCAGGAAAAGGGACTGAAATGTACTGTTTCATATTGTTCTTTAAGTTAAATCTATATTTCTGGGGACAGGCTAAGGTCTCTTGTGTAGGAGAGGGTTTGAAGTAGACAACGAGATTGGTGAAAATTCGGAATATTTTATTCCATCTTTATGCTGAAAACCAAAAAAATGAAAAAACACCATTACCCTTAATATCATCATTTTGCCCTTAAATTTTGTTTAGTCCTTGAATGAAGGCTGTAAATAGTCATTATTGAAAATTTTCATTTGATTTATGTTTGGTTGAGATTTACAATACAGTTTAGGGAAGATAGAAATTTCCATGTGTAAAAATGAATAAATTGAATGTTAAACCCAATCAAAATAAATTTTGACCCTCCCCTAGACAAAAGAGTCGAGCCTGTAACATTGAACTAGATTTAATTTAAGAACAAATAAAAATCTCCACCTCAGACGTGTTTCCTTGGGGTAGGAGTGAGGGGGCCTTGTTGGTCGCGTGAACAAATATGGGCCCCAAAATTAAGAAAAAAATGACGAAAATGGCCATCTCTGGGGGTGACAAACTTTTTTGAAGAAAAATCCCCGGGAAGGGTTGAGGGGACGTCCAAGATATTCCAGGATCCCAGAAAAATGAAAGCGGTGACAAACACATTCAAGAAATTAATAACGGTGCAACATAACGTCGCTTGAGCCAGAAAAAATATTCCACCTTTATGAGAACAGTGTTTAAACAGGATACAGAGAAATCACTTTTTTTGTGAAAACAGTTTCTTGGCAGGTCTCATGAACAGGTCTCGTGAATATTTTGAATATTCAAATGAGCAACTGATGATGTCATAGTCCCCGTCTTTTTGTATATTTTTATTATATGAAATCCTACTTATCTCATTTTTTTCATTCATTGCGTATACAGAAAATATATCACTCATACTGAAATATTGTAAATCACTTGTTGACCTTGAACATTCCATAATGGATTAATCCATTTTTTATGTCCTTGGGACTGAAAATGCTTGATAATTGGTAATTTTATACAATAAAAAATGAAGAAAGTAGGGGGATTGTGACTATCATCAGGTTGCAATTTGAGACTGCTTCATTTAAAAATTCAAAACCTAAGAAAATTCATACTTTGCTATTATCATCCGATTTTGATGAATTTTCAGCGTTGTGCTTTTAGATTTTACTTTATTTTTGTAATTAATTGTAAACTCAAGCCGCGAGGTGTTCTTGAAGTGTAAAAACAGAAATTTGATGTACAGAAATATATTCATGGCAAGTAAGTTAATAGCCCCTCATAGAAAAACAAATTTACAATGTCTGACTGCATTATTCCCTGATTTTGCTAAAAGCAATTCATAATATTAAAAACCGTTTTAAAATTAAGTGTCTATATTTATCTTGCAATTATTATTGATATTATATTATATATTTATATATATATATTATATTATGTATAATATATATTATATATATATATATATATATTATAATATTTTATATTATATTATAAATCTGTGAAATAAAATAAAATATTATTATAATTTTACAACTAGTAGAGAATTACAAAGAACCCCCCCCTCCCTCCTGGATTAATATACTTATTTGATTAATTTTATACAAATTACACTCGTATATAAATAATAATTATTGATAATAAAGTTTTTGCAAGTAATCTGAGGTTAAGGTGGAATATTCTGTTGTCTTGGTTGTATATCATGTATATTAAGATTTTTCTATTCATTATAATTATACTTTATTGGTTAATCACTAAAAGGGGTCTGTTTATAAGACGGGGCTTAAAGTTCGCCATTGATCTGTTATATTCAATTATGGTGAGATTTGTCTAATGATAAATCTATGTTAAAATGATCAGAATAGGCAGTGTAAAATTTATGTTCAGCTCTCCTTCGTCAATATCGTCGGTATAAATCATCATCATAATCATCACTCTTTTAAGCATCAATCTACATGGAGGGGCTGCGCACAGGGATCAAGTGGAAATGTGCTTCCATATTTCAAGCATTCTAGAAGTCCCCTATTCGTAGGTGGGAAAAGGGAGAAACTTTCATACTAAAAATAAACGATTTAGACAATTAAAGCCTATGTGTAATGTCTTTTTTGCAAAGGGGAGCATAGATAATGAAAACTATTATGTTGTCTTTCAATATAATAGCATTAAAAGAAAGAGTACCAAATTACGCTAGGAATAAAATAGGCCCTGTAATCCTAGGTTCAAATATTGTGCAAAAGTGTTTCATTTGCCCTATATTTCATTTTATTTATTTATTCTGTTTATTCATATACAGGGTAGCCCCGTTCAATGGTATAAATTGTTTTTTCGGGGCCCTGTGAACATATACAATATAAACAAATAACATGAAGATTAAACATAAAACATAAACAAAGTAAAAGCAATTTAACATCATACATTGGAGGTCAAGTCTGTTAGAAGTGGTATTAGATAAACTTAGCTAATAAGTAAGTAGTGCTCAAATATGAAAGATATGGTTTTAATTTAAGAGACCTTCAATTGTAAATCCTTTATTGAGAAGAAGGAATACATAATGCATATAGTTGATTAATGAATTTTATGTTTTTTTTTTTGTAATCAAAGATTCAATTCGAATTTTTTATGTCCATGCAAATACTTTTCTGTATAATGATGGATGTATTGGCCGAAGATTCGCACCGGGTTGGCTCAGGGCAAGTGGCGTAATCTAGGTCAAGGTGCGCCCGGGGCAATTGTTGACTTTGCCCCCGTCCCCCTCCCCGTGTCTACTCAGTTTTGCTGAAGATTTGTTTTTAGTTTATTGTATCAGTGGCATATATACATGTCCCCTAGACCTGGGGAGATTTGCTGTCTCCGTACGATACGACGTAGTTTATCATTTTTTTTTTAATTTCCTCTCAAATATTTTAATTTAATGCGAGCGTGAAGCGCGATCGGAAATTTTGAGTTCTTGCATTACTCGAATTTGCATTTAAGAATCATGAATAAAATTTCTTTATAACGAAAGGTACAATTTAAAAAATGCCTTACCTTCAGGGTGTCAAAAGGCCTATTGCACAAATATGTTTTGGGAATTGTAGGCCTATGCTCGGATTCGGTTTTTTTTTAGTAGGAATAATATAATTTAAACCTTTTTTGTTGGTCCTCCTCAAATGATTTTGAAACATATAATTAATGGCGTGAAGCGCGAGCGAGAAAATTCTAGAGTCTAAATTTAATAAACTTTGCGAGGAACAGGTTCTTGATACCGAATGTGTCATAAAATACGGGAAACAAGGACAATTGACAATGAAGAACAAAAAGGGAGTAATTAGGCAGCGAGAAAAAAGCATATGGACAGAAAAAAAAAATCCTTTTACTTATAGGGACTTCATGTTTATTATGTGGGGGGGGGGCAAATTGATCTTGAAATTTGAGGCGCCATATTGATCTTAAACTATTAAAGGAGGCTCTAAATGAAATTGAAACTCAGGGGAATGTCAAAATGATCTTAAATTAGGATTAGGAGGGCAACACCGGGGGCACATCAAATTGATTTTAATTTATTAAAAGGACGCTAAATTGAAGTTAAGGGCGCGATTTGATCTTCAATATAGGCCTATAAAGGGGGCGCAAAATTGACCGAACTAAGGTAGAAGGTACTAAACCTAAACAAATTACTATAGAAATTTGGGGCGCCAAAAGTTTAAACTTAGTGGTGCTGATGTAGGGGGCGCCAAAATTAATAATATTCACTCTGTGGATCACTGATCTCCTTTTTCTTCTTCTCCTTCTTCTTCTTCTTCCTTTCTTTTTCTTTCTTTTTTTCTTTTTTCCCAATTTCCGTTTTTGCGCCCCTCTGAAGCTCAGCCCGGTGCACAGTGCCCCTCTTGCCCCCTCTAGATACGCTACTGGCCGAGGGCTATAACTCTATAAATATTAATTTAGTTTAATATGATTTCTTTTATTTTTACATGTAGGCCTAGTGCTTGAAAATTTAAACGAAATGATTTCACGTCTTTTCTTCAATTTACACTTTTTGCACTTTATTGCGCACTGACAGAAAGTGTCCCATTTCTTTAGGGGAAAAAATGTGACCCTACTCTTAAATTAGTTTCCGCGCCTCTAATATTTATTAATCCTATTACTAAAAATAGTATTTTCTTTTTCATTTATGATTAAGTATTTCAATTCTGGCTGAATAAATTTTTAAATCTGTTCCATGATATCTTCGGTATATAATATAACTGTTTCAATGATGAAGTTAATAATTTACTTTTAACATTTATGCATTCGATCTTTAAAAATAATAATACTTTGCGCGGAAGGAAGTCGTTGTCGTAGCCTATCGTAGACAGAGTCGTAGATAGTTATATTTTTCTTTGTCACTTTACGATTCTGTACACGATTCTGGCAGTTTCTAGCATGCATATAGGTGCCGCCAACGATCGCTCCTCCTGTGGGTCAGCCTTTTGTTTGCCCCGTTTCTTCATATTTCTCTTTCTTTTTTCTTTTTTTAATTATAATTTTTTTTTTTAATTTAAATTTTTTTTTTTTTAAATCCTCTCTATTTTATCTATGCTCTCACCTTTTCTCTCTCTCTCTTTCCTCCATTCTTTTTTTTTTCCCTCATCCATTGGCCTTTTAAAAAAACCTCTTCTCTTCTTTTTTTCTCCTTTCTCTAGTGGCAGGACTTAATCCTTATTTCTTCCAACCCTAATTGGTTATACTAGCGACTTACTCACTTCACACATGAGTTATTAAAAAGTATCAATTTGGATGGGATTTGTATTAGAAAGAACAAAAAAATAATGGAAATTTGGGAAATTTCGGTGTCTGTTCTTCCAACTTTGAGGGTGATAAATACTAACACGTCAAAGGTACTACGTTATGGCCTGAAACTTTTTACGTGTACAGCGTAGAGAGTGTTGTGACCTGACTAGTATTAGCAGCTTTATCAGAATTTGTGTCATTTTTGCTATACTTCACACCTGCATTATTCGCATCGTATTCCTTTTGTACTATCATTACCACAGAGAGTAATACATCACATTTTTACTAACTCTTGAAAGCTTAATTTAACATATATTGAGTCTCATGTATTTCAGTTTTGCACCTTTGTGATTTTAGCCCTTGTGTGGCTAATTCTCCTTTTATTTTATAACAAAAATAACATATTGAAATTATGAACACAAAACAATTGTTGAATAAAAACATATATTATCAAGTAAGTAATATAGGCGTATTCCCAAGTGATTGTCACTATATAATGTTTGTTTGTCAATGGGTGATTACAAGAATGAATTTAAATACAAACAAAAAGTATTTACGGAAAGATTAATTAATAATTGGTAGTGTAGTTAATATACTTTAATAAGATAAACAAAGTTTAAGATGCACAGAAATAATCTACTGCATTTTAATATTTAGTAAAGATTTTATTCCTAACTACGCGTCTGTGCGTGATCACAAGGAAAGTAAAAATTGAATTGGCGTCCATTAGCAGTTGCACATGAAGAATCTCAATCGAAATGAATAAAACATTATTTGGTCCAATTAGATCCGTATAAATGACTAATAAAACAATAAGAGTTTGTTACACAGACATTACGGCAGAGTACGGCAGACGACACGACTACAAACTGACCTGTATGTATTAACGCACTGTAATGAAATTTCGGGCAGTTTGTAAAAAGTGTCCTCATAACTCTATCACACTCAGCGAACAACAACTCATGAAATGTTTTTTCAAGTCTACACCAAGAGGTTTCAGTTTTCAAGCAGTAGATAAAACCGATTGATCATTGATTTTAACTCTGCGCGTGTGCTTGATAAATACCATATCAAGGGTTTTACTCTGCGTGCTCTTGATAAAACCCATTGATCATGGATTTTAACTCTGCGTGCTCTTGATAAACCATGATATTGGGTTTTAACTCTGCGCGTGAGAGAAAACCCTGATCAGTTATGCGTGTTATATAATCATGTTACTGCGTGCTCTTGTAAAACTATGATCATAGGGTTTATACTCTGGTGCTCTTGTAAAAACCTATGATCTATGGATTTTAACTCTGCGTGCTTCTTGATAAAACCATGATTCATGGTTTAACTCTGCGTGCCGTACTGATTTAAAACCATGATCAGGTTTTAACTCTACGTGTCTTTGATAAAAACCCATGATCATAGGTTTTAACTCGCGTGCTTTGAATAAACATGATCATATGGTTTTAAAATCTGCGTTGCTCTTGATAAACATGTATGATGTTACTTGTTTATAATGAAGGTTTAAACCATGATTCAATGTATTTCAAATATGCAACAGTTCGCTTCCATAACCTTTGCAGGTACTTGTCATGTACGAACGTGCAAGAAGTTTTTAAACATACCCTATACGAAACGGCAGGATCGCAGAATTGACCTGGACCTGTGCGTACATTGGTACTTTGGAAATGCAGGTTACGTTGATGGCCTACGTGCCCCCCTACCCCGGTCAGCCTACGTACGAGTTGTGGACCTTTTTGCCGCTATAAATTTAGCTTCACAAATCCAGTTTCTGCAGTCCTCCACATGTTACTCTCCACATAATTATACACCTGTAAGCAAGTCCAAATGGTACAATAGTGGGATGTGGAAAATTTTTAAAAGGCCTTAAGCGTGGATATTTAACTACAACCTGGTGGGTGGTATGATATCGCCATAGAAGCAGATTAAAACAGACTTTCTCAGCATTTTTGTTCTTCCTTCTCTTCATTATTATTCTATATGTGCTGTAGATCTTGAATATAGATGATTAGGGGGCTTTCTTCGATCAATGGGGAAGTTAGGGGGTCTGCGCTTTTAATTGGGATGACGAGGATATCTCTTTTATTTATTCCTTGGATGGGAAAATCAAGACATCGAGGGGGATTGGTCAGGGCGGAGGCTTTTAATCTGAGTTGAGTCTTACTTCCTTGTGATTTCTACCACTAGAGGGGCCAAGCACAGGGGACTGGTTCCAGAGCCTACTTCAATAGCTCCTGTTTGTAGATCGTCCGACTATAAATTGAACTTTCTTTTTGTGCTTCTGTTGGCACCTAGCTAAATATACTATTTTGAGAATTTGCGTTCTGGGTGTGTTCCGACGCTGGTCTGTGAGGGCTCATATCGCCATCGAACGGTGTGTTGTCGCGCCGGAGATGATAAAAAAAACTCGCAGATGAGACGGGGGGGGGTAGAGGGCAGGCGGAATGGTGACGGGCGCGACGACGCGAGGAGTCGGGGCGGGCGTGCCGGGACGGAGAGGACAGAGGCGTGAGAGGGTGGGAAAGGATGGGTGGGGGTGGGGAGGGAGAGGGAGTGACAGGAGGGGACTGTGGACGATGCGGGGGGTGTAGCGGGGTGGGGGGTGGGGGGGGGGGGGACGGGTGCTGGGTAGGTTCACTCGAGTGAAGCGGATCGACAGCCATAGCGCAGACCATCATGGGCTATACGGGAGAGTAGCCGATGAGAAGTAGGGGGTGGGGCAACTTCTCAATTGATGGGAATTCACTGGGGTGGGCTTTACAGAGCAGCGATCCGGACGTGGCTGGAGGAAACGGCAGAGAAGAGAGTGAGCAACGTAGAGGGGCCACGGCGGGAGAGATGGATGTTTTAGTTTGCTATTTGTGGTGAACGGTATAGGGTGAAGGAAGGATTTGTTTTGTTTGGGTAATTTTTGTTTTTTTTTTTTGTTTGTTTTCGACGTGTTTCAAGATGTTCATGGAGTTATAATGGGGGGAGGGGGGGTGGGGGGTGGGGGTGGAGGGTGCAAATAGGTGCTATAGTAAGTGATGGGGTGCTTGTTATTAGTGCTCGTTGAGTGATTTTTATGTATGCGTAAATCTGATGATGCAAGAATTTAATGAAGCCGGGTAAAGAGGAAAGACGCGGCACCGGGCTTTTACAGAAAAACTGCGTGATGCGCGCGCGTATAGCAGACTAAACAAGAGGACACGCACAGAGCGATACACAGGGCGGATCAAGGGGTGGCGCGGCGGAGGCAGGGAGCAGGGTTGGAGACACACAGGGAGACGAGGAGGGCCTCGAGAGGACGACAGGATCACGGGTGGATGAGCATTTTGTTCCTTGTGTCCCCGCTTGTTGGGGGTGTGGGGGGAGTGAGGGGGGTGGGGTGTCGGTTTCTTCTGTGTTGTGGGCTCTTCTCCGCTTCGTCACAGCAATACCCTGTAGGGGCAGCCAGTTGGTTCGTGGGGGGGTCATAGGGTAGGTCTTGAGAAGCTCGCGTCCGTATCCAATCAGGGTGTGTGCTTATCTTCGGCCAGGACCAGTCCGAGATGGAGGGTGGTGCTCGTTGAAGGTTGGGGGGGGGGGGGGGGGCCATGAGATTTAAGACGTTGTTTAGAAGAGAGAAGGAAAGAAAATCATGGCTTGCTCTCGTCGGTGTACCCACGGGGGGGGTGGGCGCTGCTTGGTTATCTCGCTAAATCGGGTCTGGTCCTGGTTGTGGGGGGCTGTCTGCGCGATAGGCGTCTGAAACTGGCTGAGATGACGGGACGAAGTGGGGTCGGGTTTGCTTCTGTCTTCTGCTTCTGGTTGTTGGGGGGTGGGTGTGGTTTGCGGCGAGGCGGGTTCCGGCTTGTCCAGGGGCCATAAGGGGGGAGGGGAGCACTGCTATGGGGTCCGGTGGTGTCATAACGGGGAGGGGGTGGGCGGCGTCCGTTTAGATAAAGAATATGGTTCGATATGGAGCAGCCAGAGTCGTAGGTGAGTTGATTTTTGGGTGCGGGGGGGTTTGGCGCGCGGACGTGGTCTGCGGTAGTAAGAGGGCAGAGGATGGAAGATAGATAAGGGTCCGGCGGAGGGGAGTTGGGGAGTTCCGTTGGTTGTTCCTCTTTCGGCGCTTGAGCTGGGTCTCTGCTCTCTCCGGGTTAACACCGATGAAGATAATGGGCTTTTTAGGAGGACGTGAGTGAAGAAAGGGATAACGGGGCCCGCGCCGCGGCCGGGGGCTCATCTGGTTCGGGCCTGCAGGGGTTTCGCGCAGCACTGGGATTTGAGGTTTGTGGGGGTGTGTGAGGAAGTGTGGGGAGAGGGGGAGGAAGGGATCGGGGAGAGGGGTGAAGGAGGGGTGTGGGAGAGAGAGGGGGGTGTGTGGTGGTCGCGGCAGTAGTTTGCGAATCAGATCAACCTGGAGAGGAGTATAGAGATATACTTTTTGGAACCCTGGCTATATCTTGGACATTTTCCCAACCCTTCACGTGGACCTTTTTCCAAAAAAGTCTTGTCAACCCCCGTGGGGGCCCATTGTCATTTTTTCTCATTTTGGGGCCATTTTTTGTTTTTCCCGGCCGATCAAGCCCCCCTCAGTCTTACCTCCAGGAAAAGGGACTGAAATGTACTGTTTCATATTGTTCTTTAAGTTAAATCTATATTTCTGGGGACAGGCTAAGGTCTCTTGTGTAGGAGAGGGTTTGAAGTAGACAACGAGATTGGTGAAAATTCGGAATATTTTATTCCATCTTTATGCTGAAAACCAAAAAAATGAAAAACCACCATTAACCCTTAAATATCATCATTTTCCCCTTAAATTTTGTTTAGCCTTGATGAAAGGCTGTAAATAGTCATTATTGAAAATTTTTCATTTTGATTTATGTTTGGTTGAGATTTTACAATACAGTTTAGGGAAGATAGAAATTTCCATGGTGTAAAAATGAATAAATTGAATGTTAAACCCCAATCAAAATAAATTTTGACCCCTCCCCTAGACAAAGAGTCGAGCCTGTAAATTGAACTAGATTTAATTTTAAGAACAATAACTAATCTCCACCTCAGACGTGCTTCCTTGGGGTAGGATTGAGGGGCCTTGGTTGGTCGCGTGAACAAAAATGGGCCCAAAAATTAGAAAAAATGACGAAAAATGGCATCTTCCTGGGGTGACAAACTTTTTTGAGAAAATCCCGGGAAGGGTTGAGGGACTCCAATATACCCAGGATCCCAGAAAATGAAAGCGGTGACAAACAAATTCAAGAAATTAAAACGTTGCAACATAACGTCGCTTGAGCCAGAAAAAATATTCCACCTTTATGACGAACAGTGTTTAACAGGATACAGAGAAATCACTTTTTTGTGTAAAAAACAGTTCTTGGCAGGTCTCATGAACAGGTCTCGTGAATATTTGAATATTCAAATGAGCAAACTGATGATGTCATAGTCCCCGTACTTTTTGATATTTATTATATGAAATCCTACTTATCTCATTTTTTCATTCATTGCGTATACAGAAAATATATCACTCATACTGAAATAGGGTACATGCAGGTAATATGGGCCCCCTAAGCTCATTTGCCTAATTTGCATAAAATTGCAAAATGACACACAGTCTAATCTTTGTTTATATGAATCAATATCTACTACTGCTCTAACTTTTATTGTGAGAAAAACAATTATCACAACCCCCTGTCTGCAATATTCAAATGTGGACGTCATTACCAAAGTGCCATATTATCTGCATGTGCAGGTAATATGGGCACATGTATTTTAGTATGTTTCAAAACTACAATGACTCTACATGTTTGGAATTTGCTTAAGATGTTGAAAATCATTAACTTAAGATATCATTTGAAATTATAAGACCCTTCAGTAATACTTTGACTATATATTTCATTGTTTTGTATTTTGTATATTATTTTTTTTTAAATATTATTTAAATATCATTTTCATTATACAAGTCAATATAGGCCTACAATAAGTTATTTATATTAATTATATATGTGAATATACCCTAAAATATCGTAGCAAAGAGATTGATGCCTCATCCCAATACTAAGTACCAGAATCATTTCCGCCATTTTGGATGGCCCATATTACCTGCACTAATGTTGTTGTGTCAGGCAAGCATTCAATGCCACATTGCACCCCTTCACTACACGAAATTGACCTGTACACGCTAGCATGATCAAAATGAAACTAATAAGCTTACTAAATATACAAAAAAATTGAGGTTACCCCCTCAAACACTCTTTCACCATCACATTCTGTGAAATATCAAATTTTACATCAGGGTAAAAAAATGCCGCAAGTTTTACCTACCTTGTTGGTTTTCTGCACTTTTCTCAGAGAAATTTCGGCATCAGATGCTCTCACAACGATATATTTTCGTATACGGTTCATATGAACAACATTATGGTGCTCACACCGGTCATTGTCACCGGTCAACGGTCACGACATGATTTGCTTCAGGTGGCCCATATTACCTGCTGGCCCATATTACCTGCATGTACCCTATGTAAAATCACTTGTGACCTTGAACATTCCATAAGGATTAATCCATGTTTTTATGTCCTTGGGGCTGAAAATCTTGATAATTGGTATTTTATACAATAAAGAAATAGGGGGACTGTGACATCATCAGGTTGCCAATTTGAGAACTGTTTCATTTAAAAATTCAAAACCTAAGAAAATTCATAACTTTTGCTATTTATCATCCGATTTTGATGAAATTTTCAGCGTTGTGCTTTTAGATTTTACTTTATTTTTGTAATAATGTAAACTCCAGCCCGCAGGTGTTTTTGAAGTGTAAAACAGAAATTTTATGTACAGAAATATATTCATGGCAAGTAACGTTAATAGCCCTCATAGAAAAACAAATTTACAATGATCTTGACTGCATTATTCCCTGATTTTGCTAAAAAGCAATTCATATATTATTAAAACCGTTTTAAAATTTAAGTGTCTATATTTATCATGCAAATCTATTAATCTAAATAGTAACCTCTTATTAGAAGCAACTTTTGTCTTTTCATTTTGCCTCAAAGAAAGTACAAGTATAGAAATTGTAATCATTATAGTTATTGAATACCATAAAAAAGTATTATTATTATAATTTTACAAACTAGTTGAGAATTACAAAGAACCCCCCCCCCCTCCTGGAAATTATATACTATTGATTAATTTTATACAAATTACATCGTATATAAATAATAATTATTGATAATAAAGTTTTGCAAGTAATCTGAGGTAAGGTTGGAATATTCTGTTGTCTTGGTTGTATATTAAGATTTTCTATTCATAAATTATAACTTTATTGGTTAACACTAAAAAGGGGTCTGTTTTAAAGACGGGGCTTAAAAGTTCCCATTGATCTGTATATTCAATATGGTGCAGATTTTGTCTAATGATAAATCTAGTTAAAATGATCAGAATAGGCAGTGTAAAATTTATGTTTCAGCTCTCCTTCGTCAATATCGTCGGTAAATATCATCATCATAATCATCACTCTTTAGCATCAATCTAACATGGAGGGGCGGCAGCACCAGGGATCAAGTGGGAAATGTGCTTCCATATTTTCAAGCATTCTAGAAGTCCCCCTATTCGTAGGTGGAAAAGAGAAAACTTTCATACTAAAATAAACGATTTAGACCAATTAAAAGCCATATGTGAAATTTCTTTTTGCAAAAGGGGAGCATAGATAATGAAAACTATATGTTTGTCTTTCAATATTATAGCATTAAAAGAGAGTACCAATTACGCTAGGAATAAAATAGCCCTGTAATCCTAGGTTCAAATATTGTGCAAAAGTGTTTCATTTGCCTAATTTTCATTTATTTATTTATTCTGTTTTATTCATACAGGGTAGCCCCGTCAGTGGTATAACATTGTTTTTCGGGGCCCTGTGAACATATACAATATAAACAAAATAAACATGAATTAACATAAAACATAAACAAGTAACAAGCAATTTAACATCATACATGTGGAGGTCAAGTTCAAGTCTGTAGAAGTGGTATTAGATAAACTTAGCTAATAAGTAATAGTGCTCAAATATGAAATGAATGGTTTTAATTTAAGAGACCTTAACTTGTAAATCCTTTATTGAGAAGAAGGAATACATAATGCTATATTGTGAATTATGAATTTATGTTTTTTTGTAATACAAAGATTCAATTCGATTTTTATGTCCATCAAATACTTTTCTGTATAATGATGGATGTATTGGGCCGAAGATTCGCACCGGGTTGGCTCAGGGCAGTGGCGTATCTAGGGTCAAGTGCGCCCGGGGCAATTGTTGACTTTGCGCCCCCCCCCCGGTCTACTCCAGTTTTGCTGAACGATTTGTTTTAGTTTATTGTACCATGTGCATATATACATGTCCCCAGACCTGGGGATGATTTGCTGTCCGTACATACACGTAGTTTATCTTTTTTTTTTTTATTTCCTCTCAATATTTTAATTTAATGCGAGCGCGAAGCGCGATCGGAAAATTTTGAGTTCTTGCTTACTCGAATCTTGCATTTAAGAATCATGAATACAAATTTCTTTAATAACGAAGGTACAATTAAAAAAAAAAAAAATGCCTTACCTTCAGGGTGTCAAAAGGCCTAGGGTACATGCAGGTAATATGGGCCAGCAGGTAATATGGGCCACCTGAAGCAAATCATGTCGTGACCGTCGACGGTGACCGATGACCGGTGTGAGCACCATAATGTTGTTCATATGAACTGTACACGAAAATATATCGTCGTGAGAGCATCTGATGGCGAAATTTCTCTGAGAAAATTGCTGAAAACAACAAGGCACGTAAAACATCCGGCATTTTTTTACCCTGATGTAAAATTTGATATTTCACAGAATGTGATGGTGAAAGAGTGTTTGAGGGGGTTACCTCAATTGTTTTGTATATTTAGTAAGCTTATAGTTACATTTTTATCATACCAGCGTGTCCAGGTCAATTTTGTTGTAGTGAAGGGGTGCAATGTGGCATTGAATGCTTGCCTGACACAGCAACATTATGCGAGGTAATATGGGCCATCCAAAATGGCGGAAATGATTCTGGTTCTCAGTATTGGGATGAGGCATCAATCTCTTTGCTACGATTTTTTGGGTATATTCACAGTATATAATAAATAAATAACTTATTGTAGGCCTATATTGACTTGTATAATGAAAATAATATTTAAATAATATTAAAAAGGAAATAATATAAAAAATACAAATCAATGAAATATATAGTCAAAGTATTTACTGAAGGGTCTTATAATTTCAAATGATATCTTAAAGTTAATGATTTTCAACATCTTAAGCAAATTCCACATGGTAGAGTCATTGTAGTTTTTAAACATACATAAAATACATGTGCCCATATTACCTGCACATGCAGGTAATATGGGCACTTTGGTAATGACGTCCACATTTGAATATTGCAGACAGGGGGGTTGGTGATAATTTGTTTTCTTCCACATAAAAGTTAGAGCAGTAGATATTGATTCATATAAACAAAGATTAGACTGTGTGTCATTTTGCAATTTTATGCAAATTAGGCAAATGAGCTTAGGGGCCCATATTACCTGCATGTACCCTATTGCACAAAATGTTTTGGGAATTGTAGGCCTATGCTTCGGATTCGGTTTTTTTTTAGTAGGAAAATAATAAATTTAAACCTTTTTTGTTGGTCCTCCTCAAATGATTTTGAAACATATAATTCAAGCGTGAAGCGCGAGCGAAAAATTCTAGAGCTCTAAATTTAAATAAACTTTGCGAGGAACAGGTCTTGATACCGAATGGTCATAAAATACGGAAACAAAGACAATTGACAATGAAGAACAAAAAAGGGAGTAATTAGGCAGCGAGAAAAAGCATGGACAGAAAAAAAAAATCCTTTTACTTATAGGGACCTTCATGTTTATTATGGGGGGGGGGGGCAAATTGATCTTGAAATTTGAGGCGCCATATTGATCTTAAACTATTTAAAGGAGGCTCTAAATGAAATTGAAACTCAGGGGATGTCAAAATGATCTTAAAATTAGGATTAGGAGGGCACACACCGGGGGCACACAATTGATTTTAACATTTATAAAAGGACGCTAAATTGAAGTTAAGGGCGCCGATTTGATCTTCAATATAGGCCTATACAGGGGGCGCAAAATTGACCCGAAACTAAGGTAGAAGGTACTAAACCTAAACAAATTTACTAGAAACTTTGGGGCGCCAAAAAGTTAAACTTAGTGGTGCTATGTAGGGGGCGCCAAAATTAATAATATTCACTGTGGATCACTGATCTCCTTTTTCTTCCTCTCCTTCTTCTTCTTCTTTCCTTTCTTTTTCTTCTTTTTTCTTTTTTCCCAATTCCGTTTTTGCGCCCCCCTGAAGCTCAGCCCGGGGCACGTGCCCCCCTTGCCCCCCTCTAGATACGCTACTGGCCGAGGGCTATAACCTATAAATATAATTTAGTTTAAATATGATTTCTTTTATTTTTACATGTAGGCCTAAGTGCTTGAAAATTAAACGAAATGATTTCACGCTTTTCTTCAATTTACACTTTTGCACTTTATTGCCACTGACAGAAAGTGTCCATTTCTTTAGGGGAAAAAATGTGACCCCACTCTTAAATTAGTTTCCGCGCCTCTAATATTTATTAACCTATTACTAAAAATAGTATTTTCTTTTTCATTTATGATTAAATTTCCATTCTGCTGAATAAATATTTTAATCTGTTCCATGATATCTTCGGTATATAATATATACTGTTCAATGATGAAAGTTAATAATTTACTTTAACATTTATCATTCGATCTTTAAAAATAATAATACTTTGCGCGGAAGGAAGTCGTTGTCGTAGCCTATCGTAGACAGAGTCGTAGATACGTATATTTTCTTTGGTCACTTACGATTCTGACACGATTCTGGCAGTTTCTAGCATGCATAGGTGGCCGCCACAACGATCGCCTCCTGTGGGTCAGACCCTTTGTTTGCCCGTTCTTCATACTTCTCTTTTCTTTTTTTCTTTTTTTATTATAATTTTTTTTTTTAATTTAATTTTTTTTTTTTAAATCCTCTCTATTTATCTGCTCTCACTCTCTCTCTCTCTCTTCCTCCATTCCTTTTTTTTCCCTCATCCATTGCCTTTTAAAACCTCTTCTCTTCTTTTTCTTCTCTTCTCTAGCTGGCAGGACTTAACCTTATTCCTCCAACCCTAATTGTTATAAGCGACTTACTCACTTCACACATGAGTTATTAAAAAAAGTATCAATTTGGATGGGATTTGTATTAGAAAGAACAAAAAATATATGGAAATTTCGGAAATTTCGGTGTCTGTTCTTCCACTTTGAGGGTGATAAATAACAACACGTCAAAGGTACACGTTAGGCCTGAAACTTTTTACGTGTACAGCGTAGAGAGTGTTGTGACCACCGTATTAGGCAGCTTTATCACGAATTTGTGTCATTTGCATACGTTCACACGCATCATCAACTCGTATTCCTTTTGTACTATCATTACCACAGAGTAATACCTCACATTTTTACTAACTCTTGAAAGCTTAATTTAACATATATTGAGTCTCAATTTCAGTTTTGCACCTTTGTGATTTAGCCCTTGTGTGGCTATTCTCCTTTATTTTTATACAAAAATAACAATCTGAAATGTATGAACACAAAACAAATATTGAATAAAAACATATTATCACAGTAAGTAATATAGGCGTTCCCAAGTGATTGTCACTATAAATGGTTGTTTGTACAATGGGTGATTACAAGATGAATTTACATACAAAACAAAATATACGGAAAGATTAATGTAACAATTGGTAGTGTAGTTAATATACTTTAAAGATTAAACAAAGTTTATAGATGCACAGAAATAAACATTACTGCATTTAATACTTAGTAAAAGATTTATTCCTACTACACGTCTGTGCGTGATCACAAACCAGAGAAAGTAAAAATTGAACTTGGACAAGTCCATTAGCAGTTGCACATGAGACATCTCAATCGAAATGAATAAAACATATTTGGTCAATAGATCGTATAAGACTAATAAAACCAATAAGAGTTTTGTACACAGCACATGTACGGCAGAGTACGGCAGACCACGAACAACAACTGACCTGTATGTATCTAACGCACTGTCAATGAAATTTGGGCAGTTGTAAAAAGTGTCCCATAACTCTACACACAGCGAACAACAACCAATGAACATCGTTTTCGTCTACACGCAGAGGTTTCATTTTACAAGCAGTAGATAAAACCGATGATCATGATTTTAACTCTGCGCGTGGCTGATAAAACCATGTCAAGGTTTTAATCTGCGTGCTTGAAAACCCATGATCATGGATTTAACTCTGCGTGCTCTTGATAAAAAAACCATGATCATGGGTTTAACTCTGCGCGTGCGATAAAACCCATGATCATGGTTTTAACTCTGCGTGCTCTTGATAAAACCCATGATCATGGTTTTAACTCTGCGTGCTCTATAAAAACCTATGATCATTGGTTTTAACTGCGTGCTCTTGATAAAACCATGATCATGGATTTTAACTCTGCGTGCTCTTGATAAAACCCATGATCATGGGTTTAACTCTACGTGTCAGATAAAACCATGATCATGGGTTTTAACTCTGCGTGCTCTTGATTAAACCCATGATCATAGGTTTTAACTCTGCGTGCTCTTGAAAAACCATGATCATAGGTTTTAACTCTGCGTGCTCTTGATAAACCCATGATCATGGGTTTAAAACCATGATCATGGGTATTTTCAAATATGCAACAGTTCGCATTCCATAACCTTGCAGGTACTATGCATGTACGACGTGCAAGAGTTTTTACAATACCCTTACTACAGAAACGCAGAATCGCAGAAGTTGACCCTGGACCTGTGCGTACATTGTACTTGCAACGCAGGTTAGTTGATGGCACGCTGCCCGGAGCCTACGAACGAGTTGTGACCGGCCGCATAAATTAGCTCACAATCCAGTTCTGCAGGCCCCGACATAATGTTATACAGCCTGTAGCAAGTCAAATGGTACAAGTGGGGAAATTTTTTAAAGCCTTAGAGCGTGGATATACACAACCTGGTGGTGGTTGATATCGCCATAAAGCAGAAAAAAACAGACCTTCTTCAGCTTTTGTTCTTCTCTCATTCTATGCTGTAGATCTTGATATGATGTATGCTTTCTTCAATCAAGAAGTTCGTCTCGCTTATTGATGACGTATATTCCTATGAAAATTCACATTGTTCAGATACTGAGGACCTGTGATTCCCACACTGTCCACTACTCAATCTGTAAGCCACAGAACGTGGCCAGAATTATCTCTGTTTCCTGGTCTGGAGCCAACGGTTTCGGATAGTCCAATGACGTGACCATGACGTTCACCGGTGACGGAACCTAACTCCAGGCAACGTCTCATTGGTAATCACTGATTTGGCTTACAGAGCCCATCGACGCTGAAGGAAAACAGGCCACCTGCATGTTTTCTATTGTTGTGAACGTATATATTTGTTTGTTTTGTTTTTTTTTTTTCAGTTCAAATGTTCATCAATAGTCTATATGGTTCTTATGTCTCGTGATAATTTTTATGTATGCGTAATCTGATGATCAAAATTATAGTAAAAAACCGGCTTTTTACGAAAACGCGTAGCGCGCGCATACACAACACACACACACACACACACACACACACACACACGATCACTCTTTCTTCTCACCTTCTCAACCAGATACCTGTAGGCCAGTTGGTCTGTCATTTGACAGCCTCCGTATCAGTCTTCTCCAATCAGTCTGTTTAGGGCCATAGATTTAACTTTGTTTAAATCATTCTCTTCCCTCTTGGTTATCTCCTAAATCTGGTCCTCCCATCGTCTACCTACCAATGGGTCGTTTCTTTTGGGGTTTCCGCTTGTCCATCCACCTATGGTCCGTGGTGTCTACCGTTCTTTATACATGTTCATACCATCGTAGTTGATTCCTCTCTACAATGGATAGCACTAAGTCGGATTCTTTCTCTCCGGGTTACACCATAGATAATTAGACGTAGTACCCTCATCTCGGTTGCCTGGGTTCCACTTTTGAGTTTGGTTGTTAGAGTCCAGGTTTCACTGAAGTATAAGAGCACAGGTCTAAGGCCAGTTATGTATACGCACACCTCGACCTCCTTTGGTATTTCCTTCTCTTTCATGAGGGGGTAGAGTGCCATCAGATTTTTCGTGAATTTGGCTATCCTGTTGTTTACCTCCTCCTCTATAAGACTGAAGTTAGCTTGCTGTCATGGTATTTAGTACATGGTTATTTACAGTTAAGTCCCATTCTTCTAGTTCCCTTCCAACTTGTATGTACTCAGTTTTAGCATAGCTCAGTTTAGTCCAGCTCGAGTAGGTTCTTGATCCCACTGGTTCCTGATGTCTTGTAGTTTTTATCTACTGTCTGCAGTCTGCATAGCCAAAGCGCTTGGCAAAATAGCCCTCCCTTGTGACATTTTCCATGATTAAGGTAGACGATGAAGAATAGTGGAGAAAGCACACTGCCTTGGCGTACCCCCTGGTCAAAGTAATTGACGCAATCTCACGTATATAAACACACTCACAAATACCAAACCACACAACCCTACGCACAATCCTACACACAATACACACACACACACACGCACCTACACACACACACACACACACACACACACACACATACACACACTCTCTCTTTCTTTCTCTCTCTCTCTCTCTCTCTCTCTTAACTTCACACTAGTCTTCTCCACCTACGAGACTATGGTATCACAATGCTTATTAAAAAAAAGAAAAAAATCACATTGATGTGTATTACACAGCCAATCTCGTTGTTATATCTTCTTTTGTCGTATGTCTTCGTGTTTATAGACGATGAGCCCCCTGTCATCGCCCACTGCCCAGCCTCTAAGACAATAACAACTGATTTCGGATCGACGACCGCCAAGGCGATTTGGATAGAACCGTTCGCATCTGATAACTCCAATAATGTGACGTTCACCCAAGCTCGGAGCGGAGAACAATTTCCTATCGGTCAGAACACCGTCACGTACGTGGCTCAAGACCCAAGTGGCAACACAGCAGCATGCTCCTTTGTGGTTGTAGTTGTAGGTATGTTGGCAGAATTATTCGTCTTCATTCTCCTTCTCTTCTTTGTTTATTTGTTTGTTTATTTGTTTTGCTCTTCTGTATTCCTTCTTTTACGGCCTTTTCCTTTTCCCTTATCTTGTAATTATTTTGCCTCAATCTTCTTACTGGTCTTATTTCCGGCGATGTTCTTCTTGCTGTGCATTTTTTTTCTCTCTTTTTCTTTTTGAGGCTCCCCATTTTTTTTAATTGTTTTTTACTCTCTTTTTATATGTAGGGTCATTGTGATTTGTACCTAATGTAATGTAATGCAGTTTAATTGTTATTCCATGAATACATTGTCTATAACTCTATTTTCATAGTCATTATAATCCTATTAACCAATCATAAAATACTGTTTGTGAGAGAACAACATCGTTTGGGTTTTGAATGATGTTTATGATAATACTTTGTAAGTGAATTATGTAATGAACATTGAATATTTTTAATGTAAAGTATTAGTTGATTAATTTTGTTATTGAACTCGAAATAAATGCGAATACAAATACTAGTACATTTTAGGATTGTGCCAATGAAGTCAGAATTTGGCGATTGAAAAGCACGATATGAGAGAAAAGGATGAAGTCGGGGAAAATGAGCTACTGTCAACTGCAACTGACAGGAAGGCACGGATGGAAAAGTGTGCTTATTTTACTTTCAAGTCGTCAAGAAAATGTAATATCGTTCTGTTAAAGAGAAAAGCTACTGTCATCATTCATTTATACTGATACTATTATTTCTAATATCTAACATTTCGATTGTTTATCCATAGCTCCACTTGGTTGCTCGACTAGCGCCCTCATAACATGTGGAAACAACCAAACGTGTGTGAACAATGAATGCCGATGCCGACCTTCCTTTATTCGAGTCAATGACGTATGTATAGGTAAGCACATGCATCATCAGAATTGTGGATCTCACTTGCCACGAGAAGAATTTGGGGCTACTTTGAGACGGTTTTGAAAATATGTATCGGAGACGTCCCCGCGAAGGAAAAAGTATCACAGACGTCTCTTCAATGGAAAAAAAAAAAGTGGAGACATTACTGAGTGTCCGAGTCGCAGAGACGTCTCAGCGAAGTGAGGGAGACGATTCCTCCCTTGATTCAATTACACAATTTGCACTTTTGTTCGTTGACATCAGCGTTACCGTGTTAGAGGTGGTATAAATGGAAGTTTAATACCAAAAAGTTTCTAATGTTTTAGGCCTATTTCTTTTCTGGGTTTTTAAATTTTTTTATTTGGTAATAACTTTTCATTTTCTTTTATCCGGGAAAGAACTAGTTGAACCATGGACTCATAGTGCCTTTTTTAAAGGAATTTTGCATTCTATATTTCGTTGATAGTTTTAATACAGTATTATTTATTTATTGAAGACAATTACCCTTTTAATAAAATAAACTACGTTAAGTTCGACTGTACCAATCTTCAAAAGTGAGGCAAAATAATTCCGATTTTTTTTTTTTTTTTTTTTTTTTTTTTTTTTTTTTTTTTTTTTTTTTCACATTCATTTTCGACAGGGGCAAATACATACACCATCACGCTTCGAGCCTTATCAGCGAATGGCGTTAATTATACCTATACCGATGCACTGACAGATCCCAATTCCCCCGAGTTCCAAGCCCAGGCTAATGCATTTGTGGTGTTGGTACGTATATGAGTGGTTATTATTCAAATATGTCGTTTCAGCCGTGCAATATAATGCGATATTCTACGGTCATATTAAAGTACTGTTTTTCACATGCAGTTTATGCATTCTGAATAATGGTTATAGATAATAATAATAATAATAATAATAATAATGATAATAATAATGATAATGATAATGATAATGATAATAATAATAATAATAATAATAATGATGATGATATTGGATGGCTTTACTTCACTCTTCACTTCCACTCGTTAGGGCCAATATGATATAAATACTGTATAAGGATAATTACAGTTTCGCAAAAAGAAAGAACGTAACAGCTATGTCAGACGGTAGGATGACTTTTGATCAAACAAACCAGGTACCAGTATCTGAATATCGGAGAGTATGGCTATAATTTTCCTATTTGCAATTAATGAGTTCTTGATATAATGTGCGCCTTCCCGATGGATTTAAGAACTATTTTCAAGAAATAAATAGTTAAGAAAAAGTATATGAAATTCTATTTTCCCCTATATGAATTTGAAATTTATTTAATTCCTATTATTATTTTTACTATTATTTTTTTTTTTAAATATGTTTATCCTATTTTTTCGTTCCATATTTATGCTATTTAAAATGAATTTTGGGGATCAGAATAGAAAAAAGAAATCTTATTTTCTTTATACCAGGAAAAGAACCAAATATTACCATAACCACAGTCGAAAAAAAAAATGGAAATTCATTTGTTTGCTTACAGATATTGGAAAATAGTAATGTGATTTATGGACTCGTAGTCACTGCAATCAGAAGTGGAAGTCTTATATTTGAAGCTGAAGCCTCGACAGAACCTAGCACGTCAATGGTCCAACTTGAGCAGGACATAGAGGATAGTATTCTAGCAGGAGGAGAAGCGACAGCAGGAGCCATGACTGTACAGTTTGATCAAGATGTTAACGCTATAGCAGGTGGGTGAATTCTTCTATGCATTGACGCTACAGCAACAATGCCATGTTATCGTTTTATATTCCTATTCCGTCGTCGTCGTCTTCTTCTTCTTTCTTTCTCTTCTTCCACAAAAAGCCATTCATTTAACACATGTTCCTTGTTGGCCACCTCAAGGTCCAGTCACACATTCAAATTCGTAGGCACGTCGATCCTCCATTATTAATGCCGTGACATTCCATTTTCCAAAATCACTCATCCATGACGGTCCTTCCGCCATTTTGTCCATTTCGGGCCGTCTGAAAGCCATTCTTTCAGCCTCCCTATCTCCATAATCCTAAATGCTACAGACTTCACCGTCTTCATATTTGAAATTCCATGAAAAAAAAATCAACACCTTTATGAATTCCGAAGTCGTGACTAAAAAACCTGCAGAATGGCTATAACTTTCTTAAATCAATTCCAGTCCGCTTCAAATTTTCAAGGCATCTTTTCCTTAAAAGTGTGCACACACATGTTTCACGCACCAGTAAATACTCAAAATTCAAATAGCGCTCTCTACAATTTCCAAAATTGGCTAAATTCTAAGAGGCTGCATCTGGGTTGTGCCTTGTTAAAACTACACCATATGAAAACGTGAACAATCAAAAAGGACAGTGTTATTTTATACCAAACACGCACAGTTCCACTACAGTGCACTAACGACCAGAAAGAATCTTACGGGAAATGTGTGTACTGGGTATAGACTCTCTCTACGTCTGACCGTCGATATCGCGATAACAATGCCCTGAATAAAGACCGTGTAAAAGGAGAGTGCAAGCTGTGCAGTCAGGATCGAAGTATTTTATCATGATATTTTTTTTTATGATATCAAAAACGCGGGGGAAAATATTGACCAATCACAAAGAAGTTAAAATCATTGGAAAGAGAAATTGATATATTTACTTCACTCAGCGTAACTAGGAAATCGATGCGCTGCTGAATTTTACAGAAAGCTTTTAGTGACTGCTGTTTGACCAAAATATCATTTTCACACAGAAAAACGACCCAAAAATGACTAAAATGGGAGATTTTAAAGCTCAAAACGCGAGGGTTAGGGGTAAAAAAATATTCTTCCCAAGGTTTTATCTTGTTTTATATACATTAACCCTCATAAAACCTGTGTAACTAAGTAAATGATCTTCTCGATTTTTTTTTATTCCAGTATATTCAACAAAACTCCCGTTTTTCGGGCATTCCTTCCATTGACAATCGGTGCGTGAAAATGGTTTTCCTAGAAAGAAGCCCCAACGTTTTCATATGCCTGTTTTTGGATTTAGGTTCTTCAGACTATGTCCTTTCCAACAATGCAAAGAAAAATATATCGATTCATTGGCCAACTAGGTCAAAATAGTGGTAGAAATAAGGAATTGTCAATAGCAGGGAAACAAGTTTAACTTCCTCTAAAGGCGCAAATATTCAATCTTTGAGCTTAAAACTTGGCGGGGATATGTATCGATACATTCCACAACTGCCTCCTAATTTTTGTAAACTTTAATGACGTCATCGCAAAAATTAGGAAATTTACTATATTATGCATTACAATAACATGGTCATTTTCTAACAAAATAATTACATCATCTGCTGCAATTTTAATTTGTGTGGGTTTTTTGCCCCCACTTTTCATTATTTTTAGACGTAAATGAGTGCGCAAATCCGACGAGTAACGACTGTTCAGACAACGCTAACTGTACCAACACGGATGGATCTTACACCTGTACTTGCCACTTTGGTTACGCGGATAACTCACCGACGGGCATTGGGGCTGGCAGAGTGTGCGGTAAACAATCCATACCCCATTATTCCCATTGATTAAGGCCATGTGTCACAAGTTGGGGTATTGTAAAAGGGTGGAGGCGTTACATTTTGGAGGGAAAATTATCACATTTTTTCACATAGCATGAAAATGATGTACAGTCATAAGCTGTGCAATAATTCATATTGTAGATAATTTATCAGGCTACATGTCTGTGAAGTTTCAGCTTTGTTATGATTATAGTTTTAATACAAAGATACTTTTTAGTGCAGTAGGGTAAGGGGTGGAGGATCCTACGGTGGAGGATCCTACGGTGGAGGCACGTGTTAAAGCATAGGGAATTCCCATTTTTGCTACTTTCTTATTGTTTGCTGCGTTATATCTTTGCAGCCAATTGGTCTTATGGGTTGAGTGATATATCATTCTCTTGGGAATTTATGTGGTTCTAGATAAATATGAAGAAGATTTTTCAAAAGTAATTGAATCATTTAATTAATCAATTAAAACAAACTTAATGCACACATCCTCATAGACAATGCACTGCAGGCATCAAAAATTGTCACATGCAATTTTATAACAATAATTGTCATTTTTTCGCCATTTTCTTTGCATGCATGTAAAACATAATTAAGTGGAAACATATAACTTGCAATAAACTTTGTTTAAGTTGTAATCCAAGTGTAAAAGACAGGATTTCTGCCCCTTTTACACTATTTTTTCTTCTTTTTTGACACCCTGTAGCGCGGTTAGAAATAATAATTTTGTATTACAAGTTTATCTTTTTTTAGAAGCATAGCGTCTTATTTACACAATCCACGATGATTCATTTCATTTGGTGAAAAGATTAAGAAATTATTCGCCGGTAAAATTGTGAAGTTTTTCAAACCATTTTTCCTGTAACACTCTGTATAGCTTTTATGACACACCTTATACAGGCACAAAAATATGTTAATCATCCTCCTTTCAATTTCTGCTTTCAATATATATATATACTTTTATACATGTCTGACTTACTACTAAGAAACTGGAGATATTTCTACAATTTTTTGGACATGTAACGCATTTTCCACCCAACTCATGACATATGGCCTTTAACAAAGAAAGTATTTTCTTTAGCTGGGTACTGTCTCCATTGCAGAATATATTCATACCTAATTTATTTTATATGAAAAAAGTGTAAATAATGTAAAATTATGATATAACTTATGATCATGGACATATGCCATATACTTAAATGTATACTCCCGATTAATCATACAACAATGTATTTGAAATATATAATTAGTATAATTATTGTGAAGCGCTTTAATTATTATCATTATTATTATTATTATTATTATTATTATTATTATTATTATTATTAATATAAATATAAAGTGCGTCCCAAAAAGAACTATATCCTTTTAAAATGGCTGCCAAATCAAGAATATAATTATGATTTTATGTAACAAAATTTACATGTGGAAGCTCATTATTCTAACTTTCATGTCACCAAAATGTCCGAGAATAATTCATGCATGGTTAAGCGGTGTTCACTTTTGTAAAGGGTAGTCCTATGGAAATTAAGGTGCACAGGAATTGGCCACCGATTTGGGAGAAAAAAGTCATTTGGAGCTAATACGGAATTGAATATGATATGAAGAATTAGTGATCAACGGTGATGAGGTGGGGTTTACTGAGTGAAAGTTATGGTTTGGGCGATTACCATTTCATGCATGAGTATACAGGAGTATTGTAACTTTCCAAGGTATATTCAGTGAGATCCTTCAGTGATGTGTAATGGGCATTGGCGGCGATCCCGGGGGGGGGGGGGGGTAACGGGGGGACGTGTCCCCCCCCCCCTCGATTTTTTTCTGGGGAGGATCGTCCCCCCTCGATTTTTAAACCTTAACATATCTTTATGTAGTGATTAGCATGTGAAGCTAATAAAGAGGTAAAATGTATGTCAAATACAATGCTAAATGTTATTATAAGGCAAGATTTTCGGCTCGCAAACATTTTCATTAATTTCTGTATAATGTGCGAAGTATGCGAATTTTTAGTGTATTATTTTTCACTTTCGGGTGTTTCCGTCCCCCCCCCCCCCAGTGGTGACATGAAATCGCCGCGCTTGTTAATGGGAGTAGGTTGCTAGGCACATTAATGCTCACCCTTATTTCCATACCCTTTGCTCTTCCATGCATGAGTTATTTTTGAACTTTTCGGTGTCATATGAAAGTTGGAATAATGAGCTTTCCATACAAGTAAATTTAGTCACCTATAATCATAGATTCTTAATTTGGCAGCCATTTCAAAAGTGTATAGTTCTTTTTGGGATGTACTGTATAACGCCATCTGTCTAGTTGAAGTATTCCAAGGCGCATTGTAAAGGAAGATGAAAGTGTGAAACTACAAATACATTCATTAAATTTGTAGTAATATTGATACTGAACGGGGCCGACCTCGATTAGCTTAAGTTATTTGTTGGCTCCATTAACGCTTATTCATATTCAAACTTTATATGCAAATTTCGAAATATTGGCAATAAATACAATACAACACAGTACAAAATATTATCCGAAACTTGATGATTTCAATTTGACAATATTATTGACGTTATTTATACACAGAATTAAGATCACCTGGTAACGCATTAGGTATCGGGGGTTTGATTGGCGTAGCCCTAGGAGCTAGCCTCCTTGTTGTTCTATTCTGCTTGTGTGGTGTTATAGCAGCAAGGAGAGCAACACACAAAAACTCGGTAAGTAATCAGCTTCTTTTTCAAAGTCCTCTTAATTTGTAAATTGATATCTTATAGATGCACAATGTTCAAATCTAATCTCTTTATTTCACCGTTTTCCCACGCCACTCTCTCTTCCTCTCCCTCTTTAATCCCAAAATTCCCTACTGTCTCTTATTTATAAACACAGATAAAAAGTAAGTTCCCCTATGTATTTTTACAGAATCTGCTGTCAGCAGAGTCGCCATAAAAATATGTAATTAAAAAAAAATAGTTTTGTTGTAAGTTTCTCCTGCAAATAATTACGTGAGAAATACAAAATATACATCAGGAGTAACACATTTTATTCCGTTTTAACCAAGATGAGTGTATGGTTATTAAAATCTAACGATATCTTTTCTTCTCTTTCATTAATTATTAGGAGGAGAAATTTACAGCAAAACTGTTATTTCAAATTACATTTTCGTATGGCGACTCTGCTGACATCACTTTGCGGTATTATTTTTTTACAGTGTACACTGTAAAAAAAATATATGTATTTTTCAGGAAATCTGCTGTCAGCAGAGTCGCCATAAAAAATGTAATTTCAAAAAAAAGTTTTGGTTGTAAGTTTCTCCTGCAAATAATACGTTGAGAAATACAAAATATACATCAGGAGTAACACATTTTGTTCGTTTAACCAAATACCTATGTAGTAAAACTCTATGATATTTTCCTGTACTCAAACATATCTTAAGGGAGAAATTTACAGCAAAACTGTATTTTAAATTTACATTTTTCTAGTTATGGCGACTCGTAGACATCACTTTGCTGTATTTGTCTGTATTTTTTTTGTTTAACAGTGTAGGCCTAGTGCGTATTTCTGGTGTGTTTTATGTCGTTCTATTCAACTGGAATGAAGGGAAAGTTGTTTTGCAAAAGTCGAAAATACATTTCCAAAACAGGAATTCCATCATATTTCACGGAATATACCACGTAAAATACACAAAAATGGCAGTGTTTGTCATTTAACCCAGTGATCACTCAACCGTGAAATTTGACAATAATCTCAGGGCACACATGTGGCATCCCTTTTGACAACTGTGATGTTGTAAAGATACAGACCTTATCTTCTTAGTAAATTGATATAAAACAAGGAAAATGAATATTGTTTGTATATAATGTGCAATAAACTAAATTCATAATATCATGGGTTAAAATGTTTAAGTTTGTTCCGAAATCATTTATTCAAAATTGTGATAATCGGCTTGTGAACTTCAAAAAATGGCATTTTTGCCTTCAACCATTGCTCATTGAAGCATGACATGATGATTCTTCCTTAAAATTCGCTCACATAGAAGCTAATAAAAATTACCTTTAAGGACATGTAATTAGATTTTCTCAAATTTTCATGGTTCAAAAATTAATGTAATGATATCTAAAATAGATGGTACTTACTTTTTGTGTTGGGTTTATATTTACTGTCTAAACTCATAATGATAGTATCACACTTGCCATGACGGGTTTGGGACGGGTTTGGGACGGGTTTAGGACAGATTCGGGACTAGTTTGAGACGGTTTTGAACCGTCTCTGAAACGTCGGGAAGTCTTGGAGACGTCTTCGCGAAGTGAGGTGCACCTTTCTGTCTACGCGACGTCTCATTAGTCTCTGCTACATCGCATAAGTTGCGGGAAAATCAACCATGTTCATTAGATATGATTTTTTTTTTCTGTCGCAGAGACGTCTCGGGGTCTCGAAGACGTCTCATAATCTCATATAGTCTCCGCGAAGTGAGATACCGCCTGTGATCGACTGCCCATTCCTGTTTCTTTTGTAATTCTGACCCAATCGTGATCTCTCTCTCTTTCCCGTTCCCTCCTTATCCTTCCTACTTAACTCTCACTGTTAGTGAATAGATTGATATATCTTACTAATATAGGCTTATTTCTGGAAATTATGCATATTGTCCCACTATACATCCTGCCGTAGGCCTATAGGCTATTATATGAGTTGTACATGCATTTAGCTTGCATTGCAACAGTTTTTAATATTTCCTGTCAATAAATATTAAATTTTGTTTCTTCAGATGTTAAACGACCACGACCCATCGGCTGATCTTCGTTTCTCGACAGACGACCGTCCTGTAGGAGAGGTCTTTAAGCGTGATGATAACCTGTACCGGGCTTATGTAGGCGGTAGGCATGATAGGCAAACCCGTGGAACGCCCTGGGCTGACTTCATGAACATGGTCGAACTCAACTGACTGCTCAACTAAAGATTCCGATTCAGATGATTAAATT
>CALNVZ010000174.1:61994287-62028785 GCA_940671915.1 Paracentrotus lividus
ATCATCAGTAACTTGTTGCAATAAAAATATTTATAGGTTTTAATGAAGAAAATATTTTATATGGTGTGCACATTCTTTTGTTTTCAGTCATCAATAACGAAACTTGGGTCAAAGATTATATTATACGGAATGTAGGAATTCATGTATATTCTGAAGTCTGTTTGTTTATTATTATTTTTTTTTTTTAATGAACCATTTTGACTTTTGGAGTACAACTTAATTTTCTCAGCAATCATAATGTGAACTAATATCAGGCTTGGGTACAGGAGGGGTCCCTGGCTGGCCCACCCCGCTTCCGTCCCCTCCCCAATTAAAAAATATATATATAACAAAAAATCGGTCACTGAATAAACCGAGTGATACCCTTACCCCTTGGTTGTTTGATACACTGTCAGTCATAAAGGTGGAATATTTTTTTGCCGCTATAGCGACATGATTTTGCTCTTTAATTTCTCAAATATGTTTGTCCCTGCTTTTACTTTTTGGGACCCTGGCTATAACTTGAACATTCTCCCAAACCTTCACGTGGACCTTTTTCAAAAAAAAGTTTTGTCAACCCCCGTGATGCCCATTTTTGTCAATTTTTCTCATTTTGGGGCCCCTTTTTGTTTTCGCCGATCAAGCCCCCCTCAGTCCTACCCCCAGGAAACCGACTGAGGTGTATTGTATATTGTTCTTAAGTTAAATCTATATTCTGGGGACAGGCTAAGGTTCTTGTCTTAGGGGAGGGGTTGAAGTAAAAAACGAGATTGGTGAAAATTCGGAATATTTTATTCCATCTTTATGCTGAAACAAAAGAAATGAAAAAAACCACCTCTAACCCTAAATATCATCATTTTCCCCTAAATTTAGTTTTAGCCTTGATGGAAAAGGCTGTAAATAGTCATTATTGATAATATTTTATTGATTTATGTTTGGTTTGAGATTTTACAATACAATTTAGGGAAGATAAAAATTTCCATGGTGTAAAATGAATAAAATGAATGTTAACCCCAATCAAAAATATTTTGACCCCTCCCTAGACAAAAGAGTCGAGGCCTGTAACCATAATCTAGATTTAAAGACATTAACAAATCTCCACCTCAGACGTGTTTCCTTGGGTAGGACGGAGGGCCTTGGTGGGTCGCCGAACAAAAAAAAGGGCCCCAAAATAAGAAAAAATGACGATAATGGCATCTTCTGGGGGTGACAAACTTTTTGAAAGAAAAATCCCGCGGGAGGTGAGGAACGTCCAAAATATACCCAGGATCCCAGAAAGTGACAGCTGGTGAACAAACACATTCCAGAAATCATAGCGAGCAACATAATGTCGCTTGAGCCAGAAAAAAATATTCCACCTTTTGGACGAACAGTGTATAATGATGACATTGCACGGCCTTGCCCCTCCCGAGCGTCGAGACGTCAACATTTCGAAAAACCTTTTGATCGGCTTGTTGTCGAACTTGGAAAAATGTGTGTGTACAAAAATCTGAAATTCCAATTTTACCCCTCTCAAAATCAAACTTTTAGACACACTCAAACAACACATCTCAAGGGCGTGAGATGAACCACTCACAATTTTGCGAGACATTTTCAGAACAATGGGATTTCAGTGATAATAGTGAGCTGAAACAGGTATCGTTAGTTGGTAATGGGTTGCACTTTATAGTGCTATAAATTTCATAATCATAATCATATTGGTCTAATGAGCTCCGGCCGGCTTTAATTGATTGAAGTTGTTTGTCCCCGCTTCCACTTATCAGGACACTGCTCTATCTTGGACTGTTCCCCCCAACCGTTCCCAGGGAATGAAACAGACAGAAAAAAAATTGTCAACCCCCACAAATGCCTATTTTTGCCATTTTTCCCTTCTCATTTGGGCCACTTTTTGTTTCCCCGACTGACCAAGGCCCCGTCAGTCCTACCGCCACGAAACGTGACTGAGGTTATAGGGTTTTTATTCTAGGTTTATGGTCACAGACTTAGATTGGTTGTCTAGGGGATGGGTCAAATTTTATTTCAATTGTTCCTCAAAATTGATTTTATTCATTTTTAAAAGGTGAAATTTCTATCTTCCCAAAAATGTACTGTAAAATCTATGCAAAATAAGAGAACTGCTGAAACTGCTTATCCTATAAAGGAGAGCTAATGGTGTAAAATGAAGTCAAAAGGAGCCTGAGCTTTCGATCCTAGCAGAATCTTCGTCAGAGACAAAATGACATGGGCGGAATTCTGGGGAATGTCTTATCTCGGTATTTATCTTATCTCAGAGATAAGACAAAATCGGTATTCTGGAGCCGTCTTATCTTTTGTCATAAATAATTGTCATAAATTATTGGCCCACACAAGAAATGCGCGTTTAATAATGCGCAAAAGCCAACTTTTACGCGAAACCGGAGAAAAGATAAGATAAAAGATATGACAGGGTCTAGCTGTCTTATCTTTTGTCTTATCTTTTACAAAGTTTTAGTACCATGATACCCAGTTCAATTGCCCTTTTATTGTAAGCAAACAACAATATTTTTTAGATTACATTGTTTCATATGTGACAATTTTCAACAAAATTCGTTTATACTGCCAGAAGGTTAAGCCCCCATGTTAATTGTCATTTTTCCTCTCTGTTTTTACTCTCTTTTTTCACTTCCAAAAATTCTAAGTTTTTTCTGTCTTTTTTCTTTTACTTTGCGTAAATAAGCGCATGAATATGCGCAGTCACGCATTGCGATTTACTGTATTTTGGACACCCTGCATGTGTTCGGCCTTCCTATTGGTTAAGAGGGCTTAAACGAGTAACTAAGAGTGATTTTCATTGGTTTGTCTGAGAAAGATGGGCGGGTACTTTCAGAGATATGACAGAGAAAGACAGTCTTTCAGAATACCGAATTAGGACAATCTTAAGGGTGTCTTATCTCTCAGAGATAAGACAAAAGATAAGACAGTAGTTAAGAGAGTTCCCCAGAATTCCGCCCCTGGTCATTTTGTCTCTGACGAAGATTCTGCTAGGATCGAAAGCTCAGGCTCCTTTTGACTTCGTAAAATCTATGCCAGACATAAATCATAATGATAAAAAAAAAGACCATAGTCACCAACCTTGTCATTAAGGCCGAAACAAAATTTTAGGGGAATGATAATAGTTAAGTATTCAGGGTTGTTTTTATTTCCTTTGTTTTGACCACAAAGGTAGACAAAATATTTCAATATTTCACCGATCTTACTTTTTACTTCAATAAGAGACCAAAGCCTGAAACCCTTAACTTTGATTTAATGTAAAGAACAATAACAAGCCTATTATTCAGATGCGTTTTGCGGGGGTAGGATGGAGGGGACCTTGGTCAACCGGGTAAACAAATAAGGGGCCCCAAATGAAAAAAAAATGACAAAAAATGGGCATTATGGGGGTTCACAAACTTTGGGGGAAACGTCCAAGATATATCCAGGGTCCCGATAAGTGGAAGCGCAAGCGGGGACAAACAACTTCAAGACATCAAAGCCGAAGCAATTTTGGAGACATTTTGGCGAAATAAAGACGAACGGTCTTTAACTTAAAGAATATTGTCCTGATTATAGCCCATGACATCCCAATATAACCATTATGGGCTTTCTTCTTTGCTGGTAGAACTGGAAATCTATTAAGAATAAGAGGCATCCTGATAAAGACGATTTCATTAAGATACTGGATGAAAACATGCAGAAGTATTCTTATAAAGGTTAATTTGGACTTATCAAAACGACAATGTTCCAACTAGTGGCACATATGGCCAATTTAGTCAAGAAGTGGATCAAGTACAATAGTACTAGAGCTTTATAATTGTAATGCGTACAATTATCGGTGGTATGTACTGATATGTATGTGTAATGCAAAAAAAAATATGCAGCACTAGGCTACAGGAGAGAGAGAGAACAAAAATGAAACTGAGAGAGAGAGTGAAATAAACTTTTTGAAAAAGAAGAAAAATGAAATGTGTAATGTGATGAATTTACATTAAATTCCCTTTTACAATTCCACTGTTTGGGAATTGTCTCAGCCTTATCATGAAAGCATTTGGGAGAAAATAAACCAATATTTATCCTACATTTGGATAGAAATTTGGATTTGGAAAAAAAAAAAAAACTGAAATTTTGGGTTAGAGTATTGAGTTGTAGATGCGATTTCATACCTCATTTCTTCCTTAACATCATTTGGATGAGAATACGATATTCCTTAGACCCCACATTTTATCAGTGGATTATATTTATTGTTTCATAAACTTTCAGAACAAGTTAAAAAATAAATAGGGTTTTGACCTCTCTGACCGTTTCTAAAGACCGTTTTGTTATGTTTTTACGTTATTTGCCGCACTGACGCACGCGCGGATTTTGACGTCACATAATGCTAATGAGCTTGAAAAGATTTCAGTGCTCAGATTTCATCTATCATTGCTGAAAAATGTAAGCCTGACAAGAATCTTAATGGAAATATGTCTGGGAAGTTGAATAATTTTCACAAATTTGTTTCCGTCACTATATTCTCTGAAGTCCCCCTAAGTTTTATTATGTCAGTAGACAGCCCTTGCTATCCTATATCTCGTACATTCCATATATTCCGGTGTTACATTCATTACATATTCTAAGGTTTGTTGGGATTTTATTTGGACGTCTGTGTCTACCCGTCTCTAGCTCTGTCAATTGGGAGAAGAAAAAAAAATTGTTTTGGAAAAAAAAAAAAAAAAAAAACACTTAAAGCTGGTGTATAGTGTTGGGAGAAGGAAAAATTTAATTTGGATTCACAGTTAGATAATATGAAAGACTGAATCCTATAACTGCATGTAACAAAGAAAGTTATATTACATGGAATCTCGTTTTAATGTCTTTATTTCACGATATTATAGTATAAAAAAGATAAGTCGGGGATCTGACACATCTTTGTGTGCGCTAGGCGTTCACATGGAAAACCAATGGGAATTCTCTTGTGTGGGTGATACACACAGACCGCTTCGCTCCATTCATGCGAGGAGTTCGGGGGACTGGACAACCAAGCAAAGGTATCAAAAACCGTTACAATTGTGTTTGGATTCAAACATTTCACTGAAATGCACCGGAAATCGTGAAAGGAATATCACAAAATCTCTCACACATGTCTTTTAGTGCAATGTGAACAACATGAGACTATATTTAATCGGTTTTATGCCGATTTTTTTTTGTTACCAAAACTATACACCAGGTTTAATTAGACTAGTTGTTTCGACTGTATTCCAATGCGCAGCAATATTTATTTGTCGGATAAGAGTCAAAATGTGTTGACCATTATTTTTAGGATCATCATGCCTGTGTATATCATATATCATTTTATTTCCATATACGGTACATGTAATGGCATATGTTTTTTAAATTAATATTTTATTCATGCATAGGTACAGTCTATGAGCCGCTCGCCGTACAATTTACAAACGGCGGTTCATAGGAGAAAAGGGAAAACGAAACGAGAAGTAATTATTTTCATCAACCATTCTAATCTGCCTCTGAATAAGTCTTGTCAAACAAAATATCGATAGAGTAAGTATTTAATATTGATCATCCCATTTGACATGATTTGGTCTAGTTTATACAACGTCTTATTAAGATAATAGTCCCAAACAGAAAAGATCAAATTACCGTGTAGTCCCACTTCATTACAAATTTGTGTGTGTGATGTAGCCCCGGGACGCCGCCACGAAGTGTGCGGGCTAGTCGTAGTAATGTGTGATGTAGACTCTCTAGACGTCTGCGCACCTAAAATTTGACCTCAATTTAAATAAAAAGTAAAATATCATTTTAAGAATCATCAATTTTATTTCATTCTTTATATTCCAATGATGAATTGAAGAAGAAAAAATTACAGAATTATTTTCAAGAACAATGTATTTTTACGATTTTACAGCAGGCTTGTCATTTTGTGTAGCAAATGCAAAACTGGAAAGTGCCCATGTTTGCGCACTTACTCATTTTGCACGCAGTGCAAGCACAGTTGAATTTTTAACTTTTCACTTTTTGAAAATGGTTACGATTTTCAGGTTAGCAAATAAAACTTGCTAAACATGACGAAACTGTCCGTTTGGGAGGATCATACCCCTCAATTTCAATTCAATTTCAATTTCAGTATTTATTAATTCCGTTCTTTCAGGAAAAAAAAAACAACAACAAAATAACATAACAATCATATAAACATAATCTTAAAAACAGCGTATTACAAAATTAATTGAAATTTAAAGCACAATCTTAGGCATAAACATCTTGTTGCATTTGAAGAAAAAACAGAATAAGAGACATGTTAAAAAGCATGGCTTGTAGATTACATGCCCCTATAAAGTGAAAAAAATACAACGCATAGCAATTCCATTATTTTATGTTGTGCTATTCAAATATAAATTCTACGCATATATACATATTATTTTACAAAATGATAATGTAAAGTGAATAACGATGGGAGGGAGAAAAGACGATTCATGAGTAAAAAAAAAAAGGGGGGAAGAACATAACAAGGGTATGTTGAATATGAGAATAGAAAGTGAAGGAAGAAAAGGAGGAAGTTGGCGAGAGAGTGGAATGGGGTGGTTCGGTGGGGGATACGCTTGTTCATCTTGAATTCGCTGTTACTGTGAAAAAGAATTTGTTTTTATAATTGTTTTTTGAAAACGTTTTAAGCTCAGAAGTCTTTATATCTTTCAGTAATGAATTCCAGTATTTTCGGTCCGTAAAAAAACGATATTTTAGAGGCAAAAAAGGTGCGGACGTCGCGGGATATGATAAGAATTAGGCCTGTCTTGTAGGGTAATTTGTGTATTTGCGCTGTTTTCTCGCAAAACATACTTGTAAAGACGTGGGGAAAGTTCTTGTTTTATTTAGTATTATAATGAATTGTCCGTAAATTAAATTAAGGTCTGAAAACTTGAGAATTTTTTTTACTTAAGGAATATGGGTCAGTGTGCCGCTTCGTATATGTGTGTTATGCATAATTCTTAAGCCTTTTTTGGTCTGTGGTTATTTTTATCAATTTGAAATTGCTTTTTGAATTCCCCAATGCCATAATGCAATAGTTAAGATAGGGTAAACTTAGGGAGAGTATAAGTACAGGAGTGTGGAACTGAAAGAAAGTTTTTACTTGTTCTATTATACGTATTGCGGGAGCATTGTTTTGCAAATGTTTAAGTATGTGATCCAATTTTAATTTGTCACGAAAGTTAAACCAGAAGAAATCGGGAAGATTGAAACTTTGGGTGAGGGGTGTTCCATCAATAAGAATATCGCCTGGTAAGTCTCGCAGTGTATTGCTAAATAACATATAATTTGTTTTCAAATATTTAAAGAAAGTTGTTTGCGTTAACCATTCTAAGACATTTCGAAGTTCTTAAGTTTATTGTTGATAAGAAGATGATTTGGGTTGGAATGTGAATAAATAAATTTGAATCATCTGCAAATAGATATAAGACAGTGTTTTGAGGATTTTGTAAAGTCATTGATGTAGATGATAAACATCAGAGGTCCAGGAGACTACCCTGAGGTACGCCACAAATAACTGGACGGGACGATGAAAATTTGTTATCTAATTCAACAAATTGTTTTCTATTTGATAAATAACTCCTGAACCACTCCAAGGCCGTTCCCACGCACACCATAGTGCTCAAGTTTATGTAAAAGAATGTCGTGGTTAATAGTGTCGAAGGCCTTGGAGAAGTCCAGGAATATTCCAACAGTGTGTAGACGCTGACTATTGCATGGGCAATATTGTTAATACATGTTAAAATTGCGTGTGTAGTGTTGTGCTTAGCGCGGAATCCAATTGAGATTCACAAATAATGTATTTTGCACAAAGAAAAGATGTTACCCTCTTAAAATTATTTTTTTCTAGGACTTTTGAAAGGGATGGTAATAAGGATATTGGTCTGTAGTTGTTCGTTTCTAGGGTTATCACCTTTTTTGAAAATTGGGATTACTTTTGCAATTTTAAGTATTAGTTGGTACAATACCATTGGATAGTGATAAATTGAATATATGGGCTAAGGGATTTGCAATGGACAAAATAATTGATTTAAGTAAGCAATTGTCTATACCATTCGTGACCCGAACTTTTTTTATTTTTCATATTTTTTACAATGTCAATGATTTCTTCTCGAGTTGTGGGAAGGAAAAAAATTGAATTAGGATTCGGGTTAGTAAGAAAGGTACGAAAATTTGTGTTTGTGGGTGGAATTTTTGTCTGCAAGATTTTGTCCTATTTTGGCAAAGTATGTGTTAAAGATATTCGGCCATCGATACGGGATCTTTAACGACTGTGTTATTTTGAGTTTAATTTTTTCTATCTTGCGTGATTTAGTATTTTTGTTTGATGGCGCTATTTATTATTTTCCAGGTGTTTTAATATTGTTTTTGTTATTGTGAAATTGAGTTGAATAGTACTGTTTTTTTGCCTGACGTAATACATTAGTAAGGATGTTTTTGTATGGGTATATTTAGTGCGTTTGATTCGGTTTGATGGCTTTGTAACGATAGAATAAATTATTTTTTCGGTTAATCGATCTTAGGATTGATTTATTTATCCATGGAGATCTTGGATGTCTTTTGTATTACTCGCTTTTTCACTTATTGGTATATGGGTATCGAGCTCTTTAGTGAGTAAATCAATGAATTTATCGTACGCCTCGTCAACTTCCTCAATAACATATATTTGTTGCCAGTCGATATTGCTAGACTATTTTTAAAAGTTTCCAGATTTCTGCTATGTATTTTACGGGATTTAATTTTTGGAGACGGTTTACAGAGTGGGGCAATATTTAGAAAGTGTTGCAAAATACAGGATAGTGGTCAGATAATGTCCGAAACAATAATACTGGAGTCTAGGGCAGGGGACTGCATGTTGGAAAAGATATTATCGATAAGTGTGGCAGAGTGATCAGACATCTAGTAGGTTAGGTATGTATATGGTAAAGAAGAAAGAGATAAATAATTCCATAATAAAACTGTTCCAACATTTGGGCACTGGTGCGAGTAGTTTGAGTTAAAGTCTCCATGATAAAAGAAATTTAATTTTTGCATTTTTCGTTTTGTAGAATGTTTTGCAATTCAGTAAGAAACTCACCTTGAGGAGATTGGGGGACGGTAAACAACACTATATAATCTTTTTGTTTCCAGACTGAGTAAATAGTTCAATGAAATTGATTCTAGAGAATTTGACTTTTTTGTTAAATCATTTAAAAGTGATATTCAAATTTGTCGGGAGATAAATACGCAACCACCCACCCTTGTCTATTCTGTCTGTTGTTTGTGGATTAGTTGTAATGGTTTATGTTAAGAAAAGAAGTTGGGCTTTCATTTATCCAGGTTCTCGGTGAGTCCGATTACTGGGTTATTATTTTGATTGGTTGTGTCCACTAAAAAGGCAAGTTGATCAATGTTTTTGTTCAGACTCAGAATGTTAAGGTGTAAAAAAGACAGATTAGTAGTTGGATTAATCGAGTAGGTTGATTTAAATTGGTTTGTAGTAATGTATCTAGACGAAACTGTCCGTTTGGGAGGATCATACCCCTCTATTAGAATCTCCATCAATTCTCTTCTCCAAGCCTAGTTAACCACAGCCACCACAGCAGGCTATCTCCTTATCTAACAGCTGTTTTCTGACCTCAGTCTGGACAGAGCCACAGCTAATCAGGGGGCCACATAATGCATGTTTGAAGTGTGTATACTACATACATGCCTGTGTCCGTGCAGGGAGTTGGAAGACAATGACATGGCTTGCTGTCATTTTTATTTTCTTATTTCCTTATTTCGGGGTCGATTTTCTTCATCCGAAATTGAAAACGAATTAACATTGGATTTCTAAATATAATATGCCTGTGAAAACTTGAAATATATCAAATACAATCATTTTATTCCGAAGGGCCTACTCATAGGCAGAGCAACTATTACATAATATCACAGCTGTTGTTCACTTACACTTATGCATGGTCAATTCATAATTGACCTTGCACTGGGAAGTACCTTATTGCAGCAGTTTTCTTCCAATGGAAAGTCAATGCAGACAAGTGTCTTGAGCAGCTCCCAGCCTTGCAGCCAATTCAAGGTGGCATATCAAAAAAAGGGTCCAAAAATTCTACTGAACAAAATTAAAAATATCTGATTGAAGAATTATATTGCAATGATACTATAGATTATCTTAATTTATTTAAGGTAGGTTTGAAACTGGTTTCTCTAATCATTATTAAGAAGTTTCCACAGCAACCAAGAGGGCGACAGACAGCCATTTTTCAGTACAGCCTTATGTTGGTTTGCAGCTGTATGTGGCTGTTGTTTATCATTTAACCCTGGCTCAACGCTCAAGCTGGCCTGTGGAGTTGTAAAGTTTGATAACAGGGAAAATCTGGCGATGCAGGGTCGATAGTGCTTGGAAATAGTTTCAAACAAGGATTTTTGATAAGGGGGTCTGGGACCTGAATTTGGAGTCTTAGCTCAGGTCCGCTTGCAAACGATGAGTTGACGTAATGAAACATTGTTAATCAATTATTTTCACGATTTTATTTATCAAAATGGATTCTTGAGGCTAATATGGGTGTTTTGTTATATCAAAATTGTGCATTTACATGGATGCGCAGACTTAAGCACTCTTACCATACTCTAAAATTACATAATTAGCACTCCCATAAATAAATAAAACTATCACTGTCACAAATCATGCCTTATAATAATCTTGAACATCACAAATAATTAAAAAAATTATTGAAAATAAAGGGCAAAAGCTGAACTGCATGCTTGAAATTATATTTCCAGTAGGCAGGACCAAGCTGTACATTTGTAGATTCCTGTTTATTAGCAAGAGTTAAAATAATTATATATGAAATGTTAATGATATATATGCAAATGTGGTGGAAATTCACCCAAATTCCAAATGGGAAACCCACAGCCTCCTGAATTACAGGTATATGAAGGTCCAATAATAATATGATTAGCAGTTTGTATTCCATCCATCATGTGTCTCTATTGTATCACTCATAGGACGATTAACCCACTTTGACTAATGCCCATTTGGTCTCATCCCACATGGTCTGATTCCATTTTCTCTACCTCACCTTTTGGTCTAATTGCCACTTCACCTCTACCATTTTATCTAATTCCCACTTTTTCTTTTGTCAGTTTCGACTAATGTTCAATCAGTCTGACACCACTTTAATTCTTGAGACAAACTGGTAATAGACCAAATAGTCATTAGCCAACAAGACAAAAATGCAATTAAACCAATTGGCTATTAGATGATTTGGCAATTAGATCAAGCAGAAGTTAGACCAATTTTTTAGTAGACCAAATGGTAATAGACAATCAGAGATGTAGACGAACTGTTGTAGAGCAAGAGGATATAAATCACTTTATTTCAAGGTAGGTTTACATGGTTTTTTTAATCTTATTTTCATAAGCAACCAAAAGGGCAGCATGCTGCTATTTTTTTATTTTTTTTTTAAAAGGATACTAGCGTGATATTCAAATTGTTCTGTATGTGCCAAGTGATGAATGTATTGTTTGTTTTCATAGGTACTTGTTCCAGTGAATGCTTTCTTCTCTGGATGTTGGGGTTGTGTAGTTCCATGTTCTTGGTACAGCCAAGGGTGATACTTCAAAAGCTAAATAAGGTATTCCCTGTAACATTTGTAAGAGCACAGTGCAGGACCAACAGGTTCTTCATAGCAGCCATGGTTTCTACTCAGTCCTTCACTGAGGATGTCTTCCAACCACCAACGAACATCATGCCTTCAAATTCCATCGATCGAGAAGCATTCAAGAAAACCGTAACCCTGCCAGCTTTAAAGATCAACAAACGATGTATTCATAAAGTTCTGAAGGCTTTCAAGTCTGCTAAACTAGAGCGGACCCTTTTCCCAGTGATCCGTGAAGACCCGATCAGTCCAGATGACAGGTTCCTGCTCTTGGATCCAAAGAAGATGTGTAACACTGAAGCAATGACAGAGAGGCAACGGACTGCCCTCAAAGAGAATAATGTGGAGGAGAGGTTACATGAATATGTCCTGCAGCTTACTTACAAAGACTTCCAGGCACAGGAAGTGCTTCAGCGATTGTTGCCTAGCAACATAGAAGTACCAACAGGGTTCAGCAGAATTGGCCACATCATGCACCTTAATCTGAGACAGGCTCAACTGGAGCATAAAAACCTTATAGGTAAGTGGCACATCATTACATCTAACCATATCTATGTGAAAAGATGGCCGAAAGTAGGGTAGTACAGTCAACCTTGCCTATTAGTCAAACTTGGAGAAGACAAATAATCGGCAAATTAAGTTCTTCTGAAAGTCTGAATTGTATTTTTCCCACTGATTTGGTCCATTAACCACTCAGGATTCCACAAGAAAATAGCTAAATTAGCAATATCTCTGGGATTCACCACTGTATTTTCATTTTCCAATTTTTCTAATAGATCATGTTGTTTTAATTTCCTGTAGATTTATCAGTTACATTACAGGTAGATAGAATGTGACAAATCTGAATGAAATCACAATTCCTTTTGCTATTCTGTTCCAAAATATGAACATCCTATAAAAACTGTAGTATGATCATAATATCATTTAAACCTGTTCTCATTGTGTCTGCTTAAAGAGGGGGAAAAAATGCAATTCTTTGTTCCAGTTACGCTCCTGTAATTTTAGAAAAAAATGCAACATATTTCTTTTGCATGACTTGTATCTAATGGCACATCATTACTAACACTCTCTCTTTCTTCTTCTTTTTTTCCTTTTTTTTAAACCTTTCAGGAGAAGTCCTCTTAGAGAAAAATCAAGGCATCAAGACTGTAGTCAACAAACTAAATGAGATTGACAACACTTATCGCTTTTTCAACATGGAGTGCATCGCTGGGGAAGCAGACACGGTAGTAACAGTAAAAGAAAACCATGTCGCCTATTCATTTGACTTTGCTAAGGTGTACTGGAACCCCCGTTTATCAACAGAACACCAGCGCATCATAGACAAACTCCAGCGTGCCGACGTTGTTTATGACATGTTTGCAGGCGTTGGGCCGTTTGCCGTGCCAGCAGCGAAAAAGGGTTGTGAAGTTCACGCGAATGATTTAAATCCCGAATCTTTCCGTTGGCTGGATGAAAACGCCAAGCAGAACAAGGTTTCACGCAGATTAAGTGCATCGAACTTGGACGGGAGACAGTTTGCAGTTGACATCGTTAAGCCAGACTTGCTCCTCAAAGCTAAAGAAGGCTTCAAGCACAAAGCACACATCATCATGAACCTACCTGCTATTGCTGTAGAATTTCTAGACGTTTTCCCTTCTTTATTGAGTAGCGTACCTGCAGAACTTCAAGAGAAAATCCCAGAGATTGTAATCCATTGCCATGGATTCTCCAAAGCAGACAACCCTGCAGAGGATATCCAGAGGAGAGTAGAAGACATTTTGAAGTGTAGCTTGAGCTCTCCAGAGATCTATGATGTGAGAGATGTAGCACCTAATAAAGAGATGATGTGTATCAGTTTCACTATCCCACCAACTATCTTGTTTGCTCCACCTCAAGGAGAAGATGGCCGAGGTAATCTCACTTCTTTGTCATAGTTTTAATATTCTTTTTAAAAAATTAATGATAGTATTTGTTTACAGTCTACTCCCATTATGATGAGATGATTTTTTTCCGGTCCTGATTTCATTCATGTGCACATATCTCTATCTCTATATTTCTTTGTGTATAGTATTTATCAAGATTATATCACAAGGTAATTGGCTTAGTCCCAAGCAACTCATAACTCCTAACAGGAGTGGACTGTATTTTGTGTTGGGTAGATTTACTGGATTTGTTCTCATGCCGTTGGGCACAAGTCATTTTTCTTCTTCAAATTATCTCTCTGGGATTTATTTATGAATTCAAATCAGAATTTTTAGATTTTTAGATTAGCCACCATCAACACAAGGCTAGATATTATTATTTTTTTATTATTATTTTGCCAGTTTGTAAAGTATGTGATTAGCATTTGATTGTTAATCATTTCAGTTTCCCATAGGGACATTGTATAATTTACAAATATTCTCCCCCAAAATCCTTCAAGAATCTAAATTTTGCATAGCAAGACCTCATTTAATTTTGTTTATAAAAATGTAAAATAGCCTTTGTGGCAGACTTTTTGTGTGTGTTTTTTGCACAGAATAAAATGTGGTTTTTGTATTTAATGGAGCAAATGACATAATCAATAATAAAGTATTTTCCTTTATTTTTTCTTTATTATTTTCTCTGTTTTATGCAGGTGATTTGACCACAGGATCAGAGAATGCAGAAGGGTCAGAGAAAGATGAACCTTCTGTCAAGAAATCAAGAATGGAATAATTCTAAATCGCCATGGAAGTAATCAGAAGTCTGCACGTTAGAATTTCAATCCATATAAACCCTTCATAAAATTTCCACGACATAACTTTGGGCTCTGAAAACTTTTGTGCTGCTATTAGTCCGGCAGCCAAGGGGGGTAAGGTTGCATTGGAATGTTATAGTTTTTTTTAAAACTGATTTTGACTGGTAAGACCTTCTATTTTAACAATCCACATGCTGGAGCTCTGTCAGCATTGAGCAATTTAAGATATACGCGAAAATCCAAAATGGCCGCCGGCGGCCATCTTGGATTTTGTATTTCCTTACTTTAACATACCTAAAATATTCCAAATCTGGAATATGGGGGTTTTAGGGGGTGGAGAATCCAAATCTGAGGTTATTTTGGGGATACAAGCATGTTCTGGTGGCGAAATATAACAAAAGTGGCCATTTTCCAAGATGGCCTCCATAGAACATGCAGTATATTGACTATATAGGCCCTACACAGGAATACCTTATTACATGTAATTCCCCCATCGTAATTCATTAAGTGGACAGTCAAGTTGGGAGGATGGGCATAATGAAGAGAATTCATCGTGCATTAATCTTGATCAAGATCAAGCAATATTTAAGATACCTGTGTTGTTGATATATGTGCCTTTAATCGTCTTCAATGTATCCTTGTGATATGACAATTTTCTTCTTTTTTTTTTCTCTTTTTTTTTACTACGCTTCGTACTGAAAGTAATGTCTTTGGGATGATGCAATATAATGATCTATTGACATCATGCAGCTTAATATTTAATAAATTAAACTGTGAGGAGGGGACAATGGTCAATATATTCCTCTCCATAATGACATGTTTGGCATAACAGTGCTTCAATCCATCTGAATTGCTTTAAAACATTGCACAAACTGCTGTAACAGCGGTTTCATATGCTTGATTATTTGCTCATTGTACTAGAGCAGATACACTATTTATTATTATCTCTGCCTATTACTGTAAAAAAAAAAAGATGAAAGTGTGATGGTGAAAAAAAACTAATTGAAACAATTTAATGATTATCTTCATTAGAAAAAAATTAGTATATATGACTTGCTACAATAAGCATAATAAGTTTCTTTCTGCATTAGGCGCAAACTTTTTTAAAAGCTGTAGGCGAAGGTGATATAAAACTCTGTATCTGCTCTAAAACGTAGATAAAGCTAAAACTACAATTGTACTCTCGTAACTTCAATGCCTCCTTATTCATTTGATTCATCTCCTACTGGACCTCTGGAAACATTTCTTGCAAATCCTTGTTTGGGCATTTTGACCCTGTTGACAGGTTATGGCACCACGTGGATAGAATACTGTACATACAAGGCATGTCTCTACATTATTGTAGGTACTTGGGCAGCATATTAGATTGAGGATGATTGGACGAGCTACATGTACATGTACTTCTGCTGAGACTGTAATACGTAGTAGCGATTTTGCATTCTGTTTCATTAATATTCATCCATAATCGAAAATCTTTGGGTCTGGGAAATTAGGACTGGGCTCAAGGGCATTAAAGATGAGCATGTTATGTGTTGTCAGTGAAAGCTTCCATTGTCATGGTGGGAATGTACCCCTGGTTATACTCCTTTCGATCACCATATAATCCAACGTGCCTCTGCCATTGACATGATTAATATACATGTATTATGGGGTTGCCCATAGCAAGCTCCAATATATCCTACTGACACCATGAACCTGCACCCCAGGATTGTTTCTCATGAGCTTCCACAGAGTTCCCTTTCCAATGCTTAAACATACCCGTGTCCAGCCAGTCAGTGCATGACTGGTAGCATCAGGAAAAGATGTCTTTCAGCTTGTCGACTGTGTCAGGTATATAATGATGGTCCTGTCTTTGATTGTTGACTCAGGCACTGGTGACTCCATCACTAAAAATGATGAAGACCTTGCTCGTGTTATAATGAAGCAAAAGGATATAATGTCATCTGCGATTACTTGCATGAATCTTTCCTCATCGGTTGCCAGTTTGATGGCTTGCTAGCTGGACAATAAAGCTGATGGCCTTCTTCCCAATATTCTCATCACTACCACCTCCTTTGATATAAGAGCACAGAAACCTTCTGGCAAATTGTGTTCAAATTCTCTCATACCTGCTTCATTCCTATTTCATGAGCAGCATTAACTCACTCTGGATCAATACGTTGACAATAGTTTCTGGATGATCCTGTGACTCAAAAGTCAAGTTCTTAGACAAACATGGTGACATGTGTTGCCCATGAATATGATATCGTGTTTCAATATCGATGACTTAGACGTATGACGGTTTCTAGAAACGCGGCGCGAAATTACCTCCGATACCTTTTCTGTTGGTCTTGTATGCAGCTATATGAGATGTATTTCCTGATTGTTCAAAATAGGTCTTGAAGCAGATTTCCACGAAAATGCAAGCTGTGGGTCCATGTCTTCAATGGTTTCAGGTTTGAGCATGGTTTGATGATGTCGTTCTTGCAATTCCATACCTCATAAAGGTACTTCTCCATAGACAATATTGCCTCAGATACCATAACAGAGCCCTTGATTATGGCGCTTAACATGCTCACCTTCGCAAATTCCGAAGGATTATCAGAGCTCCTTCAGATGTGACATGACGAGTTGAAAGAATACTTGAGGGATCTAATTTCCAAGACCAACATATTACGGATACACGAAGGAACATGAATAAGGTCGCTACTTTCCTCAAACTAATGAGCTGCATTGCATGTTCAGAAAGTACCTTGCAGATCCTCTTGCATGTAGACTGTCATAATTATGAAAATCTAGCCTGCACAGAATTTTGATAATGAGTGGCCCAATAACTAGTTAAAATGCACAAACCAGGAGGCAAGAGATGTTTCCAGTAGCCCATAGAAGGAGATGAATCAGATTAATGCACAGGCTTTGTATTAAATATGAAAAAATTTGACCATTTGCTTTTTGTTGGAGCAGATACACAGTTATAATATAACTTCAGCATTAGCTGTTAAAGCAAGTGGCGCCTAATGCTAAATGAAACTTATTGATGCAAGTGATTTATATATGTTTTTTTTTCTTCAAATGAAGACAATCATCGACTTGATTAAATTAGTTTTTCAGCATCATATTCTCAGCTTGTTTCAACTTTCATAGGCCTATAGGTAGAGGTAATATTAAAGAGTGTATCTGGTACAATAAGCAAGAATCAATTAAGCGCTTGAAATGATTTTTACAGCAGTTTATGCAATGTAAAATGCACTTCCAAAGGATTAAAGAACAGTTATGTTAACATCTCCCCAATCAGGCGGTCAATGATACATGTATGCCCATTCCCTACATATCAGGAAAATGGATTTATTTATAAGGGGCTAAGCTCGGGGGGGGGGGACACTAAAAATCATTGAAATAGTAGTCTTTACCATTTTTTCGGGGGAAATTTCCCCGAACTATATTTATTTAGGGGTATAGTTTTTTAATCTTTCCGGAACATTCTTGAATTAGAGTCCCAAATATGGTTTTATAAACCTGTTATTTTTGGGGTTTCCCCTCCAAAAGCTTGTAATACGGAGTAATTATTATGCTGCTTCCCTTCAAAAAGCTTGTAAAACTAAAAGGGCATAAGTTTGATGCAGCTTCCAAACCAAAAAACAAAAAACAAAACAACGAAAAAAAACGAGTGATAGGGGTATCTGTCTGAATCCTGAACGAGTATACATGAATGTATTGTTCACCATCCGAGTTGGGGGGGGGGTGTCAAACTATTAGGGAGTGGAATATTTCCTCCCCTCTTCACAGGTTAATGTACTATGTAGGCAATCTTAAGCTGCCATTAGATTATTATATTGCATCATCCCAAACACATTACTTCAAAACAAAGGGTAGTACAAAAACGTCAGAAAGATAAGCTTATATCAGCAATCTTAAATTTTGCTCTTAATCCTGACATTATTTCATTTAGTGCACTATGAATTCTTTTGACTAGGTCTATGCCCATTCTCCCAACATATCAAAATTAAAAATGGGGAATTAAAATGAGGTATAAAATGAAAAATAAGGTATGCACGTGTATATAGTCAATTATACTGCATGTTCTATGGGGGGCATCTTGGAAAATGGCCGCTTTTGTTATATTTCGCAACCAGAACATGCTTGTATCCCCCAAATAACCTCAGATGTGGATTCTCCACCCCCTAAAACCCCTATATTCCAGATTTTGAATATTTTAGGTATGTTAAAGTAAAGAAATAGAAAATCCAAGATGGCCGCCGGCGGCCATTTTGGATTTTCGCGTATATCTTAAATTGCTCAATGCTGACAGAGCTCCAGCATGTGGATTGTTAAAATAGAAGGTATCACCAGCCAAAATCAGTTTTAAAAAAAACTATAACATTCCAATGCACACTTAAGCCAAAAGTCAATGGGCTGACTGCCGGACTATATTTAGTTATTCCTCTTTTTATTGATACCCTTTTTGTAACGGTGATAATATGACTTAATATTAGTAACATTCAAAAGTAAAAAGTTGCAAATTGAAGCACTTATAGGACTATAACAATGCATTTTTGCAACTTTTCACTTTGCCTTTATTCAGGAGATCTGTGCATGCAAGATCAGGGATCCCAGCCCATCAGGGAAAATCATTTTACTTTTTTTCCTGACAGGAAAATGTCAGGGAATTTTGATTGGCCCAAAAATCGAGGGTTCATTAGTCAGTCAGACTCTGTTATATTTTGTTGCATATCAAAACAACATCCATTGAATGTTTTTTTTTATGTAGCAAAACATGCGAAAACTGAAAATGGGTTTAGATAATTATAAGGGAATTTCGAGACTTCATCAGGGAAAAATCAGGGAAAAATCAGGGAATTTTATTTTCTTGAAATGCTGGGAACCCTGGATGTTAAAAAAAAAAGAGGAATAAATTCACTTTTCAATGATTTGAAAATTAAAATTAATTAAAACACACCCTAATGCTATAGTCACACAGACACTTACGTTGAGTTACGTCCGGTTGCGTCCAAAAATTATTTTCTTTTCTTCGGATCCCCACGGATGCTTACCCGTCATAGTTAGCAGTAGAACTATTGATGATTTCGTTCATCCAGTAAAACAATGAAATACATAAGAAATGATAGAATAGAAGATGCAATAAGATTACAACGACACAAACGTATCTATACGTAAGTGTCTGTGTGACTGTAGCATTAAAGAGATCAAGGCTCAAAACTTATGTTGTGAAACTTCAATGTGAGCAATGACAATGCAATGTTGTGAAACTTCAATGTGATCAATAACAATGCATTTTCCGACCTTTAGACTTTCCTCCATATTTAGATATTCTGTGCATTGAAGCATGACATCAGCATTACCGATAGGATATCAATAATAGAAGAATAAATGAACTTTTCAATGGTATAAACATTGATAATAACTAAAAGCTCCCCAAATGTTATCTGGGGTCCAAGTCATTTTGTGTAACTTTTTTTTGAGGGCTTTACATGTACATGAAAAGTCGGCAGTTGGAATGAAATTTCTCATACAGTCAACTCCTGTTATAGCAAGACGCTCTGGAAAAAGCTTTATAACACCTTGTTATAATGACATCTCGTTATACCAAAAGCATAGGCACATAGGCCTGAATTGGAATCAATCTGTTGTTGCATATTCTATGTTGCATGTTCCTATCACCTTCACTGAATTCTGGAATCATGTTTTAATTGTAAGGGAAACTTTTGTACATATCATTCCCAAGCAGTTTTTAATAGTTTCACTACCAAAAATTATTATGAATTGAACATCTACTTTTCGGGATTGATTCCCTTTTAGCAGGCCATAGTTAAACCACATATTTAGGCTAGGCTTAAAGTTAGGGGGCTTTTGAGAATACAGGCCATAGTGTTAGACACAAGTGTAGGTTTGAAATTTGGACCAGGAAAATAGCTTTGATTTAATGGAATCTTGTTGAATCTGTGCTTGTTATAACAGGACTAGACTACTTGCTAAAGTATCTGTAAACCATTGGTATATTTGTGAAACTGAAACTGAAGGTTTGGTTTGGGGGACTAAAAGGTGACATGTCAACATAATTCAATATAAATAACACAATATATATATTTATTAAACGTAAAGGAATTTCTAACGCCGTTGGGATGTTAAATAGACAATTAATTTTATTCATTTGTCTCCAACGGTAAATCGAAACCATGCAAATTGGTATCACACAGCAGTTGTGTGTGTTTCTACCAATTTGCATGGTTTCGATCTACCGTTGGAGACAAATGAATAAAATTAATTGTCTATATATTTATTTTCGTCACTTGATAAACAGTTGCAGCGGCACTCGAAAGCTCGTGAACTTGTAAGCTAGTGATCACTTTTTGCGAGAGTGATCACGAATTTCCTTGTTGACCATAGTAGATTGCGAGACAAATGAATACCCTCTAGCGATTATATATTTATTGTTTTTAGCATTTGCATTCAAATTGAGATCATGATTTTGTGCTATTAAGTCTTTCTTTTGATGAAGTTATTGAACAGACAAGTACATCCCTGTAATGATGGTTCATTTATTGACCATAAAATCGAATTATAGCAATTATCATGACCAAAATTGATATAACAGCCATTTTTACTAGATTAATTTGGTAGCTTCATATCTCACATTTCAGTACACAGCTTTGTTTCCAAGACAAAATTTCAAAATGTGTACCACAATTACAGATGTCCAAAAATTCTGACAATTGGTGGATGATCGGTAATAGCAATACACAAAATAAATTTTAAAAAGAGAAACAAATAAAGGATGTAAATCAAGTTGTTTTTTTTTTTTCAGACTAGTGCTACATTTTCAATATGTTCCCTTAAATTTGGGATTTACATGTAAGAAAACAAAATGCAAAGCAATCAAATTGCTCATTCAAAATATTTGATCCTAATATTAAGATATATTATTTTGTATAATTTTAAAGAAAGTTGACATTGGTTTTTATTTTCCCAGTACTGTCATTCATAATATGAATATTTATGCCATTTTGGTTGTGAGTTAAAAAAGAAAAAAAACCCTAAGACTTACATTATATCAGACTATGACAGAAACCTTAGTAAATGTGGTGTCCAAAAGTATGGATTTTTAGTGTACATATGAAGAGTTTCATTCCAAAATGGACTAAATCCACCTTTTGAGATATTTAATATATCACTGATTTCTAATTTCTCACTTTACTGCGTACCATATGATTTAATTTTGGTACACATGCCACTAAAATTGCCTTAGGCCATTTTAATTTAAAAAAAAATTTTTATGGACTTTATAGTCCCTTTTGGAATGAAAATTCCCCAAATCGTCTATTTTCCCAATAAAAACTCACATTTTCGCTTAATTGAAGTTTTTAGTCAGCTAAAAGTGTGTTTAGATGTAATTCTGAAGGTGCATGAATAAAACAAATGTAAAAATGATCAATTTTGAAAAAAAATCATTGTTTTTTCACAAAAATCTGATATTCAGTCGGTTCAAATATTTCATTCTAAAAGGGACTATATCCAAGAATATTTATAAAATTCTTTAAAATATATCAAATTTGTTCAATTTTTTTTTTTCAAGACCCTAGATCATCATCTAAAGCCTGTGTGCAAAAATCAGAATATACAGTAGATCCCAAAAGTTTACATACACCTGGTAAGAAAACATATAAACACTATTTTTACCACCATAAGAACATTGGGCATCATTTATTTTGATAGATATAGTTAAGTTTGGTATCTACTTTGATTTCAAAGAGCATATTTTCATTAAAAATATATAGAAACATATATATGATTTATCTTACATCAGTTTGGATAAATTCAATGGGTCAAAAGTTTACATACACTAACCCAAATTGGTGATGGTATTACCTATAATTATATTGCTTTATTTTTCATTTTTCTACTAGTTGAAGTTGTCAACGAGCTTTTTATATACTTCTCCTGAGATTACTTTCCATTCCTCCAGCAAGATTGCAACAATTCAGTCCCATTTGCAGGTTTCATTGGGCGAATACAACTGTTTGGGTCTGCCCATATGTTTTCTACAGGGATTTGGTCTAGACATGTGACTTCCCCTCCTTAATCCACCTTTTCTCTGTTTACCCACTCTAAAAACTAGTTTGAATGATGTTTGGGTTATTGTGGTAATCAAAGACTCAATCTTAATATGGTTCCAACTTTCAGGCTTGCACATTGATAAGATGCTACAATGTACATGCTCCAACATCACATTTTACAATCTATAGGGTTTATCAATGTAGTTTATACATTGTTTCTGTAGTGAGCTGTTTGAGCATGTATCATCATACCAATATGCCAGCCTGAAAGTTGGAACCATATTAGAATTGAGTCTTCAGTCAACACAAAAGCCTAAACATTCATTTAAATTAGTTTCATAGTGGATAAAACAGAGAAAAGGGGCGATTATGGAGGGGTTGTCACATTCTAGACCAGATCCCTGTAGAAACTATATGGGCAGACCCAAAAAAGGTTTTCACCCAATTAAACCTGCAAATGGGACTGAATGGTTGCAATCTTGCTGGTGGAATGGACAATGATCTCAGGAGAACTATACAGAAAGCTCGTTGACACCTCCAACAAGTGAAAAAATGAAAAATAAATCAAAATATAGGCAATACCATCACCAATTTTGGATAGTGTATGTAAACTTTTGACCCATTGAATTTATCCAAACTGATGCAAGATCAACCATATATATGTTTCTATATATTTTTAATGAAAATATGCTCTTTGAAATCAAAGTAGATACCAAACCTAACTATATCTATCGAAATAAATGATGCCCAATGTTCTTATGGTGGTAAAAATAGTGTTTATATGTTTTCTTACCAGGTGTATGCAAACTTTTGGCCTCAACTGTATATCCGACAGAAACATAGTAAAAGTGAAGATATTTCAAATCCACAGTGGATTTTATATAGTCCCTTGTGGAATGAAACAGAAGTTTGAAACATCAAAATATTTTGTTTAAAAAAAATTCAATTCAATTCAATTCAGTTGTGTCTAGGGCTGAAGTAAGACATTCATCATCAATATGATGTTGCCCTAAATAGTGCCAAGGTGGGGCAGCCCCATAAAAAGCAGAGCTTTCTGCTACAGTATTGAATTTATACTTAAAGGAGTATGAAACCTGAGGAACCAATAAGATTGTATACAACATAAACATCAAAGAAACAAATTAATGAAATTTGAATTGAATACATAGTAAGAAAGTTACAAGTGATGAAATCACTAATGCCATAGAGATCCTCCCATTGGCAATACAACCATTATTATTTTGTGAAGTCATAATTGCACATCTATGTGTATTTCACCGTTTGTTTGTTTTTTTCATTGTTTTTACAGTTGTTACAGATGTAATGAGAGGATCCATATTATGTTAGTGATCTAAATATTCAAATGCTCATAACTTACTGACATTTATTCAAACTTCTCTGTTTCATTGATCTCTTTCTTTGATTATTCTGCTTTACCAACTTTAACTAGCTCCCCAGTTTCATTCTCATTTTATTTAAATTGATATATAGACAGAAAAAAAAAGCATAAAAAGGACAACGCTGTTTACATTTATTCATTGATTTTTATTGCAAAATTTCTCTTAACATTTATAATAACCTCATAATCATTTTGTTAAACTCAACAAAATCATTTAATCATCAAATCTGTGACTATCACATTTGATCTTACTGCCCAGAATACTTACACTTGGGTTGGCCAAGGGGGGGGGGGGAATGAAGAAGAAGAGAAAAAATTAACATCATGTGATCCAAGAGCCTTGACACACTACAAAGAAGTGGCTATTTCTTCTTTCTTTCTAACCTCTTAATGTTCTAGTAATCATCTCCAATAATATTTATGTATATATTTTTTTTAACCTATTTTATTTCCACATAGTGAATTTAATGTTATCTTGCAATCACAAAGCACATGCCTCTCCCCCAGGGTGACATGAACATAACATATAAAGCACTTCTTGGCTGTTTTGCTCTTTCTTTCACAATCTCCTTTTCTTTTCTTAGTTTTCGTTCCTTTCTTCCCCCCCTTTTTTTTCTTTCTTTTGACGACATAGTTCACACGGTATATATAGAAACCCCTGTATATAGTACATATTCAGGGCTATGAGTTTTGTTAAACTGCACTTGACTAAGATGAGTCATACCAAAGACTTTAAAAATGGTAGTTGTTGCTTCCCTGTTTGGCGTTCAACAAGAGGGGTATAGAGCAACGTCCACGTGGCGCTGCTCAGCGGCTGCCAAGCCCACGGGACAAGGGCAAAAGAATATCCGATTCGGACAATAAAACTTGGAGTATTTTTTTTTAAATATGCAAGTCCACTCCCGAGGTGCTTGGGACTAAACTGAAACACACAAGGCTGCAAAAGTTTGGACTGGGAGAATTGCAATGTTTACAATGAAATCTCATACTATCTGTGTTTGTTAGAATGCGAGCAGAAAGTACGAGCACTTGTATTGTGCCTTGATGCTGGCGTCACACTGTCCTGAAGTTGAGTAACGATGGACACATGAATGATGATATATTAGGGTTTGCACAAAGTCAGCCGATGCCTACAGAAGGTGTACATGATTTCTATTCTTTAGCGGGATGACGCTTTGTATTATTATGTAATATCCCACAGATGAATAGCATTCTTTACGGATTTATGCCGGTGCGAAGGACACACGAAGGGTACACGAATGGCCCGCTGCTTTCGTGATCAGAGCAATTAAATTAAAAAATTTCCATGACCGTGGGTCCATCCTTGCTCAACTTCGGGAAAATGTGATGTGGGCTTGACAATATTATACGATGGCTATGCGATGGCATCATGAAGTCGTTTAGCCTTTGCATTGCCTTCGTAGGGCAAAAATTGCCCGATGCTGTAATGAAGTGAACCTTCGGACAGTCTACGGGATTTTTTTTTGGCTGCCAAAGATTTTGCCCATGTATCAGAAGTTGCTGCCGAAGCCTGAAAAAACTCCTCCAATGGTCATGTTTTTTTGTAAATTTGCAAAGAATGTACTCTGCACAATGCTAAAATGGCCTGATGGTGCCCGATGCTTTCGCGATAAGAGCAAAATTTGAAATTTTCCATGTTCGTGTGTCCATCGTTACTAAACTTCGGTACTGTGTGACCTGGGCTTGAGCATAGTTACAGATGTAGTATTTCTTTGATATAGCTACCCTGATCAGAAGATTGGACATTTTACAGGAAGAAGAAACCTAATAGCTTTTAACTATCCTTCCAGTGATATAGAATGTATAGTCAAGACCCATTAAAAAGTGCACAGGTACGAGATTTCGTTATAATGAGGTGATTCTCCCGGTCCAAATGTCAAACATATGCACTTGTATCTGTGATTTTGTTGTAACAATATATTTCGCTTAGTCTAGAGCACCTAACAAGAGTGGATTCTCTATCCACTGAACTATTACAAATACAGATGGACATGTTTTTGGCACGGGCTGAGTAACATCATATCCACTTAGCAATCCTTAGAGCGAGTTTTTACTGACAGATAGCTGGCCGAGAGCTCCGGCATGGTCTGGTGTTTCCATCCATTGAACCAATAGTTGTTGATCACGCGAGGAGCTCCACATACAAACTTGCTTTCACCGGTTACCAGGGGAGACTCATTGTTGTCAATAACGTTTGAATGACAGTACCAGGATTACCACACCAAACTATTGGAAGAAATAAATTTCTGAGCATACATCTGGTTTCAATTCTTAGCGAATCTACATGTTCATACACCACGGTCCCTTTTCAATTCTTCGTCATTCCACATGTTCAAACATCAGCTGGTATCAATTCCTAATGGATCCACAAGTTTATTTCTGAATGGGAAGAAGAAGAGACCAGAGAAAGCCTCCTCGACAGCTCTCTGACAAGCCATGTGCTCCCTGTACCCTCCTCCAACACCAGATGGCGACGCAGGACGGATGTGCCTCACAAACCTGTAGGAAATAAAGTGCATATATTTGATTTAATCTTGTCACAGTATCCCCCTATTTGTAGTATGCATGTTATTCCATTAATGAAGGATGTAACTTTAAATTTGAGGGGAAAAAAACATTTATTTACTTCTTACAAGTCTTGTCAAGGTCTTTAATATAAACGATGAGACCTGAAATAAAGAATATAAACAATTTGCAGATATATTCTTGCTTTCGTTAAAATCAAGATTTTAAGTGATATATTTGTTCTGTTACATCATTTCATTACATGACACCATATTTCACCATATTTATAACACCAGCATAGCAGAAATGAATTCAATTCTAGTGGAATACATTAATCTAAATTCATTCATCTTTTTTTCCCCCTCAATTATTGAAATTGACCATTATCATCAGCACTATTCTTTGTTACCACTCTTTTCATCATTTAAATAATTACAATTACACCAATCATAATTCATCTAAATATCATATTGATCACTTATCCCTTCTCACAAAACACTGATACAGTCAACTCCTGTTATAATGTGCTCAAGACCAAGCCAATAGACGAATTTGGTTTTGGTGATGGTTTGTCATGGTGGCAGCCATTGCTGGGGGCTTCTAATGTACTACGCATGCTCCTCGTGTGCGTATGTATGCATAACATAGGAAAATGTACAAATGCGCAGACATACGCGCACATGGCGCACAAGTAGTACACTAGGTAACCCCCAGCTACTGTAATCGTGGAAATATTCGCGGTACATTAATTTTCGCGGATTTCGCGCAAAGATCGTAAGGCGCGAATTTAAAAACACGCGAATATATGAGCATGCTTTCTTATGCATGCTTTGAATGGGATCAATTGCGTTCGTACATGTACATAAATGCAGCGCGAATTTAAGAACCAGCAAATGTGTTTTGAGGCCTCTAAGCGCGAAAAATTAATCGCACAAAAATAACAGCGAATACAGTATATGGCGGACATGTAGAGGGCTCACTTCCATGAAATGCTGCCCGAATTCGTCTATAAACAGGGCTGGTATTCTGAAAAAGTGTCATAACTACTGTCTTATATTTTGTCTTATCTCTGAGAGATAAGACACCCTTAAGATTGTCATAAATCGGTATTCTGAAGAGTGTCTTTTCTCTGTCTTATCTCTGAAGGTACCCGCCCATCTTTTCTCTGATAAACCAATGAAAATCACTCTTAGTTCCTTGTTTAAGCCCTCTTAACCAATAGGGAGGCTCAAATACATGCAGGGGTGTGTCCGCAACACAGTAAATCACAGTGCGTGATGCGCTTATTGACGCAAAGTTTGTTTTTTTTAATAAAAAAAAAAACTTAGAAGAATTTTTGGAAGAGAAAAAAGAGAGTAAATACAGAGAGGAAAAATGGCAAATAACATGGAGTGCTTACCTTCTGGCAGTATATACAAATTTTGTTGAAAATTGTCACAAATGATAAGTAAAACTAATGAAACAATTTAATCTAAATAACATTGTTGTTGCTTACAATAAAGGAGCAATTGTACCTGTGTATCATGGAACTAACATTTTGTAAAAGATAAGACAAAAGATATAGGTACGTAAACCCATGAGGCCATGTTTGAAATTGCTACCGGGAGGATCACCTTATTATACCAAAATCATGATGCATCTCTACTCCTTATAATGGGATCAGACTGTACCATAAAAATCAAATTGTTCTCACATGAAGAGCTTACATGCAAAAGGGACTAAATCCATTTTTATAACTTCAGAGGACATGGCATTTGTTTACCAGATTTTGTACACGTGTTTATGGAAAAGGGTAATTACAAAATGCATTTTATCACAGTTGCAATCAACATTAAAGAAAATCCTTTTGTTCAAAGACGGGTACGTACCTTAACAATGGCCTGATATCAATAACTTAATTTTCATCAAAAGTGGATTTAGTCCCCTTTGCATGTAAGCTCTTCATATACTGTTCTATCTTACCCTTTAGCTGTGAGTTCTTCTTGTGAGCGTGGAGGATCAGGACCAAAGGGTAACACAAGCTGCCATGTATTCATAAGGTATCTCTTCCATCTTGGGTATGGGTAGGAAGGTATCTTGGTATCCAACACCCTGGAGACAAACGGCACATCAACATATCTCAGTCTTTCATGAAGACAGTAATACAAGCAAGATTCTATATAACAAATTACTTGGACCAGACATTTGTGCATGTTATATCAGGTATCTTTTATAGAGGACAACTCCCTGAGAGGAAAATTCCCCAGAGGACCCCCCCCCCTCCCCCCCCCCCCGCACGCCCCCCCCCCCCCCCCGGGACAAACTTCCCGGAGAATCTCAAGTGGTAACTCCTCCAGAGGACAACTCCAATAGAAAACAAAACTCCAGGGGGCGTTTCATGAAAGGACTTGTCGGACATTTTATCCGACAAATTTTTCTCAGCCAATGAGATGCAAGCATTTCAGAAGCTTATAACAGTTGTCAGTGAGAATCAGTGAATATTTGTTTCATGAAATGCTCCCCAGATGACAGAAGATTTGTAACCAGGAGGAGTAGTCCTGTGGGAGAGTTGTCCGTTGGGGCAGCAGTCCTCTGGCAGAATTGTCAGGTAGGAGTTGTCCCCAGGGGAGTTCACCTCACACAGCTGAATGGACATGGAACAAACGGTCAGGAATAATAAAGGACAGTGTTTGGATTAAGAAACAAAGTCAGAAAGAAAGATAAAGATGGTAAGGGTGGTATCTCACTTCGCGGAAACAAAATTGAGACAGTTTTGCCAACATGGCATTGTCTCCTCTTTTTCCGCGACAAAATCTTTTGTCCCACGTACAAAAGGTTACGTGGTACAAAAGACGGATTAGCCAGCATGCCATTGTACTAGATCTGTCTCCTGTAGCACACAAAAATCCGTCGCGGAGACAGATATAGTGCAATGCCAGGCGGGCAAATCTGTCTCAATTATGTTTCCGCGAAGTGAGATAGCACCCTAAGGTGTACAGTGGTTCAAAGAGTTAGAAGATGAGTAAGATTAAGATGAGTATCCTTACCAGTCTTGCACCTGATGATACTTCAATAGCTTTCTTAGGAGGGGCCTTGTAAGTAGGAGCCTCTTGATTCTGTTGATTGGTCACATGACTGGCTATCACCTGATCTGCAGGTCTATCAGAATATATCTAAATAAAAAAAGGTACATATTCACAATGAGGAATAATGGAATGATACAAAATATATGGTAAATGTGTTAAAGGCATCAAAATGGGAATGCAGACAAATTGATATACATAAATTCTCCAAATAAAATTCATCAGATAAAACCTTTGAATATGCTGCAGTTTTGTTATTAGATCATAGAAATACGTCTGATGGATTTTTTAAATCCCAATTCAGTTATAACTGCAATTCCGTTTTTGCATCTCTTATGTTGACTGGGACCAATATCATTTTTATCATTAAAATTAGTTTATTTGAGGATCAGTAGTGTTGCAGTCAATTCCAATCATGATGAGCAAAGATAAGAAACTTCGGTATAACAGGAGTAGACTGTACATTGTATGTATTATTTTTAGGTTACTTGAGAGCTTAAGGAATTAAGTTTACTTAATAGTTTGAGGATCAGTAGGGTTTCATGTAGTTTTCTATTTTACTTTATTGTATTGCGACAACTTACCAGTGGCAATTTCAAGTACTCTATTTGCTGTTATTTTCGCGCGATGAATTTTTCACCCTGAGCGGCCTCAAAACATGTTCACAGGTTCTTAAATTTGCGCTGCAATTTCACAAGCTCGCAACTGAACCTATTCAATACATGAATAAGAAATCATGGCCATATATTCACAGGTTTTTTAATTCGCACCTGCCGCTCTTTGCGCGAAATAAGTGAAAATTATTGTTTCCACAAATACAGTAGCTTACTACTTCATGACCAAGAATTTGAAATTCCATTGACTTACCAGCTCATCTAGGAGGGCCTCTTTGTTTCTTTTCTTTTGGTTCTGAGTCTGCTTCTCCAGGAACTGATACTCCTGTTTCCGTTCTTCCTTTATCTGTTGTTCTTCCTCTAACAGTGCATCAAGGTACATCATGTCTTGGCTCTATACGATAAGAAGAAACAAACACTGAGTTAAATCCTCTGTATGACAATTGTGTCCTTGGGCAATGAATCTTATCTAACATGCTTCTCCCCATCCAGGTGTACATAGGTGTAGGAAAGGAATGGGTGTGCCTTACTGCATGCCATGGCACTAAAGTGATCCCTTTTGGATTGGACAGGTGTTAAAAAAAAAGACTTACAATGTATCAAATCTTCTTCTTCTTCTCGAGTCCTTTCTCCTATTCTTCTGTTTGATTCGTAATTATACCTGATTACATTTTTAAAAAGTCATAGTATGCATTGTATGTTATATTGATTCTTAGGGGAATCCTAATTAGACTCTACCCATTCAGTATTGAACGCAGGCGATCCCATTAGGCAAAAGAGAAGTAAGATCAGCTTGGGAGCAGGGGAAAGGGAGAAGAGGGCATTGTAGACGGTGACTCATGGTCTCCTCCGCTCCGCATTTGCATACTGGCCTTCCTTCAGTGTCGATGCCCCATTTGGCCATTAATACCTTGCAACGGCCGACTCCAGCCCGCAGGCGAATCAAACACAGCCAGAACGGCCAGGGTTCACGGGATCCTGATGGGAGGGACTCCTTGGGGCCGATGATGACATTGTGGGGCGCAGACTCAAGAGAGAGATACGTTTTGACACGAGTCTTAAATGACCCACAAGAATATCCACATTAGCTTTATGCATCAAGGAGAGGCCTGTTCATATGCATAGCACAGGCATGAGAAAATGAATCTCTCCCCAAGGATTTCGTAATTTTGGGAATTAAAAGGGAACCAGAGGTAGAATGAGGCGCAAGGGTTCTAGCTGGAATAATAATGCTGGTATTAAAGATATGTATCTCGTACATTTTCATCTAATAACAGTCAATGTTTCGAATGACCCTTTTCCCCCTTCATTTTAGTATGGTGACAATCTTCAGTACAGTTCAATTAAGCAAATGCAGGGAGAGTGATTAACGTATAAAGAATAAAAACTTACACAAAGAAGTTTGAAGAAACTTGATTTTTCATTTGACCAAGTTACCATAATCAATGCATCTTAGCCTAATATTTTGGAATTCAGAGTGTATTTTTTGCAGTTCTTGAAGGCTTATTTTTAACTTTTTGCTTCAACAAAGGATCTGATTTTCCAACATTGAGGGAGTAATATGACTACTGTAGAAGCATGGCATTTGGTAGCCTCTCTCTCTTCATTTGTAGATGCTCAGATAGTATATGAAAATATATTTGTCCATTTATTTTCTCACTTTACCCAATCTTGACGGTACCAAGAACTAACAAGTAGTATCTGATGCATCATTTCTTGTAAAAAAATTTTTTTTTATCAGCTCCAGATAATTGAGTTAATTTTTCTTCTTGGTATTCTATTTTTAAAGCCTATCTCACATATCGCTCGATCTGGGGACCCTTGCTGTGGAAAAAAAAATCAGCCATTTTTATACAGTGCGATTCATACAAAAGTGACTAAAACAGACTGTACTATTACGCACCCATAATTAGCCCCACAGTGGTATATAGTGTGAACTCAAAGCTTTAAGATTATTGCATCCTACAATACTGGATTGCTTGTGATATGAATAATTGTACTAAAATTGATTATTTCTGTTAACTTTATATTTTTATTTCTTTGTCTTGGATAAGTTATTATATCTCACGAATGGCAGTAGATGTAGAGGCGACCTAGGAAGAAGATTTCATGCTCAGTTACACAAGGTTCTGTCCTTAGGCCAGAATGCTCTTCTACCTAAGAAGTGCTCGGCTATTAAAATGTGACATTGATATTTTTATTTCTTTGTCTTGGATAGTTATAAATCTCACGAATGGAGTAGATGTAGAGGGCGAACTAGGAAGAAGATTTTCATGCTAAATTCACCAAGGTTCTGTCTTAGGCCAATGCCTTCTACTAGATGGCTGTATATTATGATGACTTGATATTTTTAATTTCTTTGTCTTTGAGATAGTTATAACTCACGATTATGGAGTCAGATGTAAGGCCGACTAAGGAAGAAAGATTTTCATGCTTATTCCCAAGGTTTCTGTTCTTAGGCCCAATGACTCTTCTTACTATAGATGGGGCCTGGGATATATGTGACATTGATATTTTTATTTCTTTGTCTGATAGTTTATATTCTCAACGAATGAGTAGACGTAGAGGCGACTAGGAAGAAGATTTCATGGCTATTCACAAGGTCTCTGTCTCTCAGGCCCAATGACTATTCCCTACTAGAGATGGCTGGTATTTATGTGAACATTGATATTTTTAGTTTCCTTTGTCTTGGGATAGTTTATAAATCTCACGAATGGAGTAGCATGTAGAGGCGACTAGGAAGAAGAACTTTCCACTGCTAATTCCACAAGGTTCTTCTTAGGAGCCAAATGCTCTTGCCTACTCAAGATGGCATAAGGGTATAGGATATTGTGACAAAATTGAATATTTTAATATTCTTTGTCTTGGGATAGTTTAAATCTCACGAATGGAGTTAGATGTAGAGAGTGACTAGGAAGAAGATTGAAAAAACTACGACTAGGAGAACAAGGAAACTACATTACTAAAAACCGTGCCAAAACAACAGGTAGTAGTCGACTTCATGTTCATAGCCCTGATTGTAGGCTGTATCTTTTATTGTAAGTAAATGGAGTATGTTATATAAAGATGATGTGATGTATTTCTTGTGCAATGAGATTTTTGATCCAAATGTGAAGGGTGAACCACAATAAAATCCGAAAGTGTTCTTGGTTGGCAAGTATGTAAAAACTAACTAAACTTTATTTTTTAGTATTAAATAATGAAATTTGATCTTTACATAGTGCCTAATAAATCAACCCTGGTCATTTGATACCCAAAGATCTGGAGGAAAATCCAAAGGTCATCGCCTTACTAAAGCCAGGCAAGACCCAGCGGTCCCAAATGAGCTACAAGACCTATCTCCCTGCTATGATCACACCTACAACTGTTTGGAGCGCCTCCCTGCTGAATCGGATTGCCACCTTTGTGTGATGACCATGTCACCTGAACAGGCTGCCAGGACTGGCAACTTACTCAACCTTACTTCAGCATAATTGTAACGATGGTTTTTGAGAATGGGCCTGATCACAGGAGCTGCTTTTGTCAGAGCCTATTCAGCAGCTTACGACACTGTCAATCATCGGATCTAGCCAAAAAGCTCTTTGATCTGACCAAGACCTGAAGTTCACAGAGCTCATCCCAATCAATGCTATCCAACAGGCGCTTCTTCGATAGATCTCAATGGGAGCCAAGTAGATGGCGCACCCAGAAGAATGGCTTCCCCAAGGGAGTGTCCTTGCCTCTCCTTTTCAACATCTACACCAATGACCAACCAGTCCATCCAGAACACTGTATATATCTGATATGACCTCTGTATCGCTCGCAGTGTGACTCATTCGAGGAAATTGAAGCTACACTCTCATCTGGCTCTGGATGGTCTCGTCCCATACTACGGATCCAACCACCTTCGTGCGAATCCCTCCAAGACGCAGATCAGTGCCTTCCATCCTTAAAAAAGAGAGGCCAATCCGTCAACTTAAAAGGTCAAGTGGTATGGTAAGGAAATAGAGCACACTTTCAACCCAGTCTACCTTGGAGTCACTCTAGATCACTCCCTCACCTCAAGAATACAATTTTGAAACAAAGAAGAAGGTCAGTGCCAGGAACAGCATCCTGAAGAAGCTAGCTAACTAAATGGGGCACTGATTGCAGCGACCATCCGCACAACAGCCCTTGCCCTCTGCTACTCAGCTGCAGAATATGCATGTCTGTTTGGGGCAGGTCCAGCACATGCTTCAAAGATAGAACCCATCATCAACAACGCGTGTAGGGCCATAACAGGCTGCCTTAAAACCAGACCAAGGTAGACGATCTCTACATCCTCAGTGGCATCGCCCTCCTCACATCAGGAGGTCTGCACTCTCTCAAAGGAGAAAACTTAAACAAAGAAAATGATCCACTCCAACCTCTCTCAATGCCTTGCCAACGACAAAAGCGATTTGAGATCCAGCACAGTTTTCCTCCACTCTACCGTGCCCCCCAACCAGAGCCCCCACAACTGTAGGTTAGACCTTTGGTCAACGCCATCTTTGA
>CALNVZ010000174.1:62028810-62064987 GCA_940671915.1 Paracentrotus lividus
GAGATAGGTCTGTAGCTCTTTGGGACCGCTGGGTCTTTGCCTGGCTTTAGTAAGGCGATGACCTTGGATTTTCTCCAGATCTTGGGTATCAAATGACCAGGTTGATTTATTAGGCACTATGTAAAGATCAAATTTCATTATTTAATTACTAAAAAATAAAGTTTAGTAGTTTTTACATACTTGCCAACCAAGAACCTTTCGGATTTTATGTGTTCACCCTTCACATTTGGATCAAATGATCTCATTGCAAGACATAATACATCATCTTATATACATATCATTACTTTTCATAAAAGATACAGCCTGACAAGTCAGGATGAACATGAATCGACTACGTACCTTGTTTTGGCGGTTTTTAGTAATGAGTTCCTTGTTCTCTCGTCTGTAGTTTTCAATCTTCTTCCTAGTCACCTCTACATCTACTCCATTCGTGAGATTATAAACTATCCAAGACAAAGAAATTAAAATATCAATGTCACATATATACCAGCCATCTTAGTAGGAAGAGCATTGGGCCTAAGACAGAACCTTGTGGAATAGCATGAAATCTTCTTCCTAGTCGCCTCTACATCTACTCCATTCGTGAGATTATAAACTATCCAAGACAAAGAAATAAAAATATAAAGTTAACAGATAAATCAATTTAGTACAATTATCAATCTAACAGAGCAATCCAGTATTGTGGATGCAATAATCTAAAGCTTTAGTCACACAACCACTGTGGGGCTAATATGGTGCGTAAAATCAGTCGTTTTAGTCACTTTTGTATGAATCGCACTGTATAAAAATGGCTGATTTTTTTTTTCCACAGCAAGGGCCCCAGATCGAGCGATATGTGAATGAGGCTTTAAAAATAGAATACAAAGAGAAAATTACACTCATTATCTGAGTGATAAAAAAAACTTTTTTTACAAGAATATGATGCATCAGATACTACTTGTTAGTTCTTGTGTACCTCCAATGATTGGTAAAGTGAGAAATAAATGGACAAATATATTTTCATATACATTTTCTTTGAGCAACTTACAAATGATAGTATTGAGAGTAGGCTTACCAATATGCTCTATGTCTTCTAAGTAGTCATTATACTCCCTCAATGTTGGAAAATCAGATTCCTGTTTGTTGAAGCTAAAAAGTAAAAATAAGACCTTCAAGAACTGCAAAAATAACTCTGAATTCCAAAATTAGGTAAGATGCATTATTTGGTAACCTTGGTCAAATGAAATTCAAGCTTCTTCAAACTTCTTGTGTAAGTTTTTTTTTTTCTTATACGTACATCACTCTCCCTGCATTTCTAATTGAACTGTCTGAAGATGTCACCATACTAAAATGAGGGGGAAAAAGGGTCATCCGAACATTGACTGTTATAAGATGAAATGTACAGATACATCTTTAATACAGCATTATATTCCAGCTAGAACCCTGCGCTCATCTACCTCTGGTTCCCTTTTAATTCCCAAAATCACGAAATCCTTGGGGGAGAGATCATTTTCTCATGCCTGTGCTATGCTATGGAACAGCCTTCCTGATGACATAAAGCAATGTGTATCTTGTGGGTCATTTAAGACTCGTGTCAAAACGTTTCTGTTTAAATTGTAGTTATTCATTTATGTACAAGCGCCTTGAGCACTCTACAGAGTGGATTTGGAGCGATATAAATTACATTATTATTATTATTATTATTATTATTATTATTATTATTATACACACACAATATGGCATGTGCTTTATTTAAGTGTTTGCCACTGTCAACAAGACATTTGGACAGACCGCAGATAGAAGTACAGGTAGGTAATACAGTCCACTCCCATTAGAATGGACAACAGATACGACAAGTTCTCATTATGACAAGGCAGTTTACCCAATCCCAATTTCAAACATTAGCACTTAACTTTGTGTTCGGTAAAGATTTCATTACAGAGAGACTAAGCTTGATTCTGAGCACAATTAGAGTGGAGTGTAGACATAAGGATAGGAACCACTTACTCTTTCATTACTCTTCTCCTAATATCAACTTCTTTTTCAATGACTGAATCTTCAAAGAGTTGCACTCTGAATTGGTTCCTCCGGAGGGGTGTTTTACACTCTGGACATGTCCCGGCTCCTCTTACAAATAGTAGCTCAACACAGTTATCACATCTGCAATGACAAAATTTCATTTTCATTTTCCTTATTGTCAAGTAAAATTCATTAAAAAAAAAACTACTTCAGACATAACAGGTGCATACAAGTAAGTAATATGTATACAAATAATCCAGTAATACCAAAGAGAAATTGCAGTAGAAATATAATAATTTCAAATCTTGTGCAAATAATTTTTAATAAGGATTATTATTCTATTTGGCAAGAAAAGAGCGGTTATTGCAATTACACTCTGTATAAAGGAAATCAAATCCCAAGGAGAAAAATAAGATAGGAAAGAGAAAAATTTCAACTACACACACTGCATCCACATACATAACCATCTGTATACTATTTACAACTACAAGGCTGTTCCAAATGTGATCACATGCTGCCCTCTTGGTTGCTGAGGATAACTCCAGAACAATTAGCAAAACCAGTCATAAAACTACCTCAAAAAATGAAGTAGGTGATCCAGGGTTAACCCATAGATGACAGAGATTTCCCAATGGTCAAAATGAATCCCTTTTTGATCCTCAAATTGGCAAACTTTATAAATTTATTTCACTCCTGCAACCTTTAAAAAAAATAAAATGAATAATTAACAACACTTTACTAATGAAAATTACAAACTGCATAGAAAAAATTGCCAATTTGCGCTTGAAAATAGCGATTATTCATATTTCTTCGCGTTGCCAATTTAGAGATTTCAATGATTATTTTCATAAAAAGTGTTCTAATTCAAAAACCGTTCAATGTACAGTGGCAGAAAAAAATCTCTTTATGTCAGTGATTTTTGCTCTTTCTGTTGATATGTAATTCATATTCCAAAGCATTCTAGTTTCAAAGATATTGCAAAAGCGTCACTAAAAGGAGACATTGTCCTTGATGGGTTGCACTATAATTCTACTATAAGATAATTTTTAAATTGTTTAGTAGAATATTTTTCACATGCCTCCTTACTTTTCCTTAGGTAGTACAAACTAACCACTTTTGCATTCATAGTAGAAAATCAATTAAGGTCAATACTAATTATGTATTGACATCGTCCCATGAGTAGGCACTTTCCAGTTTGGACAAAACGGCAAACCCATCATAAAATAGTTGAAAACATTGTCCTTGAATAAAACAATTTCATGATTTTTTGTTTATTTTTATTGATAATAAGGACAGGAGGATTGGCACAACATAGATGAATTTCAAAATAATATTTTACTTTGTATTGAAATCAAAATTTCAGGTGCGCAGAAATCACGAGTTAGGCACCACCTTGGTTCACACAGAACGATGCCAATAAATAGGTGGCAGGTTTTACAACTTAACTTAGTCCATTGGTTTTGCTCCAAATTTTTTACATTTTGCAATAGATCTAGATATTGACTGTACATTTCTATGCTATGTAGATTGTTATATTTATCAGAGATTAGGTTCTTAATAGTCATTTATTTCACCTTAATGAAAAAAATAAAAATAAAAAACACTCCACATTTTTCCCTTATATCGAAAAAATCCTTGGGAACTTGACATGAAATCATGGAAATGACATTATCATGATTTTTATTGATTATCATGAAGCTGGAATACGAATACTTCACCAGTCCATTCACTCCCGTTCATTTCATCATAAATATTTGTTCTCCACAATATTTTCTAACATTTGCTAGTTCAAATAGCTGGTTAAAATTCATTTTCACAGGCTTTATCCTGACAAAAGTTAGTCTTCATTTTTGTTCGTTGTCCGGGCATCCCCTCCGCACCCCCCCCCCCCCCCCCCCCCCCCTACCGAATTTGCAAGACATCATTTCGGGTGTATGGGACTTGCTTAGAAATAATTGCTGAATTATCCCGTCGCTACTATAAAGAAGTGTAATTGCTCCATCCTTTGATACTTACAATGTGTGACCACATACATTGACCATAAGCTTCAGCGACGGATTTCTATATTTTGTTGTTTTACACCGTGGACACATTTGATCATCCATGATTTTATAAGAAATTCGATAGACGACGACGAAAAGTTCGATATCAAACGTTTTTACACGTAGATGGCGCTATTCTACCCGATAAGAAGAATGACTACGACACTTCAAGGGCCAGGGATAACCCCTCCCCGGACGGCCCCCCCCCCCCGCGCCCACTCTCCCCCCCTCCAAAAGAAGAAAAGGATTATTTTAGACTAGGCATCAGCTTAACATCTCCTGTGAAAAAAATATTTCAAAACGGGAGGGGATGAGGGCAGCTGATCATTTCCTCATACTAATATTTTTCAACAAGAAATAGGAGGAAGAATGGTCCCTGAATCCACCGCTGATTCTTTATTTTGATCAATCATGCATCATATTTGTTTTCCTCGTTCCAAAAGAAATCCAGCCATGAAATATGATACGGAATATAAACTCATTTTCTTTTTGAGAATTGTTTGGACACCTTTAAAAGTGAAGTCCCCCTTGATACGTTCTTTCCCAAATAAAAATAAAAACAAAAACAAAAACAAACAAACAACTAAAAATCTGTGACTAAGGCCTACACTCTAAAAACTGATTACAAAATTTTGATAATTAAGTGATCGTTTTGTATTTGTAAGGACTTTTTAGATTAATTACGAATATTTGAAAAACCATACAAAATCAAAATCATGAATATAACAATGATAACAATAATGCCAATTTGCAAACTGCCAAACCAATCCCCCATACTGCCAGGATGTAAATTTAAAAGAGAATACTTTTTAGTCTCAAAGTCTTGAATTTGTGCTCATTGCTCCTCTTTAAAAGAAAATACCACATTATCGATTAATCATTATATTCACCATGCCCATGCTATATTATCGCTTAAAACTGAGACAATTGTTGCTTGATATCGTATTCTTGAATAAACATATCGGACCTTACTCCATAATCGGACAAAGCAACATTTCTTTTTCAGAAACATCTTCATAATTGTCAATTTTTTTTCTTTCATTCTCCTTTAGAAAATTAAAGGAATATTTTCCTAAAATATGAAAACATTACATCACAGCAGGACAAGTTCGTTTCATGTTTAAATTGTGTTTTAGAGCACGAAAAGTAAGGATATTTTACTTTACCTATTTTTTTTTTATTTATTTAAAGAATGAAGATTCTCACAAAAAGACGTTATTGAAAATTGATTGCATTTTTACAACTATTGAAAAAGAACAGAGAAAAAGAAATATTAATCACTTTTGTATAGTTGCGCTGAAAATCACAAAGAAACAGCTTCAAGAAACAAAACAATATTGTATCCTGTATTTTGCTTTTGCATATTCATTCTTAATCATTATATTCATATATTCTTATAATATATATTATTATATATATTAGCATATACATTATATATCTTATTATTATTATTTTCTTTATATATTCTTATTATATATTCTTATTATATACTCTTATTCATTATATTCATTATAATCCAAGTATTCTTAATCCATATTCATACTTAATCAATGTATTCAAGCACACCTTTTTTGCCTATATATAAAGAATGGAAGGCATATCTTAACTTTGATAATTATTATATCTTTTAAAATTATAAAAAAGCCGTAGATTGTCTCTGCACAAATACTGATATCAAACATTATTTTCCGAGACACCATAACTCCCTTGCACAGGATTTATTAGAGAAGACGATTTATCTATAGTACTAGCAAAATAGCAAAACCGATTTTATTCAAGGAAAAATCAATTATTATGTAATTTTTTACAAATCTTTCGTTAATATTTTTCTTAATCAATCTGAAGATAGGAATGAATTGTTATAAAGAGCACAACAAAATTTTGTTTAATATTAAAATTAGTATATCAATATCAAATAGAGAGTAGCTTCGGTGTTGGTCTTTTTATAAATACAGTGTCTGCATCTAAAGACGCAATTCATTTGAAAAGAGTATAGTAACGGGAACACGAATGTTCTATACACAGTAAATCAATTCATGTTCAGAAATGTGACTCCTGGGTTGACCTTTTGACTTGACCTTTCGAGGTCGGGTCATTCCGAACAATGTGCGCGATTCGTGGGTCAAAATTATGGTTCGTCTTTTTGTGTGAGAAAAAGACGAAATTATGAACTGTTTCTACCCCCTCTCCTTTAGCCAAACCAATGCAATGCACACCCATACAAATGAAACTGTGCTTGGGTATTCATCTGAAGAAACGATATTCTTCCATGCCGCTTCATAGCCGCATTCAGCGCGCTGTGGAGTAACAGGGTGAGAACCCATCCACCCATCGTATCCTGTGGCGGACTCAGGCAGGGGCGCAGGCCTCGCCCCCCTATATTATTGAAAACTGGGCCACTCATTGACCGTACTGTTAAATCCGACAATTTCGGAGCCCTCACCCCCCTACTATCATGAAATCCTGGATCCGCCACGGATCCATTCAAACGGCTTATGGACAACTATACCATATCAAAAGGGACACAGGTGCCAAATTTCAAATTTGAATTGTATGGTTTTTCGTCTACTAATGATTGTTTAGAGGTTGTCCCTAGCTATACCTATATGGGATCTGAAAAAAATTTTCACCTTAAAATGTTCGTTTTTAACTAATCATATTGTTGTTTCAACATGTGTGTGTGTGGTGTATGTGTGTGTGTGTGTTGTGTGTGGTGTTGTGTGTGTGATGGTGTGTTGTGTGTGTGTGTGTGTGTTATTTCAATGCAATGTTTTCTTGGGTTTATTTTTAAATTCCAAAAAATATATACTATGTGGTAAAATTCCTTCACTTTATTTATATTATCAAAAGTGCCACAGGATCTTTATATTTCAAGGATATATTGTATCAAATGAACATAGCTCCAGATGAATGGAAAAGAAAAAAAAAAAAATCTACAATCAATGAGTGCCAGAATAACATATATTGGAAATATCTCGATTTATATTTTAAATCCATTGAATCGTGTAACGTCCGTAACAATTTATGCATTTTTTAAAGCTACAATAAAAATAATAATTGACTGATTTTCATTATACCACATATTTACTGCAAACTAACCATGGGTTAACATATGGTAAAAGAAATTTTCAATTACAGTAATTAGATATAGGCTAACGAGTGTTACGGGTGTTACATGTATTGTTACGGACGTTACGGTACGGACTTTACAGCTTTACTTACAATTTTATACAGCATTATTTTTATTACCACCAATGCAAAATATTACCCTGTAGCGTCATCTACCAATTCAAATAGTCAAATTTTAAGAAATACTAAATTTAGTAATTAATTATTCAAATTTATGCGTAAATCGGACATTTTGCTCTAATTCAGTAAATAAAGCTTCTAGAGTGCTAATTATTGGTTGGATATACTTTGAAGCATTCTTCACAGATACACTTTTTAAAAATTTTGGTATTAAAATCAATTTCTTATGTATTTTAATGTCTTATGATAACTTATGTATTTCTTTGTTTTTCTTTTCTTTTCTTTTTTTTGCAAAAAAAAAAAAAAAAAAAAAAAATCGAAGCATTATCATGCTAATGAATTTCATTCAATCAAAGTGAAGGTAACCATAGGAATAACATGAATACCATGTACATTTTAATGGTGAAGTCTAGTAAATTAAGACAATTGCAGTAAATACAATGTGTGATGAGACCACTGTATTATTGTTTTGTGATTTTACTTGGTATATTGTCACTGATATTGATGTTATGCCTGACTAAGGAAATGATACATGATTGGGTTCGGATTAAAAAGGAATTCGATATTGAGGATTTTTCTAGATTTTTTTTGTTGTTGTTTTTTGTTTTTGTTTTTTTTGTTTTGTTTTTTTTAGAAGCGCTAAGTCACCATCCTTTTTTTAATGTCTAATTTTTCAAATAAAATGTTTTGTTTTATGTAATATTGTTTGTTCCTACGGTATATCAGGGGCTTTAATCGTAAAATGTTAGATACTGCTATTACTTAACAAATAAATAAATTATAAAAGTTATTGATGACTTGAAATATAATTTTTTTTTCATTTGATATGAATTTCGTCAAAGAAGAGCCTTCACATAATTCCAACTGTTTTCAGCATTATAGCCGAATAAAATTCTTTTCAGAATGATATTCAAGATGTGAGATACAACAATAGGTATGTATAAATAAATATGTCTTATTGAAAATATACGACTCCAAATGACCTTATCTTACCCTAATTTCCCATTAAAGACAACTTCTTCTCTGAAATCATCATCAATTCCAGGGGTGTCTGGTTATCAAATCTCACGGGTATTTATTGGATAATTGTACTTCGGCCTTCCTCTATTTCTCTCTCTCTCTCTCTCTCTCTCTCTCTCTCTCTCTCTTCGACCCTAAAAAGACTGGGTTATTTTGACAAATCATCAAGACTGGGGGGCTTATTCAGCCCCCCCTCCGATCAGCCGAAAATTTACATGCATATCTAACAAAAATGACCGAGTCGGTATTCTCACGAAATATTTCATTCAGCTATTAATTATGCTAATTGATGCATAAATATAATATTTTGATCATCGGACGTAGCCCTAAAAGTGCTTTTTTTTTTTTTTCCTTTTCTTTTTTTTTACAGACTCTTTGAGCTTCTGATGAAATGTTTTATTTTTTTTTTTTTTTTATCTAAATTAATTTTTTTTTTCTTATGTATTCTATGTTTTTAAAATGTCTATATATTTGTTCATAACCATAATCATAAGCCACCTTCAATTATTGATTTAAAATCAGTAAAAGAGAAAATAATTGTAAATTTATGAATTATGGCTAAAAACAACAATTGCATTGGTTTTGTACAACAAATCACGTATTTGAGCAACTTCGGTCTGACAATGCACTTACGAAATGTTACAGACAATTTCGGGAAGCCGCGTACACCAGGCATCTGCAAATTTGGTCTCAAAAGTTGCGCGAGACTTGAAAGAAGAATAGTTATGAAGTCTCGGCGCAATTATTTTTCGCTTGAGAAGTAATAGCTGATTTTTTTTTTTTTTTTTTTTTTGGGGGGGGGGCCTGAATGAGCCCCTAGTCTTTTTAAGGGTAAGTAGCTCAACGGTAATATTATAGACATTAGGGGATACTCGACCAGTAAGAGTTCTTGTTAAATGAAATTATATTTTCTCATAATGTAAAACATTCTACTTAATATGAATAAATTGTATAATTAATTTCAATATCTTATTGTCTTTTTTTGCTATATATAATGCTTTTTTTATCCCTTCCCTTTCTGGCCTAAGCGATTAGCTGGTTTAGTATCTGATTGATTTGTTTGTTGTTGGTTGGTTAAACACGGTCACGGTTAATTTTGTTTGTTTGGTCGATGCGTTGCATGCGTTGGTTGGGTTGGTTGATTTGGTAGGTTGTCCCAAAGTTGATTGACAGTTTGAGTTTGGTTGATCGGTGGAATGGTTGGTTGCCAAAGTTTTGTTGACTTGTTGGTTGGTTGGTTGGTAGGGTCGTTTGTTGTACGTCGAGGTTGGTTGGTTGGTTGGTTGGTTGGTTGGTTGGTTTGGCCAAAGTTTGTTGACTTGGTTGTTGGTTGGTGGTTGGTTGATCGGTTGGATGTTGGTTGGCCAAAGTTTGTTGACTTGTTGGTTGGTTGGTTGGTTGGTTGGTTGGTTGACTAGGTGGTTGCGTTGGTTGGTTGGTAGAATCAGTGGTTGTTAGTTATTTTTATGTGGCTGGTTGGTTGGTTGGTTGTTGGTTGACTAGTTGTGTTGGTCGGTTGGTTGGCAGGTCGTTGGTTGGTTGGGTTGGGTTGATTGTTGATGGGTGGGTGGATTGATTGGTTGGTTGGTTGGTTATTTGAGTGGTTGGTCGGTCGTTGATTTGTTGCTTGGCCAAAGTTTGTTGGCTAGTTGGTTGTTGGTGGCTTGTCGGTGGTTGGTTGGTTGGTTGGTTGACTAGTTGGTTGGTCGGTTGGTTGACTAGTTGGTTGGTCGGTTGGTTGGTTGGTTGTTGGGCTGATTGTTGATGGATGGGTGGATTGATTGGTTGGTTGATTGGTTGGTCGATTGGTTAATTGCTTGGTTATTTGTGTGGTTGGTTGGTTGGTTGATTGTTTGAATGGTTGGTTTGTTGGTTAATTGGTTGGTTGGTTGGTTGGTTTGTTGGTTGATTGGTTGTTTAATTGGTTGATTGATTGTTGATTGCGTTAGGCCTATACTGCAGATGCAGGTCCAATCAGAGACTGTTTGTGATGGACTAACGCAGAGAGCTGACAACAAAGCCAGACCAATTCCTAACATTACTTACCCCTACAAAATGTAAGGATGCCTCTCTTAATATCTGTTTTTGTTTTTTTTTCTTTCTTTTTTTTTTCTCTTTTTTTTTAAAAGGAGGTTTGTGTTCAATAACGTTCCCCTTCCCTTGCCATGCCTGTAGACTATCACCATGGATCCGCCTCTTGTAATACACATTAATAGTACGTCTCTATATAGCATATCGACTCAGACTGGTGATTTGAAGCATTTATCTTCTTACTCCTGTTGACTGGTTCAACTTCATATACAATGACAGCCGGGAGATTAAACCGTCTGAGATTCAGTGTCAGAAATCTTACACTAATCTACTCGCTAATCGGGGATTAATACGAGTTCCTTCCATATATCTGATTCTCTCTTTCACTCCGAGATCACAACCCTGGAAAATTTGATCCCCTTTTCTTTTTTGAGGGAATATGGATTCATTCAAATCTAATAAAACTTCTAATCAGGTGCATGTTTTCACTTGATAAGTTGAGATCATACCTTGTTTTTGATTAATGGAGGAATTTTCAAGTTAATCTCAGATTATTTGAATTATAATCAATCAAACTATACACTCTGATGGGAGAAACTAGTTAGCCCCCAAGTCCGTCATCTATCTGTATTTCATGAATGCATTACTCAACGAGTTTTGTATAATACAGACCATGCAAATGTTACGCAGTGATTGTTTTGGTGTTGGGTAAACATATACCCCGACATAGCAACGCATGGCCTGTGCTATAGCTATTTGGACATGTTAGATGCCGTATGACTAACTTTTTATAGCTTGGGTGAGGGCTTTCGTAATTTAACATAATAGACCCATACACAGAAGTTTGTAAAAAAAAAAAAAATTTAAATAAATAAAAAAAAAGGAAGAAAACTGGAAATATTTCATTAACAAACGCAATAATCAGATGATCCACTTTTATAAAACGCATTCAAAATCAGCAGAGGAAAACTTTGTTTTTCCGTTCGAAGATACATTGTATCTGTTCATCCTTTGATAATTTTTCCCGTCACTTTTAAACTAGGTTTTTTTGTGTTTTTTTTTGCAATCGAAATCGTTAATTTTCCTTTAATTTAAACGATACCTGGCTGAGCGGAGCTATCGGTCATTTAAATTAACGCTTAGACCAAGCGATCTCGTTTGTGTTCTTTCTTTTTTGTTAAAAAGCTCTCAATTTCAATTTGTGCGATCAAAACTGTTTATTTTCAATGAATTTCATCAATGTGCATGAAAGGACGAATTTGAGCGACCATTGACATGATTGAAGAATATTACTGCTCACAAAATCAAATTGATCGGTGTAATTTGCAATTGGATTGAACGGTTTTGATTCTGGCTGTTCATAAACAAATTTGATTACAGATTTTTAATCCCGATCACATTTCAGACGAAATAGATTGAAGGAAATGTCAAATTGCATGTAGATTTTTAGAACTTCACCGGACTACTGTGCTTATAACTTGCAGACGTAAAATCTGAAAAAAATATTGATACGCACGTAATGCATTCTACATAATTATCGAGCAGCAATTTAGATGTTGTTGTCTGGACGATAAGCATAGACCGATGATCACGAAGTACATTTAGGCCTACGCTTTTTGATTTTGGACAATTCACCAACGATCTTTCTCAATACATTAATCTACATATGACACACTCGACCCAGATGATTAATGGACTCCATTAAATAGAGAGTGCGCCGAATGGCGTCCAAAGTCCGAAAGGATTTCCGATAGGAGCGCATTACATGTCCATAAGATAAGTTTTCCCAGTCAATTTAGAACTATCTCCAATCAATTTGACATTTCTTACAAGCACTTTCGTCTGAAATGTGATCGGGATTAAAAATCTAAACGTTAATTCAATTGGCCGATAGCTCCGCTCCATGTGATACCGTTTAAATAATTAAAAGAACATAAACGAATTCGATTACAAAGAGTTTAAAAATGACCGGGAAAACCTATATTTTGTTCATAATAGACTTGTATTTTTGACGCTCAGAAAAAGAAGCAAGTTTTTTTTATGCAGCAGACTGAGTTATAATCATGTTCCTGCATATAAAGTAACTAATATCTTGAAAATGTCGTATAATACATACCACGTGAATCATTTACCCGGCATGCAATCCGAGGATAAAGTTACCTAAATCGGAAGTGCGCCTCGCCTAGTGGAATGATGGGATCATACTGAGCAACATGTGCTAATTAGCAGTGATCAGTCTTGTCTCGACAACACTCTCTCAAAACAATCCTTCTCTGGATCCCAAAATTCATCCCGAAGTTCAATTTGAAGTTCAACATGTCTCTGCGAAATGTTTTACTTAGAAAATGATTGAAAGAACATAAAGTTAAAGAAATTTTAACATTTATTATTTTTTTTTTTATTTGAACAGTTTGTTTGTACATTTAAATCGTTGGGATATAACTTAGAATCCGAGAAAAAAAAATGTTTGACTCATATCGTCCTGATTAAAGGTTATTTATGCGCTATTATGACAGTCGATTCATTTGTATAAAAAGAGCTGCTTAATATTTTCTTAATCCGAAGCACGTCATTTTGAATAGATTGAAAATCATCTCAAAGAGATAATATTCACGCTGACATAAAAAGTTCTAAATATTTTGAATCGATCGGGGGATTAAGTCAAAACCATGAAAACAAAAAAGTCAAAAATCTATTCTTTAAATCAATTTATAATTTTCCAACAAAAAGAAGTTTTTATTCAAAATGAATAAGTTAACTATTCAGCCGATTGATTTCACAAAAATGAATGGAAATTATTGAATAAAGAGGGAAAGTGACCATTATTATAATGAGAACAATGAGCAAAGAAAGTGGGTTTTCTGGGACCAATATCACCATGTAGAGTTTGCCATAGCTCTCGATAGAGCGCCTTTCTAGCAATTATGAAGTCCGGGGTTCGAATCCCGATGGAATCCAATTTTCTTTTGCCAATTTTTTATCGTAAAAAAAAAAAACTGCTGAAATTTTAGTAAATTTCGGGCACATTTTTTACAACAATTTTCTACGTATTTTTTATTTTTTTTTTATTTTTATAGAATCTGGTAAGTGTCCCTCGGATTAGTTTTTTATTCAAATCTTAATAGATTTATTCAAATCTTAATAATTTAGATGTTTTGAATAGTTTTTGTTTTTTATGAGAGTGTTGTTATACAAGTGTCACCTATAGTAGGAGTGGTGTGGTCGAGTGGATAAGTTGGCGGACTTACGATCACAAGGTACGCGGTTCGAATCCCGTCCATACCACTAGCATCCTTCGGCAAGGTGTCAACCTGCACATTTGCCGTACTTGACCCGAGTAAGGTAAATGGGTACCGGTAGGAAGAAATTCCTCGAATGCTTAAAGTGCCCTTTATTAGGGCAGCTATGGCTATAGCCGGGTAATAATAATAGCTGCGCCTCTGAATAGTTTACTAGATAGACGGCGCATTATAAATGCTTAATATTATTATTATTATTATTATTATATAGTATTCCCTGTCCCCGATTTTAATTTTTCGGGTGTTCATTAATAACATGCATAATGTGCGGTTGTTTTCATCATACATCGTCGCTGTCAGAAAAAGCATCAATTCCTTATCAAATAATCGCAACATTTAGAATAAGCACATTTGGGGAAAATGGATCAGAATTAATTTCTTATGAAATACGGAAGGTGACTTACCTTCGAGCAATGTATGTTTTTCCTTCATGTTTGATGTAGTTTACTTAAGAAATTAGATTGACATCCAGGTTTTGGCGATTAACATCTGCGAATCCGCAGACCTTAAAAGGGGTCTGCAGCATCACTTCTCATTAAAGACATTTGCTTTAAAGACCTCATTAAAGAGGTTGCTTTTGTGGTTGTACAACTTTTGTGGTTGCTTGATTTGACGAATTTTTTAATTATCTTCTTTTTTTTTTTGTATTATAAAGTGATGTTTGAAGGATGATACACACTGCCAAGCTTCAAAATATGATGTTATTATAGTCGTGTATATACCCGTCTCAATATTGCCTTTTCCCAAACTGTAAAATGGTACACTTCACTTGACGGCGAAAAAGGAATTTCTGGTGACTTGAATATTATTTCTTGTGAAAATGAGATTATCTATTTCAGGGCTTTACCTGTATATAATCTAACATAAAATGATAGAATTCCAAGAAACTTGTATATTTTACAAGCCTCCACAAAATTTAAAGATCCCTTTAAAAAGAGAAATTTATAGGTGGTCTCCATTATGACAAATAAATTTCAAACAACTTCACATTCTATGGGAGGTCTTCATGTGATGTTTGAAAGTCTAAATGAGTCAGGTATATTCTTGTCAACATGAGTGAAAATATTGTCAGAGGAAATTAGAATGTTCTTTTAAAGGAAGGCATAAAAGGAGAAGGAAAACGCGATAATATCAAATGCCTTTTAAAAATCTTAATTGGGCAGTTGGGTGCGAGTCAATGAACTTATGTCTCGAATCACCAGACCTGTCGACAAAAGGGCCCCTTAATTCCTTGAAATTAATGTCGGGTCTAGCATTCGGTAAATCATTCGGGTCCAGTTTACCCGATGCTTTATGTAACTTAGATGCCAAACATACGAAGGTTCGCGTCCGGTTCTTATCAACAAAAACAAAACAATCAAACATTTCAACAACAAAAAAAAATTAATAAATAAAAAATAAATGAAATGGCTTGAAAGAAAATATCAAGAAGGCAAACCTTCTTCGGCGTGAACAATTTAAACTTGAATGACATGTGCCACTAAGTCAATCAAACAGAAACAAAAACTTCATTATATTTGGCTTCTAATTTTCATGAAGCATCCGATAAACAGAACCCAAACACTCGTAAGACCCGGGACCCTTTGCAAAAACAGTTATTACTATTATAGTAACTTTGCCATATGGTATACAATGGCAACGTTGCTCAACAGTCCATCAAAATGCAGTATTTCATGAAATTTACCGTTGACGGCACTATAATAGTAATTCTTTATGAAACGGGGCCCTGATCTTTAAAGGAAACCAATACCCAATAAAATGATCACTTTTATAGGAAAGAGCATAATGAGAGAAGCAATTAAAAAAAAAAGTTTCATCAAAATCGGTTATAAAATAAGAAAGTTATGGAAGTTTGAAAAGTCTCGCTGTACCTTCTATGGGGATCCTCAACTTGGCAAAATCGGCTTCAAAATGGCCGATTTTAACTCTCCAATTTGCTTTGTACACAAATTTACATATTTTCCCAATTTCTTTCAAAATATATCTTACCTCCTTCTGAGCTCATAATATGTTGTGTGATATATATTTTCCCATGACATAGTTTGAGCTCAGAGGTAAATAATACATATTCAGAAAATGGGGAAAATCTGAAAATTTGTGCACAAAACAAATGTAGAGTAGTCCATAAAATCCGCCATTTTGAAGCCGGTGTTGCCAATTTGAGGATCCCCATAGAAGGTTCAACGAGACCTTTCAAACTTCCATAACTCTCTTACTTTGTATAACCGATTTTGATGAAACGTGTTTAAAATTGCTCCTCTCATTGTGCTCTTTCATTAAAAAAAAGTGATTATTTCCATGGGTATTGGGCCCTGATCTTTAAGTCATTTTGTGTATGAAGCAAATGGAGGAGTTATCCTTACCCTAGCACTTTTATGTCGCCAATTTGAAGTCCCCATAAAGTTTAGTATGTATTGCATTTTATAACTTTATTCATTATTCATTGATGAAAATTTCTATCTCCTCCAAAATGTATTGTAGAATCCCAGCCCGACCTAAAATAAAAGTGAAATCCAACCATACCATTTGCCAGCTTGTCATAAGGTAAAAACAATAATAATTAGGGGTTTGTGGTTATCTTTGGTTACAGTTTTCATAAACAGTAGCATGGTAAACGAAAAAAAATATATATACATTTCTTTTATCAATTACATTCAACTCTACCCAAAGTGTGCAACATAATTGAATCGAAGTTAAAAACTTGAATAAGAACAATCAAAGCCCTTGTCATGTCAGACTCGTTTTCTTAGCATGCTTGTGATAGGACTGAGGGGGCATAGGATCCTGGTAAACAAAAAGTGGCCTCAAACAAAGATAAAATACTATAGAGTGGGTTGTTGAGCATTTTTACAAATTATATTTGATTTTTTTTCCGTTTAAGCTGACGCCGGGAAGAACATGAGGTTAAAAGTCTGAGATTGACTGGACCTCGTGATGTGGGCATTGGGATCGGCACATTGATGAAATATGGGCCAGAGGAAAAGGATGTTACTGGGGCAAAAAAAAATATCCCACCTTTAATGACAAAGATGACATTTTCCCCAAAAATATAAGTGGCTCATTATTTATAATGTATCATTTTATTGGGACACTCTATATAAAGAAAATCTCACTTGAATACAATTGATAACTGTCTGTCAAAGTCGCAGACAATCGAATTGTTTCTACAGACGGTTCACTAACCGTCGTTTTATTATAATAAATCATAACCGATTCCTGCTCAATGCTTTTTCTTCTTCAAAATGTTTCACATGAAATTCGATAGCATGGACATTTATACGTGGAATAATGCTTTAAAGTTCACAAAAACTGCAATAACATTGATAAATTCGTTAAACAGCTTTGCGCCTCAAATGGGTCACAAAGCAGATGACCATCCGCCGGTGTTTGACCAACTGACCACGGGGAACTCTCGGCCACTCGTTCGCTGAATAGACCGCTGAGGGCTCGCTTGCCATAGCTGACAATCGTGTTAATAAGGAATGAACGAAATGTCAGTTTTTCAATCGATATCACATTCATTATCCATATAAAATATTACTTGTCATATATATCTATTATATGACAATGTGATTTAATTCGAATTATACATTTTTACAAAATACATATAATATAAAATAAATAATAATAAATAAAGTAATAAAAGAATTTAAACCTTTCTTATCATAATAGGCATGAGATAAGAAATCGTATTTTTAAACAAAGGCTATGCATAATCAGTTACATAAATAAACATTTTCATATATCTCTAAAAACGTTAATTCTGGAAAAGATGGCTTTTCCTAAGTCCATCGCAATATTAAAACCTTGATAATTTGGCATGGAAAAGCGAGGTTTCAATCTTTGAAGATTAACTATTATTGAACGAAAGAAAGACCTCAATTAAGACATTGATCCTCGTGAACAGTGTCACGTAATGGGTGTATTCCCAATTCGTTAATCTTTTTTATTCCAATTAATAAACATGATAAAGCCACAGCTAAAAAAATTTATTGCGGTTCTTTCAATGTTAGTCTTTATCAGGTTGATCTATTTGAAATTATTTCAGCTGAAAGAATAAAAACTTGACAAATGTGTTTGTGTTTGTTACAACAAAAAATGTGAATAACAGAATAAAGTGTATACTTCAAACATAAAAAACTGATAACCTTTTTTTTTTTTTTTAAAGAAAGTGTTATATCACCTGTGAACGTTGATTCCTTTGTGTAAATCCATTTGTAATTTTTATAATACTATTTTGCTCACTCCACATCTTCACAAAACATGAAATATATTTATGAATAAAACCACCTTTTAAAATTGGGACATGTCTTGATCAGGTTGATTAGGATTTTTAAGATATAAAATTCATGATTAAAAATACACGAGATATTATTTAAAATGGGTTTAGGCATGCGAGTGTGTGTATGTGTTTTGATTAAACAAACGGTTTATTTTTGTAATTTGAATTCATAATATTTATGATGTCAAAGTCCATACCTCTTTTCATTAGAAATGGGCGCGCATGAGTGCCCTTCCCCAATATATTTCTACTTATTTCTGTTTCTAATTATCTAATTACTTATTTATTGTGTATACTGTATAGCCAGCGGTGGGATGGCAGTTCGTGGAAGGATATTTCTACTCGTCACCCCCTCCCCATTCACCCCTATCTAGAAAATAAAGCACACTGAGCGTTTCTTTTCCAATTATTAGTTTTGCTGCCTTTGAAAGGACTACCGTCTTGAGATTATCTTATGGGACACTGTTTTCTTTTCATTTCTTTTTCCTGTAATATATAGCCCACTTGCCTTCTCTCCGTTCTTCTCCTCCCCAACCCGTTATACCAGTCCCGGATACCAGACTTTTGTAACATAACTCGAATGCTAGATTTACTCGAGATCTCCAAACGAACTCTTGCATAGCAATGTGATCCAATGTGAACATGAACTAGCTCCCCTTGAATGTGTTCGTTACCACCAGACCTCGGCATGTGTACATGACAATGTTCATTTTTTCTTCTATTTTCCTGTGACCTTTCTTGACCCCATATTGTCTGTGTGCTCATGCTTCGAATGATAAGCCAATGTCAATCCCAGCTATACTTTGAAACCTCATTTGGAATATTATAGATATTATATTATGACAACGGCGACGAAGAAAAAAATAATAAAAAGGGGGAACATTAGCAATAAACTGATAAAAATATATGTTTGAACGAAGAGGCGTAGCGATCGTATTTTATAGTGACCTGCTTTCACGATTGTGTACTTTGATGTGAGTGTATGTGTGCTCTGTCACATTCGGTTTTTTTTTTTTATTTTTTTAATAAGTCACTTGAACTTTGAAGTCTCATTATTTTATCGGCAACCTTTCTCGATTAAAATAGGACAACAGTCATAATACATGATATCAACCCAGACACGATAAAATTAATTTATTTGACTAGAGAGATGAGAGCAGAGAGAAAGAACGAGAGAGAGAGAAGGGGTAGTGTTGCGATGAGAGAGAGAGAGACGAGGTGAGAGCGGTGGGAGGGACGATGCTGAGGGCGTAGGGGAGTGAGAAATATAGCGGAGAGGAGGGTGTGATAGAGAGACAAAGAGAAAATGAAAAATAAAGATAGGCCTAAATAAAATGGCAAACAAGTATTTATATTATGAAACGATATAAATATTATTATAAATAAAGTGCTGGTGCCTTATTTTATACAGGATTTATGTCTATACATTGTTGGAAAATGGCACATAAAATGAAGTGTAAATGACCTTAATTTTATCCTGTCAATAAGTCAATGTAATAATCTATGATAATCCAAGCTAACAAGCCATTAATTTATATCTTACATTATTTCTTTAAAGGGTTTTAATGGTTTAAAAAAAAATCAATTCAATTACCTGGAAATATATTAATTAATTAGAATATATTTGTGAGTAGACTCATAGATTTTATTGCATAAAAAGGAAGAATGTATCCTCAGATAAATATTACATGCCTATTATAGCATGAACACAGTGTATGCAATTAAAAATGAAATATATATAATTACGAAAACCATATCTAACTGTTAAAATGGTTCGCAGGCAAATTCAATTTGTCATGTTTTGCAGGGGGTGACATGTAAAGAGCAATATTTGGTAAACATGGTTAGGAAGAGATACTGGGGAAGATATTGCTTGCATTTAGGGGTAAGAGAGCTCGAAGAATATATGCGAGGAAGATCGAGGGAGGGAGAGAGAGGGGGGAGAGAGAGAGAAAGAAGGAGGGAGAGGGAGAGAGAAGGAGGGAGTGAGGGAGAGTGCGAGTAAAGAGTAGGGTGCCCCTAGATTCGCGGTTGCCACGGTTATTGCTCATCGAGCGTGCACCGATGATTTTTCTCCTGTTTTTTTGACCGGCTTTCCTTTTCCATTTTGGAATGAAACTGGCCATTCATAAGGATTCAGTCCACTTAAATTATTCCGTTGGTCATTTTTGGTGGCGTGAACTGACTTTTATTTGCAAGCTTTCGTCTGTGACAGGGATATTGCTTGGACGGCAAAAGACGTGATACAATGGTTGGCAACGCTTGTGTAACATTATACCATTGAGTATTTTATGACAAGTTATACTTGAAAAGAATCTTACTCTTGACCAATAAACTGATCAGATGATAATATTTCAAAACCATTGTGTATGATCAAGGCGGTAATAGAACCTTGGGAGGATAGTCTCAAGGCCAAAATTTAAGTTGTGGGTGCGTAGATCAAGTAATATTCTCAGGCTGTGCTTTTTGACTGCAAGTACATCGGACGCCATCATATTGACATAATTGAATCGCCAAATTGTCAAGGAGTAATCAATATTAGTAGTGACATCTTGTTAATTCAACTGTGGTGGAAATCTCGAGGAATTCACCACGCAGGCTTACAGTGTGCCCACGGGCCCGGCCCACCATGGAGGCTGGGCCGCCGTGTCTTACGCCGATCAACTTGGACCTGGACTAGCGGATGTCTACGGCTCGGCTAACGGGGCATGTCCGCCCCCGCCGCCGCAGGGTTACGATCAGAGAGCTTGGGTAATGCAACAACATTGGTAAGTTCTTGGTAATACAAACACAGTAACATGAATGTTCGCATAGAATGTAATAAACGGTATGACACCATGTAATGCGCCGACTACAGCCGGGCGGCGTATGTCGAGTTGCTCTGTCCGTATTATTTATTCAAATACATTCATTACATCTTCCTTCTTTTTTGTTTAACCCCTATATTGCAGTATTCTATAAGGGTTAAGATGCCACCCTTATCATGTACAGAGAAAACAACATTAGCAACTTAACTACTTTATATATTAATTACGTCTATTATTGTTTGCTTAAAATATATTAAATCACAAGGAAATTTTGAATTGATATAAATTGAAATCATCAGTGTTCTTGGAAACAAAACTGAAATGATTAGCAAACAAACCAACAAACTAATCAACAGATATATCCTCTATAAAAATAATTAAACGGGTAAAAAGTCCTCAAGAATGAACACCTATTATATATATATACATATATATTACAAAAACTATACTTTTTATGAGTAAAATCAATAGGCCCTACAAGAAATTTGTGAAGTAGGAGGCTGCATTACGTTGGACAAAAAAAATACAATTTCTTAATTAACTTTGGTTATAATCCTAGATTGTCTTGAACAATCAGTTTTCATATACAAAAGTATTGTATTGACAGGAATTGGGTTTGAAAGACAGTTAAAATAATAAGAAAGCATGAAAGGGTGAGAGTATTTCAATCTATCAATCGCATCAAGTCAAAGATTACTGGCTGCTATTCGTCTTGTTGCGACACCATTCACCAATGGGTATCAGCAGGGGTATATCGCGCCTCGCTCTCCGCTAAGCTAAACGTGACACAAACACCACACAAACACAAACTCGTTTTCTTTCAAACTTCAGACTCGGATTTAATTGCAAGCAGGCTCGATTGACTTTTCCTCTATTTAGCTGCCACGTGTCTTCTCTTTTATTCAATTCCAATTAACCCACTAAGATAGTTTGGAGTTAGGGAAAGAGTCACATAACGGGCTGAAAAAATGGCACGTGTATGGGCTGCAAAAAATATGCTGTATATCTACTTAAAATAAGCTTGGAATGGGTTTAGTAATTACCCTCTCTACTCAAGAAAAAGGAATGGGCCGTTAGAGATGGCAATAGCAAATTATAAAACTGTCTTTAATTCTAAATTGTGTTACTTTTACTCATTTAAAGGGATAAATTACCAGTTTGAAAGCTTGTTTTCATCTCAGTCAATAATCAATGAATTGAAAAATATTATTTTACTCGACGTGCTAAAAATGTTTAATTCTATTTTTAGACTTATCATGACCGAATGCTCGTTTGGAAATCGATTTATTTGACTCAATGACATAAATACTATTAGCCTCTATTATTTGTCAACAAAAGAACTAAATCTACTTTTTGTTTAAGGTGCAGGATTTTGATATTGAAGTTTTCTCAAATTAATTCTTTATTATTTGATTTAAACTTAAATGAACAATATATTCCTAATTCACACTTCACCCAATGACACATAGTTTCCTTTGTATGAAGTTTTGAATTCTTGAATAAACGTGATTGAGCTTAAATTAGTTTAATTTAATTTTGATTTAACTCATTTTTTTTTTTTTGTATAGACATACACTCTATCACGTACGTCAAAAATGTTATGATAAACACTTAGTGAAACCAAAACAAAATGTCAATAGGTGTTTTCCTAAATACTTCCAGTCAATGTACTCTCTTTCAAAAAGTTTTCAAAGAAAGAAGACGAGGAAGATGATTATTATTAAAGAATATACATGCAGGTAAAATATGGCTTAATCATTTGTTATCAAATAATTCCAGGTAATGCCATTAATAGACAAGAATGTTATTGGTTGAAATCCAAATCATCAATTTGAGGAATTTACTAAATCATGATCATTATTAACTACACGGTACATTAACCTGGCAATAATCCCGTTCCATTTTAGTCCTTGTTCTATTAGGCCTATTTGTGGTTAAAGGAGAATTATTATATTTTGTATCATAATTTTTAATCACAAGATATATCATTTTATATTCAATACATGGTTATAGAATTGATTCATAGATTCTATACTACAGATTTAAACACAATATCTTTAATACTTGTGATGAATTTATTAAAATAATTATGTACGGGAATTTAATATTTTTTCGATTAATTCAAGTTCGTCATCATACTGTAAAGTCATGATTCCATAATTATAAACCGTCCTAAAAATGATTCATTGAAGATTTAGATGCGCAAAAGAACTGCAAACAATATTTTGATCTCTTTAAATATTTAACAAGTCAGTGTCAATGGTATTTTGATCTTTTGAGTCCCACCAAAACATGTCGTCTAAACTACAGCTCAGCTACGCGTGTCATAAAGAGAACTTTTGTAAACATGGTAAACATTGTTCTTGGTCGCTGTGATTTTACTAGTCTATGTTTGGTATACTAATTAGGTCAATCATCGTATAATCAACGTTATACGTGATATTTACTGAATATGTTAACGAGTGGGTAAGAACAAACTGAAAATGATATCCAGTTGACTTCCCTGTACTTTGAATTGTTTTTATTATTTTGTTTATTACCTGGAAACTTTTATAAGCGATTTTGAAATAAGTTAATAGAAAATGAACGCAAATAAATATATTTCATCAAGAAAATTACGTTGAAGAGCAAAATTTCTGTTTGTTACTTCCACCCTCAAAACAATGTAATGTGCATGGAGCTCGGTCTTTTCAAGGAGCTGCAGTTGAGATGCGGAATGGTTTGCTTGATGCTGTAAAGGGGTATCCACAGTTGATCAATTCAAAAATTGCCTTTAAATTCATTTGTTCAAAATGTATGATTTAGCTCAAAATCTATAGTTGGCTTTTCCAAATCGAATTGGTTTGCAATTTTCAACGATTCGATGTTCTAATCTATCTTCATGTTGGCATATTTATTAGCATTAGGCCTATTATTATCACATCTGTAATGTACACCTTATGGTTAAGAGGGTATCAGTGCATTGACCACTTCTTTTATTTTGCAATAGTGTTTGATATTTATGATATTTCTTAAATTTTAAACTAGTGTCTGAATAAAAGTATCACTGACTGACCTACAAAGCTTGTAGAATATTATAAATTAATATCTAATGTACATAAAATTGACAAGATATTCGCTCAAATGATCTTTATGCATGGTTTACACTGAATCTTTTGTCTTTTTTTTAATTATATTTCCAAATGGTTTACTGAATTAATGGACGAATATTTCACAAATAAAAAAAAAACCTAAACATTAATTTGTGTGTGTAAATTATGCATTAAACTAACAACTAAACAATTAACCTCAATCGATTTCATTGGAAAAATCAACATAATATGCTTTTAAATGTTGTATGTTTAAGAACCAAAAGACGTACCCCCCCAAAAAAAAAAATAATAAAATAAAAAAAAAAAAAAATCTATATTTAAAAAAAGAGAAGCAAAGTGTTACAAACGAGATCATAACATGACAGAATAATATCGTATGAGTATTCATTGTCCATTTGATAAGTATTTCAATCGTAGTCTAAATTCATTTGCAGTAATGGTTACAGAATAATGGCTTTTGTATGTATTTTACTCTCACACTTATCTGAATTCTTATTGAGCTTTATAAAAATCAATTTTCGCCATCCCCAAAACCATACAGCGTCGTTTTGTCCCTGTAAATTACTACATGACAATCATATATTTCACTCATTATTATTTCCTTCACGCCCAAGCATAGTACCTCTTCCAAAATGTGATTCGACCGAAACCGCGTATGAACCTTTTTCATCTACATGCTAATGTACATTGATTTTTCTCACCACATTTTTCTCGTTACAAACGTTGCAATAACCATCATCGTCATTCCATCAATGATTATTTCATATCTATCTTTAATTACAAATAAATTTTTCTGGCATCTTGACTAGGTTTCAATCAATCATCAATCAAATTTATCAAGCGAATTTTATGTTGTAATGCTCATTTTTAGTTGATGAAAATTGAAGGTGAAGAATGGAATTGAAAGAAAATTGTGACGATGAGTATCTTAATTTGCCGGATATTGTGAGGTTATACCACATTAGTAATATTATTGATTTGTTCTTTTAATGGACAGAAAAGGTTGTTCACTTAAAAGGGGGGAAAATATAAAAAAAAACAAAAACATGTTGAATATGATCGGAGAATTTCGTCTTGATTTAATTTTAAAATGATGTTTAAGACTCTTAAATATTGGCAGACATATTCCTGTTTAATCAAATCATGCAAATAACCCTCAGTTCTAAAATAAACTGATTTCTGACAACAAAATTTAAAAATACAATCTATTTGTCTAGGAATTAAAAAGTTGAATATGGGCAATTTATTTATAAAATGATCAATAGATTATATTTGATGTAAGTTTCTTACGAAAGTACATGAACAAATGTAAAAATACTGGTCCTGCCATTGGCAGACTGTTGACCAATTAAAATTGAGAAAGTAGAAAGTTTAAGAGAGGCTTCAGTCATGTAACCACGCCTTCCTTTTAACGGTAGACATATAGTTCTTTTACTGGTGCAGTTCTAAACATTTGGTATATCTCAAATTTCAAAAAGCCTGTTTTATGATGAAGAAGTTGAGACAAACATTCACAAAAGGATTCATAGCCTACTGTAGTCTACTCACGTAAACCTCTGTATGAATAGTAGAATGTGTTCTGAATATAACATGGCACCACTGAAATAAAAGTAATATCATTTTGATTTACGATTTTAATTACAATTATTACAACTGAAATGTTGAAATTCAAAGAGAATGGTTTGGGGTCCAGTTCTCGAGTAACTTTTTTTCTTCTTTCTGAATGCTGACTTTATTTGAAGAAAAACATATTGAAACATCCATCTACAGCAAATGTTTTCTTTGGCAAGTGCTTTGGTATTCTGCTGATCTATTATGTGCAAATTAGTGTACATGTATAAGCTATCAAACCAGATTAATACAATATTTAGTTGTATTTGGGGAAAAATTGAGAGGGAAATAATTATATACGATGGAATTTGAACGAGGAAGTATATATTATTACAAACCACCTTGGCTAAATATTCATATTATGAATGACGGAGCCGTAAAAACTATAAACAAATAACAACAACCCATGACAACAATGCTTATACTGTTTTGTTTTTTTTTTCATTATTGATTCATTCTTTATTCTATTGTCGATAAAAACAAAAATATATAGTTCTAGCATACATCAACAAGAGAGCTTATCGATAAGAAATATTATAATATACAAAAAAATAAAAATATTTTCTAGTAAAAGAGGGTAAAAATAAATACACCGTAGCCATATTACGTTGACCCTAAATTTAATTAGGACTGTATACAAAAATAACAGAAACAACAACAACAACAAAAGTTAGTACCGATTAGCCATATTAGCCATAAAGACAAAATGTTCAAATCAGTGTAAAAACAATCCATATCATAACAATAGAAACTTAAAAGATATGATTTATAATTATTGAGAGATATGTTAGATTGGGGGGACGAGAACTATTCCATTAAGATAAACCTTTAAAGAATATTGATTTATGGGAAATTATATAGTTCTGATCCCAGATTAAAGAAAAATTTATCGCAAAATTATCGCAAATAAAGTACCAGGGCATTGGATATTAATAATGCATTGAATTATCCTGACTTTTTTAGTAAAAATAATATGTCAAAAAAAAAGAGGATTAGAGCACTTTCAGTTTTGATTAAATTACTAGCCATAAAATGACGTTTACATAACTTTATTTGAAAAAATTTGTTTTTAGTTGTTAATTTTAGTACCATGAACGTACGCATATTTTATTTATTTGTTTAATTTTATTTCCTTCATTTATTTAAACATGATATATTCGGGATAGCAAAATCAGATTTAGCATAATACACAATACACGTTAAAAGGTTGTATACATGTTAATTGCCACATCAAAGTCTATGTAACATCCACCCCAATAAAATTGCTATTAATATCCGCCATATTTATTGGAATTTTAATGATTTTACTGACCCACAATTACACTTATTCTTATTGATTCATTAAGAATACCATCTTTCAAAGAAATTACAACATTAACAGCCCTTGGTACACAGCTTACCAAAAGCTTTTTTTTTTTTTTTTTTTATAGTTTCTTTTACGTGCATTTACCCGATCAATGATACATGCTTGCCTGGGGAAAGGGTGAAAATGTCGACATATAATGGGCCATATACACAAAAGCAAAAAATAAGTTTAACAAGTCATGCATTTTCTTATGATTATGATATTGCAATGTTTTTCAGTATTGTTAATGTTGTATGATTGTATATAGTTTATTTTATCATTTGATAATAGAATAGAAATGTCATTTGAATTGAATTGAATTTAATTTAAAAGTAACGGTATAAGTAAAATCGTGGTAAAAATAATTACCTGTTTTACTTATACGACCCAATGCCTTTCCGAAAACTGGAAAATTAAAGTTTATCAGATTGTAATTTCTATTTTAATAATTTTTCGTAGTTTCCTGACTTGTTTTGATGAAAACTATATATTTCACTCAGAAATATAATTATACTCAAATTTATTATGATTCTCAACACCTTCTAACAAACATTCCAACACATTGTATTACCACTTACTGTAAGAAATCCGTTAACTTTCAATAGAATATTGTCATAGTAGTCAGATAGCAGATAACTGAAGACTGTTTATTCGTTTCATATATTATAATTGCCCCTTCCCCCCCCCTCCCTCCGAACTCTCTTGGAAGATTAAACAAGTCCCCATGTCTTTGATTATCGTTTGATTTTGGGCCACTTGTTGCCCATGCGAGTCACGCGTCGCCACCGCACGCCTGAGTCCACTTGAGCCGAAGCTGTCGGCTTGTTGACCCGAGCAAACAGACCATTTGCTGCTTCTATGTTCATCAAATGGGCTGCATATTGACTGGACGAGACACAAACGTAGATAACGATGTTCTTCTTCCTTCAATTTTTAGCTTTGATGGAGAGAAAGAAAGCATTGAAGAAGAAAAAAAGTTGGAAACTTTAAAGACGCTAGATGTAAAGTACGATATTTCGAGGGAAATATAGACAGAGATAGGCATACAGGCCCCACAAGACAGACAGTTCGAAAGGAGAGAGAGAGGGTCGAGAGAGAAAGAGAGAGAGAGAGAGAGAGAGAGAGAGAGAGAGAGAGAGAGGGGGGGGGGGAGAAGGAGGTTACGCGAAAGACAGAGATAATGAAAAAAAGGAAAATCTGATAATGTAACTTACCAAACTTAAACAAACCTTTTCTTCTTTTTTTTTCATTTTAATTTAAAAGTCGTTTATATTTCATTTCATTTGATTTATTTCATGTATTTCATTTTAATTTTCAAAGTTTATACGAAGCTTCATTTGACCATACTCATAAAAGTTTTTGTCTACAGTTTCCCCCTTTTAATTATTTCACATACAATAACGTTCATGAGTTTATGTTCATTGTTCAGTGTTCTCTATGGAGATGCTGTAACGAAATGGTGTAATTTTACTTCCAGACAATGTTATTACTATATTTTAAGGTACGAAAATTACTTAATTAACTTATATATACTTACATACCAAAAAAAAAAGTTTAACAAATATTTTGCATTAACCTCCAAACATCTCGTAAAATTTTTATTGAATGAAAAGTAAATAGATTTGTTTAAAAGTGCATGAAAACTAGAATAGCAGTTTTTAGATAGATAGATAAATCTAATGAAAAAATTTGAATTTAGAAATTGAAAATTAAAAATATAGATTTAAACAACAACAAGAAAAATCGACATGATGTAAAATTTTAGTAGTTTTCTTCTGAAACAGCATTTAGACTACATTATGGTAAGTTGTTTACTTGGTCATGTTAGTTTATGGAGTAAACCGATTATGAATGGACACAAATATATGCTTGATCTATTATCATAGTATATAGTTTATTATATTATATTGTAACTCACAAGACATACGTACAGTGCTTTATGGTTTGTGGGAGTACACTTTTGTCATTTAAATCAATTTATTTGTACAGTCTTTTGGTTGTTTCAATCTTTGACGTAAGAAGATGTTACAAATAATATCCAGTTTTATTAGATATAAAACAATCAGGTCTGTAATCATTGATATTATCTGAATTCTTTCTTGTATATAGGTTCAAAAAGAAAAATCAAAATAGTTTGATGGGAGTGAAACACAAATAAATCTAGGCGATTAATTGCGGGGTCTCTCCTTACTTGAATCTTTGCGCCTGCCTGAGAAGGGGCAGAGTTTGACTGGATATTTCCGTTCAAATGAAATCTACAATCTGACAATCGAAGATCCGATTAGTAGGGTGAAGATATAGTTTCGATGGTTTCTGTTCCTGCGTTTGATCAACTTTCACATCTCACAAATCGTTATGAATCTTCTCTGAGTCACATATCCTTCTTGAAATATCAAAACTTTTGAATTGAATTGCTATATATACAAAATATTATTATCTGTCTAGAATACGCCCATCATGCCCATATCAATAGAACACTGTTAAATGTGTTATGTTATCGATATATTGAAATATCTGTATTATCAAATCAATATCTATAATACCTCGCACTTTGTATAAAATATTGAATACTGTATATTTTTTAAGGGAACAGATGATTTTGGATATATTGTGTTTAATAGAAAGAGATGGTGGAAAACAAAAACATATAACTAATTTCAAATTATCATATTTCTCTTATTTTGCAAAGAAAAACAACATCATTAAGTGCAATATTGCCATTTAGCTTACAACTGATTATATCTTGCAAGACTATGGATATTTGAATTTGTGGAAGTTGCTTCCGATACTGAAATCGTATAGTGGTTATACGTCTTCAAATTCATTGATGAAAAAGATTGTAATTATATAATTTGTAATCTGGTTAGGTGACAATGATCCTGCGACGATTATGATTTTTAAAAAATTCTTTCTAGACATAGATAATGTTTGTCTTGGTAATCTCATTGTTAAATGCATTTATCAAAACATTATATTGTTCAAATGTTATTGATGTAATGCAGTTAGGAATATACGAGAGCAAGTAAAGCCCACTTGAAAACTAATTTCTGTTTTGATGTGTTATAATATTGGGTGTATAAATCACATTTCTGAATCCTTTTTCTAAAAGTGGATTTTAAAAGAATACTTGCGGGTGAAGTTGCGACAGACGTATATATTTTTATTAAAATCTGTGTACAACGAGAAAATTGGCAGAAAGTGGAAATGTGTCAATATAAATAAATAATTCTGAGAAAGAAATACTAACTACATTATAAATTGTTTATCTGTCTTCCAATGGTCAGACGAATATATACCCTACGTTTTCTCAATAAAACAATATGTGGCCATGTCTGACTTTAATAGATCATCATGTCACAACGGCATATCAATTTCTTTTTTATTTTTCTTTTTTTTCTTGTATCAAAACAGTCTCACTATAGTGAAATCTTCTTTAACAACGAATGCTTCTTGTTTTCACATGAACGTTCATACAAGATTTATGGTAACACAGAAGTAAATTCGTGTTTGGGGGATGCAAACCAAGACAAACGCAGATGATAAACCATGTATACTTTGTGCAATATATCACAGAATGTGTTTAGCTGAGATGACGTTTCGTGATCTATGAGTAATCACACGCACCTGTAAATTATTACATCTTGGTAAAACGTCTGTCACCACAGAGTTTGTCCAATTATGTGCAATTGCTCTTTGTTTCTCTGTTTTACAATATTGTTTGAAAATTATCTTCACGAAGGCTTTTCAATAATTTCGTCAGACACTATGACAAACTTGGCTATTGGTGCAAACAAAAAAAAACAAAAAATCAAATCACGATGTGTACCCGGTATATAATTGAAGCTTTCATTCATGAAATTATGCTCTTACAACGCCCCCTTTTTATAGGGAATATAGAACAGTATGATGAACGCACAAGGGCCATTCTTTGAAAAGTGAACCTTTTTGGGACAAAATAAAATTTTTGCTTTTTTATTTTAAGCTGCATATTCAAATAGAGCAATGTCTGAAGATTCATGAACCAATGTTTTTTTTTCATGATTTTTGCAATTGTTCATGCTCATTTGCATAAATTATAAACATAAATGATAATTAGATGGAAAAACGGTACATAAAATATCATTTTTTTTAACCCTGGCTGGAATGGATATGATGACTTCCTTACTTGGATTACTGTCATTAAATTATTATTTACCTCTATTCCTTTTAATCTAACCCCCAAAATAATGTTGTTGAATTGAATGTATTAAGATAATCAACCCTGAAAAAAATTAATTGCCCTCAAATGTCACACACGTGACCAGAAAACACAAAAATTTATGCCCCGCCTTAACCGTGGCTCTGGTATTATTATTATTTTTTTCTCCAAAGCTAGATTTAATGTACCTTGCATCTCACCAAATATGAATCCATGACAAGTTTTAATTTGATTATTCATTAGCAAAACGTGACCCGCTGGGTGGGGGCGGTCATAAAAGTCTGATTATTTTCACTTTCATTGGCTGAAATTAATTTATTTTTGCATTATTATGCTCCAAAATGGTTCTGCAATAATTTTTGCGAAAAAAAAAAAGAAAAACAAAAGGTCGAAAAAACGGAGAAATACATAAGAAATTCATAAAACAATGAAAAACATAAGGAATTTATTTCGATACCAATTTTTTTTCCAAATACAATTGTTAGGTATCCTATAAGGATTATGCAAACAAAAAAATTAGCATTCCAGAAGCCTTAGTTTGTCAATTAGAACAAAATTATGACTTCATGTAATGCATAAATTAGCATAATTAATTCATATAAAATAAATAAATATTATTTCGGGAAAATTAACAGTGCTTTCGTGTAGTTTACATCGCACACTACCATCGTGCAAATTTTCGGAGCGGTCGCTCGATCAACAGCCGAGATCTTATAGGGGGCATCATGGCCCCCCTCCTCCCCCCCCCCCCACCCCCAGTCTTGACAGCTACCAAAACACCCCAGTGACTGATTAGGGTTGAGTTCATAAAAGTTTTACCACAGCGGATGAAGTAATTGCTCAAAATGTACATTTATTGCATAATACATAATATATTCATTTTTCTGTACAATTTGCCATAGGTCACACACGTGACCCACTAAAATGTCACACACGTGACCCGACATCACGATATAAAATAATAGATTAGAAAAGAGATTTCAGAGATGACTCCTATCCAGTGGTATTTTATGGTTAGCAGGTCCATAATGTATATCTCACAGCAATAAGAACATTTCATCATTTTAAAACTCACAGGAATTTCAAAATGAAATTGAACTTTCAAAATCATGCCGTTCTATGAAGTCACACACGTGACCCATTTCTTTTGACCTCTGACCTTGAACATGCATATTGTAAATATCAGAAAATATTTCCAAATGATAGCCAACAAAATATGTTAGCATAATATAAACATTAAATCAGTTATATCTTTAACATTGTATAGTAAGAGTCCTGGATTGCTCGAGCGGGGGGGGGGGTTGGTCGGGCAATTTCCAATTTTTTTAGGACCTTGATAGTTTGTCTTCTTTGGTGTGTGTGTTGGGGGGTTAGGGCATTTTGACTGAACACGTATGCGATGCGATAATACCCAGGCTTCGTTCTTGTTTTTTAAGCGTTGAATTATGTTAATATATTATATGTTATTTCCTCTTCGTCAATTATGCGGGAACCCTTCTTAAACACTCGACGTGTGCCTGTTAAAGGAGAATTGTCCCTTTGTAGATAGTTGGCTTACTGCGGATGCAGAAAAATCAAATAAGCACATTAGTGAAGATTTGGTGAAAATCGGATAAATGATAAGAAAGTTATGAGTATTTGAATATTGAGATCTCTGATGACATAGGAAATCTCCCATTGGCAACGTGGTCACCATTTGTGATGTCACAAAGGGAGAACTCCCCATATGGTGTGCACAAAAACTTTTTAAAATGTCTCTTTATTTTCATTCTAATGATAGAACAGCTTTTCTTTTCATGATATATAATGACTTTTATATATTTAAATGTCATCCCATAAAAAGATTCTTTATCCTCCCTTTAGAATCGAGGATAAAAGAGGATTTTAGTACAATGTGTACAATAGATATGGGAAAGATCTCCCTACATTACATCACACATCATGACCGCGTTGCCAATTGGAGGATCTCCATATCATAAGTGATCTCAAAATCTAAAAATTCATATCTCTCTTATTCATTGCCTGATTTTTCTGAAACTTTTTTCAATCTATTTGGGGGTTTGTCTTCATTCACTGAAGCCAAATTTCTCTGAGGGGAAAAATACAGAAAACTGTTTTTATTCCAAATAAAATGATATTGTCACTGCCATGAATGCTTTAGTATTAATGTTCAAACGTAAAACTTGATGGCAAGTGACTGAAAAGATAATGGGTTCACCGTGATAAAAGTAGGCCCAGTGCTTTCTTGATGTACAGTACCGCGTGAGTCAACGCTATTCAGTCTTCATTATTTAAGAATGTTTTAAGGGATCTTTTTGTCTTTAGTAACACTCAGGAAAGTGATCATTAGAGAAGGAAGAAAGTATTACATTCGCTTCCACGTATGTTCTGCATGGCGAGAAACTGACAAAAAAGCGGTGACGCAAACACTCAAAAATATATACTTTGATCATAACAACAACAAAAAAGATAAAAGAATGAAAAAGAAAAAGAAAGCAATAAAGAAAGAAAGAAAGAAAGAAGAAGAAGAAGAGGAAGAGGAAGAAGAAAATAATCGGCTTATCAAAAGCAGAAATATGATAATTATGATAATGATAGTATGGTAGAGTAATTGTATAAATACTATCATCGAAATTAGTTGCAGTATAGACGTGGCAGCAGCAGCAGCAGGAGTAGTGGTAGAAGTAGGAGTAGTAAGAGTAGTTAGTAGTAGTAGTAGTAGTAGTAGTAGTAGTAGTAGTAGTAGTAGTAGTAGTAGTAGTAGTAGTAATAGTAGTAGTAATAGTAGTAGTAGTAGTAGTGAGGAGAATGGATCTAGAAATAAAAGAGCTTGAACTTATGTGGCTCGAAATTAAAAGAACAAATAGCAGTTCAATTTTTGTTGGTATTTTATATAGAAAGCCTTCTTCTCTAAGTACCTATTTTACCACCCTTGAAGGGAATGTAGAAAGGGTAATGTCATTATCAAATAATATCATTATGATGGGTGATTTCAATTGCAATATGAGTAATGATAATACATTATCTAAAACAGTTAGGGATATTTGTCGTACGTATCAGTTTAATCAGTTAATTAATGAGCCTACACGAGTCACACCTCACAGTAGTACAACAATCGATCTAATACTTACCTCTAATTCGATTGATAGCGTTAAGTCGGGTGTAATCTCTATTGGTTTTAGTGACCACTGCTTGACATTTGTTGTAGTGAAAGGCAAACATCCAGTGTTTCATTCGAAAATTAGTAAATTTAGGTCTTTTCGAAACTTTGATGGAAACAGATTTCAAGATGATTTAGAAAGACAAAGTTGGAATGATTTCAATAATGTTAACGAAAATGTTAAAGTTGATGATTTGTGGTCTCACTTCAAATCTTTGTTTAGTACACTAAGTGATAGACATGCACCTTTTATTTCTGTCAGAAGGAAAAGAAACGGAATACCGTGGATTAAATAGAAGTAATATCAATTAATTACTATTACTACTATCATTTTATACTACTTCTACTACTGCTACTACTAACAACGACTACTACTACTATTATACTACTACTACTACTACTACTACTACTACTACTACTACTACTACTACTACTACTACTACTACTACTACTCTACTAACTACTACTACACTACTAAGGGCCTACTACTTCTACTACTACCACCACCACCACTACTAACTACTACTACTATACTACTACTACTACTAACTACTACTACTACTACTACTACTAGTACTACTATTACGTCTTCTACTACTAATACGTCTACTACTACTACTGCTGCTCTAACTACTACTCTATACTACACTACTACTACACTATACTCTGCTACTACTGCTACTACTACTACTACTACTACTACTACGACTACTACTCTTACTACTCCTATTACACTACTCCTACTACTCCTACTACTATACTACTAGTACTAATACTTTCCACTATTACTACTACTAACTACTACTACTACTACTATACTACTACTCATTACATACTACTACATACTACTACTACTACTACTACTACTACTACTAACTACTAACTCTACTACTACCTAGCTATATCTACTACTCTACTACTTATCTACTACATACTCTCGCTTACTTGGCTCGCTGCCACGTCTATACTGCAACTAATTTCGATGATAGTATTTATACAATTACTCCTAGCCATACTATCATTATCATAATTATCATATTTCTGCTTTTATAAGCCGATTATTTTCTTCTTCCTCTTCCTCTTCTTCTTCTTCTTTCTTTCTTTCTTTCTTTATTGCTTTTCTTTTTCTTTCATTTTTTATCTTTTTTGTTGTTGTTATGATCAAAGTAATATATTTTGAGTGTTTGCGTCACCGCTTTTTGTCAAGTTTCTCGCCATGCAGAACATACGTGGAAGCGAATGTAATACTTTCTTCCTTCTCTAATGATCACTTTCCTGAGTGTTACTAAAGACAAAAAGATCCCTTAAAACATTCTTAAATAAATGAAGACTGAATAGCGTTGACTCACGCGGTACTGTACATCAAGAAAGCACTGGGCCTACTTTTATCACGGGTGAACCCATTATCTTTTCAGTCACTTGCCATCAAGTTTTACGTTTGAACATTAATACTAAAGCATTCATGGCAGTGACAATATCATTTTATTTGGAATAAAAACAGTTTTCTGTATTTTTCCCCTCAGAGAAATTTGGCTTCAGTGAATGAAGACAAACCCCCAAATAGATTGAAAAAAGTTTCAAAAAAATCAGGCAAATGAATAAGAGAGATATGAATTTTTAGATTTTGAGATCAACTTATGAATGGAGATCCTCCAATTGGCAACGCGTCATGATGTGTGATGTAATGTAGGGAGATCTTTCCCATATCTATTGTACACATTGTACTAAAACCTCTTTTATCCTCGATTCTAAAGGGAGGATAAAGAATCTTTTTATGGGATGACATTTAAATATATAAAAGTCATTATATATCATAGAAAAAGCTGTTCTATCATTAAGAATGAATAAAGAGACATTTTAAAAAGTTTTTGTGCACACCATATGGGGAGTTCTCCCTTTGTGACATCACAAATGGTGACCACGTTGCCAATGGGAGATTTCCTATGTCATCAGAGATCTCAATATTCAAAATACTCATAACTTTCTTATCATTTATCCGATTTTCACCAAATCTTCACTAATGTGCTTATTTGATTTTTCTGA
>CALNVZ010000174.1:62065013-62075064 GCA_940671915.1 Paracentrotus lividus
TGACGTCTAAAATAATGCTATCATCATGTTAATCTCTATTGAAAACAAAAATCAAAGTGTATAAAGAGACATAATGTTTGTTCAGTTAATTAGCAATCAATGTACAGAAAGCTTATTTAGGGAACGAAGGGTCCCTGCTCGAATAAAATAAAATTGATAGTTTGCGATACGAAACAAGAATTGTATCACTATATGTTTTTACTACATGTGCGGTGGTAATATGGCAGTATTTCTTCTTATCCGAGTTCCACGGTCAAATTTAAGTATTGTTCGTCAGACTGCGATGAGAGAGGGCGTTTATATACTTTCCCGTTATTTCTGCCATCATGACCAGTCCCGTTCAATCAGCTCGTATGTATTTAAGGTATACGGTTCAGACAAAAACAGGGAAAATGCAGTAAAATATTGCCGATTGATATTGTAGATGAAAATTAGATCACAGAATGACTTCTCTCATAGTAAATTGCATTAATATTTATATCGTTTGAATGAGAGAGATAGAGAGAGAGAGAGAAAAAGATATTAAATTACAGAGCAAATTAAATAGGATCAAGAGCCGAAGAAATCATTCCTTCTTCCCAGATTCACACTACATTTTACTGTTTACAAACTTGCACCATTTTCACCAATTTCGACATATCTCGAAGCTAGTCATCGAAATACGTAAATCTGATCAATAGCTCTTTAACAATATTTTATTGTTGTATTGTGTTATCTGTGGTTCTAGGAAAACTACCTCTTGGGCAATTACCCCGGAAAACTGCCCACCAAAAATCTACCACCTAACATTAAACCTAACCCTATTTCGGGGGGGGGGGGATTTTTCTTAGTGTATGATTTCCAAAATGTTAGACTGGATTCTTGTTCTGCATTATATATTCACATGTACAAACTTTATTGACCTGTACCGAAGAGTAGACATGATGAAGAATAAAGAAATAAATATTCTAGGGCTCTTAGTTCTGTCTTTATTATTTTTTTTCTTCTTCATTTCCCACTCATGCAAATCAACCATCCGATCCAACACACTGTGACTTATACCATACAAAATCCCTCTTAAACATGTTAAATTTTGTTATAGATTTATATATTTTGAATAATAAAAGAAAATTAGGTATAAAGTGCGTCCCAAATAAATGTAAACCCAAATTTGAGATCCTCGTATTAAAATTGTATAATTTACTTGTCATTATTTCTTATATTTTAACAAAGAATAACTCATATTCTATCTAGTGATATCAAACTTATACGTGTGCTTGCATGGATGACTGAGCGCTTGAGTTTTTAAAAATTTCTGTCAAAAATAGCATAAACCAAGTTTTAGCAGAAGCAACCCTGGCTTTCTGATCATTCATTCATTGTTTAACTTCAGCCTTTTCTGAATAAGGGACAAAGGATTAACTTGGACGATTGAAAGGCAATAGTTGTTTTTTCCAAGCTTGGTACAAATAAATTTCGACCGTTTTTTTTTTTTTTTTTTTAAGTCCAAGTGCTCAGTCATCCGTAACAACACAGGTGTAAGTTTGGTATCATTGAATAAAATACGAGTTACTAGTATATTTATTATTAAAGAAATGTCAAAGTCATCATGGTCATACAAGCTATAGAATTTTAATATAAGGCTCTCAAAGTTGGGCTTACTTTTTCTGGGACTCACGTTATATAATTGCAGTAAAGAAAGAATTGCATATTGTGTTCTCCGCTTCATTTTATTTTGTTTCTGTTGATTTTGACGTCATCCATAAAGCTACTGTCCTGATTACCAGTCCATCACTGAATACGTGATGTCACAGACCTCTTCCACACACGATAAATGCCCCGTTCGTCTACGAGGTTCCTTGCCAATGAACACGTACTTCAAATCGTTTTGACGGGAGTTGGACCCGAGTACACACCGACTTATGAACAGTCACGTTTTACACTAAGTACACATAACGGTCACGGCCCGGCAAAACTATTTCTTAAAAATCACCTTTCTCATTTTTGTTCTCCTTTAACATGTATAAAGCATACTTAACTTTCATTTGTGTATCTCTGATGCTGTTCTGTGGCATATTTCAGCCACATGATTCTTACTTTATAACTCCGTTTTGACAAATGCATTTGGTGCATAACCTTCCTGTCTCTCCTCCTTCCACAAGTTTGTCCTAAAATAGTAGACACGTACTTATAATTTTCCTACATATTATTTGACCTAGAAAAGCCCTTTTCAAACCTGAAATATCCCTTTAAAATGAGAAGCAGTGTCACTGCACTTTTACCGAATTTGTCAATAATAAAGACCAGAAGCTTGTCGCGAACGTGTGACGTAGGCTTACCATTAACCACGTATAATCATGAAAATAAATGTCATATTCTAAAAATGGACCACAACACTCTGATTTGTTTAGTTTTAATCTCACCCAAAAGTGTTGGCTATCAAATCAATAGAAAACTTTTAAGATTAGTCGATAGATTATAGACATGTCCTCCTTTTGGAATTGAAGTTCCACTTCAGAGAAATTTAGCTTGAAATGAAAAAATGGAGAAAAACCAGAGATACTTTGCAAAAATTGATTGATTGATTATGAATACGTAACTGGGTGGTAAGCAACAATGTTGATCATATGGATATACATTTTGTCATGACCTTTAGTTGTTTGAACATCAATAATGGCGCAAATAAATGAATCATGAGTTTTGTCATCCTTATTACTATAATTATTTTGTTTGATTACATATTTGTTAATTGTATTAGTAATAGTATTATTATTTTTTATATATTGATAATTTATGGTATCTTAATTCTTATTCTGAAGCTTTCAGAGAAAAGTTGTGTCTCTTGTTTTTGATAAAAATCGTTATTAAACTGTGTCACTATACCTACCTACATACCAGGTCGGCTAAACTGCCGAGACCTATAGTACGAATCCTCCAGTTATCCCTGTCGTGCATGCAGTTCTTCAGCTCGTCTGTTCCAACTACTCCAGCATCCGATTTCATAAAACTATAAAAGCCCGTAATTCTATTAACAACGATGTCTCGGCCATTTGTAGAATAGTAAGTACATATCAATTTGTTCATGCGGTAATTGTGTAAGTTGACTGAAGGGATCCGAAATAAATATTTGTTGTTGTAATTACTTTTTTTTTTTTTACTAAAGTAAAGATTTTACTGAATATGTTTACATTTTAGTGCAATTTAATTCAATTCAATACTCATTCTGTTTCTAAATTATAAAATAAACAATTGTAATCGTATAACGAACATCATACATTTATGAATGAGTATAGATCTTTTAGAGTAAAACTATTGTGATACTAAAACCATAGTATATAGGCTTGGATCTAGGATTCTCAATTTCAATAGATGTTTCATGTTTGGGCATGGGCCGATAGTTTTAATGTGACGTAAGGTTGGATCTGCTACTACATAAGGGGGTGCGGTCGAGTGGAGAATTCGGAGAGTGTCGATCACAAGGTACGTGGTTCGAATCCCATCCATTCCACTACCGCCTCTTGGTAAGACTTTAAATTTGCCCGATTTGACCCAAGTGCACTGGCAGAAAGAAATCCCTTGAATGCTTTGTGAACCTAACTGAGCCGGACAATAATTGCTCTACCCTTATTTATTATTATTATTGTAACAAACAAAATAATTGGAGAGTATAATGGTTATAAGAATAAACATTTTCAAGCTATTCGGGACATCTATGAATCTATTAATCATTAGTGAACTGTTGATTATCAGGAAGAAACCATATATCCAGCCGTGCATATAATTCAAGTGGAACACCAGAATATACTCTGGTCATTGAATCGCAGATATATCATTCAATAACATGGTCGTGCGTGTGTGGTCATATACGAGTCTAACATGCCGCATTTTTTTACAAGTCCAAAATTAACTGAGATTGATTCGCTAAACGCACAATCCTAATTAATCTGATCTTTGCCAGATTGGCGAAAGAGCTTCCAATTTTGTGACCGAAGATCTCTCGGAATTAATGAATGAATCCGTCTCAACGTCAAGTGCCTGAATTCGTAATACATGTAAATGCATTCAGTCCTGGCTGCGAGTTCCGCTTTTCGTCTCAATTGATATTCAAATCGTGATATTATAAGAGCACATTATATGTTTCGACCATTTGATATTCCATATGGGTAGATGGCAAATTTAGTTTTTAAAGAATTATGAATGAGAACTTTTAATGGTGTTGAAGTTTTCTTTCGTTTGAGTTTTTGTAGCTGATGTGTTTGACTGACTTTATGACCAGAAAACTCAGTTGAAAAAAAAAGCTTGATTGAATAAAAGGTTAAAAATGTAATTTGTTTGGCTGAATTTTGAAAAGATAATTATAATTATGAACCTTAATATACAATGTACTTCTAAAATACAGGATGTGTCAAAAGTGAGATAAATACGACATCTTTTACTTTTTATTTTATCTATTATAAAATGAAAATACAGTGTCTTAAGGAGTGAAATGATATACTTTGATTTTCCATTTAAAAGAATTGATAAATATTTTTTCCCCCTCAAAATAGCAAACCTCTCTATCGAAGGCTGATGCCGAGCAGATTCAAGTGAGTGACTTTTAGTTAACTCACTCGGGGCATGCCATATTCGCAATTGTTATTTCTAAGTTTTGTGGCTTGCGCCTTTCTCCCAGGTTATAGATGAAATATAAACTGATTCAACAAACCAGGTTCGAGCCCTTTTGGGGTGTAATAGCAACCACTATTTTTTCCACTCGAAAACGAGTTGTCGCTCATTTAACTACTTGTTAGAGTTTTTTCTTTAACATTTAAAAGGGGAAGTTTTCACTGAAGTTTAATGGGTAAAAAATCAAGAAAATAAACTTAAATATGAGACGGTTTGAAGAAAATCTCCCCAACGAATAACAAAGGTATGATTTTTGATTTGGTGACGTCACTTGCGACCCGCTCTCCAATATAATGTTACGGTGTAATTTAAAGGGACGTATAATTGATAAAACATGGGGAAATCACCTTATCTCGGATGAAATAATAACATTCCAATCAGAGCCTGAGGCGTGTTGCGTAATCTTCAGCGCCAACCCGTCTGGAGTTAATCCGGTTAATCCTTCATGGCTAGGCTAACTAACCATCTAACCTATGTTTTGTTTTTGAAATGGAGCATTATACAAGTCCTCTCTTTGAATTTATACGGAGAGACCCGTTGAGAGTCTAGACTCGAGAATCCGAAGCTACTAACCCTATTTACTGACTGAATTCGGTCAACTTCGTCATGTTCGTGCTGTCCGAATGTTAATCCCCAGTAGGCCGACCCATGCGTAAGCCACTGTCGATTGTGTACGAGTCAGTGGAGCTCAGGAAAAACGCGCATTCCCCACGATCTCCGACTTTCAGGGCCCTTTAAATACCATAACTTGCCATTCTTTCAGAAGAACGTAGACTACAGGCGCGGATCCAGGGGGCGGAGGGTGCGGGCGCCCCCCGTAAAAATTGCAAAAAAAGAAAAAGAAAGATTATTATTATTTTTTTTTGCTTGCTTGTCAATTTCTTCGGGGCCGATGGAGCGACCGAACATTACCCCTATAGGAAATACATGTGGACCTTCTTGACGGCCGAAGACCGAAAAGAAATACCTACCCCCCCCCCCCTCCCCCTCTTATCGCGTACCTTTTTGCACCCCGTAAATGTCGGTCTCTGGATCCGCGCCTGGACTATTAATTATTGTATAACTTATACGCTGTCGATATTCACTATGAATTGATGAAAAAATCTACAACTTCATCAATAACCATGGAAAATAAATTAAAATATGGAATTTGCATACACAAAAGGCCGCACAGCATCTCACAAGCGATGTCACATAATACAAATTGTGAACATTTTGAACTTCTTTATTCTTAGGTGGATTTTCTTCAAACCTTCAATCATATTGTTTTTCTATTTCTACGATTTTTCAAAACCCAATAAAATTCCAGAGGACCTTCCCCTTTAAGGAGAACTGGGACTTATGCTATAGGCTTACTATTCCATTGCCACGAACCGTTCTAAACGTTTTCTCAAAACATACAACTATCACGGTACAATTGCCACTTTTACAACCATCATCATGACGACCACCACCACCGCTATTACTACCACCACCACCACCACCACCAACATCACCACCACCACAGCCACCTGCACAACCACCAACGGTTAAAAGTTCAGAGGCGTGTGTCATCGTGTATACGTCGAGTCTATTGGTGAAAATAGGATGGATATTTAAGAATGATAATAATAAGGAAATACGAAGGTTTAAAGGCAAAAGAAAGAGAGAAAAAGAGAGATGGGGGTAATGTAACCTGCCCCTCCCCCTCTTATGCTCTAAATGCACTTGCACTAAACGCTCACTTTTTACCAACATCGTCGCAACCTCAATTTTTTAAAAATGTTATTGTATTTCTCAATCAAATTCTCATCTAAATAATTGAAATCGATATTTGCTCTTCTTGTTTCGGATAGATTAGATTTTTTATCGAGTTTACAAAACACAATGAGAGATAGGCCTAAAGAAGGGCTCCAATATCATCATTTAAAAAAATATTTACATCTATATTGCTCAAAATGACTTGTTTTACTCTCGAATGAAAATAGTGAATTTTCTAGTCCTCGTTTAGCCTGTTGTGAAAGAACTTTCTCTCCAAATCGAGTTGTAAGGCACTCAGATATGAATCAGTTTGAGTTCACCTGTTACTCGTTGGAAGAGTGAGTCCGATTTCCGCTCAACGTCGATTTCAGGCTGTATATTTCCAAATTTCCAAATTATCCATTCACTCGGTATTCATGTATAATTATGTGAGCCTCATCTTTGATTTAGTGTTGTTTAGAACCTCATTTGCCTCTAAAACTTCGGGTTTGAAGCTTTTATTCCTTAAAGTTCCAATCCTCTCTGAATTCCTTTTAACACTGATCATCATCTTCATCATCATCATCGTCATCATCATCATCTTCATCATCATCATCATCATCGTCATTGTCATCATCAATCATGCTACGATTATTGAATGATAATACACCCCATCCTTCAGACAAATATTATTCCATGATATAGGCAATGTTACTCATGTTGTATGCGCAAGGATCATGAGAAAAAAGTGGGTCCGAATGTGAACCTGTCAAACATCCCAAAGACTGTGCGTCGGGTCAAAGTGAAGGTCACACTCAAGCATGGCTCAGTGACGTCACGATCAAATCGAAACCTTTCACATGAATGCTATGCCCCAATGTTATCCCATGCCCCGACCAACGTAGCGCAATATATTGATAATAATGCACATGTGCATATACACGGAAGATCGGCTTATTATTTGTAGGGTTGTGAACTGTCTCGCTACGCTAACGGGCTCGCAATTGATATATCCAGGAGTTTGCGGGCCCTGGATCGTAAAGAGATTGTTTACATCAACATAACCACCCCACATCTCATCAGCATACAGCATGTCAAAGGCGCCAATTTCAACGATTTCAGCCTGCATCGAAAGTCGAAAGTATTTTGTTGGAAGACGGAAGCTGGCACGTTCGAGTTGAAATGGCAGCAACGCATCCAGTGCTGAACTTCGCCCGTTTGCACCCCATGGCGCCGGCGAGGTACGGTTGCCAATATCCCATCTTCTCACTCGCTTTAATTTGAAAGGGAGGGAAAAAAATATTGTAGAACACTTGCATTCATGCACGTAGTAATGTCGTCTGCCAAAAGATCTAACCACGTGCAACCAGTGTCATATCTTTACGTGTATGCCCATTCACCTTTCCTAATACCGTTTCATTCATACTTTTTTTGAACTCTTCTCTCTCTCTCCCCTTGTCTGTCGGTCATATTTCGTACGTGATCAAACGTAGCAGTGTTTCGGACGAGACTTGCTTGCCAGCTCAGCAAGGCAGGCAACCGACAGGTATACGCTACGCTTTGCGGCTAGGGTGGCGTGCATACATGTACTCGGTGACCGATAATCACCCGGTGGCTTACTTGTCTACCTTTCTTAGATTCTTTCACGTACCAGAAAATCACAATGTCTCCTTCCATATTTTGGTACGTGCTTGTAAATATTAAGTCACCCTATCCTTCCAAAGAGCCTCCCATGTTAAGTAGCAACCCCTCCATTAATAGTAACAGCATTACTTTCTGTTCTTTGCACTTGCAGTATCCCACAAGGCGACCCAGGTTATGACATCGAATCGTGGAGCGAGAAAAATGCAAGGTGCGTGCAATTTATTATATTATTATCATCTATTTTCTGGACATTGTTGTATTTATTTATGATATACTCTCAAATCCTTGGCTTAACAATCCTTACCAATTTTTTGTGGGAAAGGTAAATCTGATTCAGATTTGCTTTCTCAATGGTGTTTGGAATTATTATTTGATTAATCATTATACATTAATCATAATATTTATCATTTGATTCCAAGCCCAATGATGTTACTTTCTGTTTTGAATGAAATTTATAAAAATATAAAAAATATACATTTGTATAAATTTCCAAGACACTAATGTAAATCACAATTTGTTTTGCTAATCTCAAGTAAAGTAAAAGTTATCATAGTTCAATTCTAATTGTTAATAGATAAAATTATTAAAGATGATTATTGATCTTGGGATATTATTATCAAAGTAAAATTTATATCTATCTGACATGCTCAAAGCATTGCATAGAATATAAACTTTCTCTACAGTGCACCTTCTGTCTATTTAATAATTTTTCAAGATTCGGATTACTATCTTCATAAGATAAAAACATGTCTTGAATTTATTAAGTCAAAGAAAAAGAAAAAAAAACAACAAAAAAGCACCAGTTGTGACTTTCTTTCAAGATAACAGAGTATATTGAATGATTACAATAAAGTGATACATAAAGTTATTGTACTCATTTATTCAAGACACTGCATGACTATGATTTAGATATCTTGTATTATACAAGCAGCTTCTTAAATATTCTCTTAACTTTTGTTGAATTTACATGAGATTTCATCAGATACAAATAAATATTGCAATATGAATAATCAGCTTTAAAAAATCTTTTTAAAGAATAAATTTCAAATAGTTGGATCATCTTCATAAGATCTGGTATCATAGAAAATATTTATATTTTTGTATCATCTATCTTTAATATTAAACTTTTTGTTTGTATGCAGTTCAAGAATCATTTTGCAAGTGATATTGTTTAATTGTTATTTTGCACTTTTTTTTTTCTAATGAAATATTTTTATGATTTATGTGGAAGTTACAAGTAAAATAAAATTGAACTGAATATTATATTACTTGACATTTTAACAGTTTTTGTTATAAGCATAACTTATTTCAATTAAATATTTGCTATTGTTTACTATTATTTCCAAACAAATATGGAATGAAAGCAGATACAACATTATATATTAATCAGATGGATTTAAGAATAAATAGCTTGCAAGTTAATGCTTTTATTTGATTTGCAGCATTCGTATCAAAACAAGTCAAAATATCAGAAAAATTGAAAAGAAAAATATTTTCTAATTCCAAACTTTCTAAATGGTACACAAATTAATAGATAAAAAGATATATTATAAATATTTTTGTTCTAATACCCAGTCACTTATCTTGATGCTAAATTAATCATAGTTTAGAACTAAAACAAAATCATTTCTTAAAAGTAAGTCTATGATTACATTACTGATAGTGAAGCCAAGTTTTCATTCATACAGAATTCTAATGGGATACACAAATTAACATTATATATAAAAGATGTATATTATATAGATTTTTGTTCTAATTCCTGGTAGTTTGTCCTGGTGCTATAAATTAATAATTATTTTAATTTGCAACTAACACAAAATAGTTTTGTAAAAGTAATTCTTCTCTCTAAAAAAAGAAGAAAAAAAAACTCACTCTTGAAGGTGTATATATCAGAAAAGAGTTAATTTAGAGTGGAAATTGAGTGAATTTTGAGTAAAAGTATCGATTTTCACTCATTTTGGAGTGACCTCATTGATCACGCTTAGATATTTGAGTGAAGCTTCACTCCTTTTCTTTTTTCTTTTTTTTTGAGTGGGGGGGGGGG
>CALNVZ010000174.1:62075078-62164892 GCA_940671915.1 Paracentrotus lividus
TTATTGCATTTACTGCGAGAAATGCTTAGTTGTCATATTTGGGCATATTTTCATTGTTGAACATTATCTAATATTGGTATACCCATACAGTATACATAAAACAGTATAATCATTTTATAAAGATGTCACATTGTTATAGGTGATGCCTTTTCTTCTATCCTGCAGATTGATCAATTGATTTGGATGCTATAATAGTTTGAGAGTAGAACATTATAAATTACATATTGTAGGTGTAGTACATGCTCACCTATGTATAGATAACGTGGAATTTTCTGAAAAAAAGGGATATTTGTGATTATGTTTAAATCACTACTGTGTCAGATAATAGTGCAGTGTGTTTTGGGTTTAATTGAGGCAGTTTTCTTATACTTTTATTTACTTTGGGGTTTGATTAAGCTTAATTTGCTCTCAAAATATGAACTTATAATTTGGATTTTTTTTTTGTGAAAAAAAAATGTTTTCATTTTTTTGTTTATTGATGAAGAACTTGGAAAATAGGCATAAGTGAGTGCAGTTTGTTGTAAAAGTCTGCCCAAAATATAGATCAAAATCATAGCAAGATACATGTAAAACCTCTTTTTAATATCATTGCATTATTGAAGGGAATATTTTAGACAGTTACTGTTATTGTTTCATTTTATTGTGATATTTTAGAGCATGTAAACAATGGTTTATTTTGAATATTTTAATATTTACTCCCTTCTTTTATTGTGATTGAATTCCAAATGACTCCTCTATGAATACTTATCTGTCCAGACTTTATAATGACTTGAATTTGAGTTGTTATGTCTGTTCAAAGTTACAAAGTCTATCTTGCATTATTGTAATCGGTGAACTGTCTGGATCTAAACACACATCTTCTAAAACTGAAGAATTGGATAATTTTCATTCGCATCTAACAAAGATGAATTTATTTAAAATATTGAAAACATACTACGTCTATACACTTCATGTTTTCGGTGACTTTGTGTACAAGTCACTAAATCGTACTTTCGCATCTATTCTTAAAATGTCTTCCCTTCCGGGTTAGGGCCGATCAAGTCGGGGACTATATACCCTGAGTCTCTGCTTCAAAGTTTGTAGCATGAGGTCAAATCCTTGTGACCTATGTAGTCTATACAGAAGAACATGTCTGTTCACCCTCGTACACTCATTGCCTAGAACATTCTTCAATACAGTTCAAGTTCTCTATAGCGAGACTGCCTTAACGAGTTGTTTACGAGTTTGAGGGCGGAGAAAAATGTTTGAAAGCGGTTCGGTTTTAAATGTATAGAAATGTAGAATTACATTGCAGGAAAAGAAAATGAAATTTTTTTTAAACTTTTGTTTGAAACCAGAAGATACCTTATTTCAAACACAAAATATCTTTTACATTTGCTTGATGATGTCTTATTCAAATTAAAATTCAAAAACTAAAATTCAGCACATACTACTTCAAGTTATTTCTTTTATAATTATATTGTTTAGTTGAAGCCTCCCTCCAAAAAAGAGAGCTTCATTTAGTAGATAATAAGTATATAATCTTTGTCATTTTGCTACATTATGTCATCCACATTTTAACCATGTAGTTTTTTGATGTGGTTTCATAATTACCTGTTGTACCTCAAACACGTTTCTTTTTTTTTCTTTGGAAATTCACACCAACACTTTCAACCACTCTTATACCAAATGTGTTTCTATTTCTTTTTTTTCTTTTTTTTTTACATGTTCCACATTACTGCAAACTGTTTGCAAAGTGCAGGCTCATTTGACTCTTAATTGAATGTAATGTAATAGAAATGTAAAAAATGACCTTGAACAATAAAACCACACACTTAATGCAAATCAATGTTTGTTCAGCAAGATTTATGGCTAATTTCTTTTAAAAACTTTATCAATATCTGTCGTACCTTATACCAGAATATGCTGTTTGATTTGGCCATGTTATTATTAACTCTTTGCCTGCCAAATTCGACTATAGTCACAATTGTACTTGTTAAAGGGACGTATAATTGATAAAACATGGGGAATTCACCTTATCTCGGGTGAAATGATAACATTCCAATCAGAGCCCGGCGTGTTGCGTAATCTCCAGGCGTCAGGGTGTCTGGAGTATAATCCTTCATGGCTAGACTAACTAACCAGAAGTCCGAAGTAAATCTAACCTATGTTTTGTTTTTGAAATGGAGCATTATACAAGTCCTCTCTTTGAATTAATACGAATAGACCCGTTGAGAGTCTATAAACTAATCCGAAGCTATTGGCCCTATTGACTGACTGCATTCGGCCATCTTCGTCATGTTCGTGCTGTCCGAATGTTAATCCCTAGTAGGCCGACCCTTGCGTAAGCCTCACTGTAGATTGTGTATGAGTCAATGGAGCTCAAGAAAAACGCGCATTCCCCACGATCTCCGACTTGCGAGGGCCTTTAACTATACAATCGTGATAATTAATTTTCTCTGTAATGGCTGGGCCAAAAGATCTGAAAATCACTGATAATGCTAGGACCGGGTCTGCAGCATAATTTCTTGTAGTTCATACTAAGCAAATATTGTTAAACTATTTTTAGTAATTAAAGAGAAAAGCCTTCTATTTTCTGCTTAAAATTAATGTGGCGTGCAAAGAGTTAATGATGAAAGATTTCACCACTCTATAACCTTTCTTATCATGACATCCTTCTTTGAATATCATGTTTTAGATCCTACAAAATATGTTCTGTCAGTCAGAATATGAATAGTAAATATGGGATGATCTTCTTGATTTTAGTTTATTAATCTATACCTTTCTAATTTCTTAAATTGTAGATTTTTTAAAATTTCCATTTCTATTGGTCCTTTTGGATTTAGTCTGATTTAAATTTGAAGTGTTGTTATACTAAGCATAGCTTTTTTGTGTGTCTTTTTCTTTTCTATTTTAGAATGAAGATATATTTTCTGAACCCTAGTCTGCACTTCGATTTACCAGCTAATACCCAATTAGGATTGTTTAACCATGTATCTCACCCAAAATATGTAGAGCCTACATATATTTCCAATTTATTCTGAATTATTTGGTTTTTGTTTGGAAAAAAATATTTTGAATGTTATTTAAAAGGTTGAGAAGGCAATCATACAATATAGATATTTTCAGACAATTCCTTGTCATATGTTCAATATGGAAGAAAAAATTTATAGATTCTACCAAGTTTATCATTTAGATTAAAGCTTCTAATTTCTTTTTATTTATTTATTTATTTATTTATTCCTCTTTAAATTTTTTTGTATTTACAATAATATTGCAATTTACATATTTACAACATTATAAATATTACAAAACTATAACAATGTGAAATTGAAAGAGAAGGAGACAGACTAATGAGCAGAGTTTGTAGAGCGAAGGCTTCCTTCTTTGCCAATCTTTGATTGATCATCCGAATAAATCTTGGGTTATTGAAAATTCATGTTAGTTTATCATATCTGTTGATATAGTTGCCCGATGAAATGTAGTTTTGGAAAAACATTCTATTATTTTTTTCAGTTTATTAGAGACCACATTCTTATGGTTTAAAAAGGGTATTGACATCAAAACACATTTTCCTTTTCAGCCCAACCCCTAATCTATTGTCCTGAACAGTTCCAGTATTCAACACTCATAATTTGACTTCACATGGCTGAATAAATCTTCTTGCGTCACACCTGATATCAAACATGGATGTATTAGAGCACATCTTTGTGTTTAATCGCCGACCTGGATTTATGTAACTGATGTTCCCATGCGAATTTCAAAAGAGTTTATTTCATTGGCACTAAATGTTCCTGCTTTGTGCTGTATCCCCAACTCCAGACAGATTCATGCAAATAGAGAGAGAAAAGAAGAACACGCAGATTGTAAGGAATGATTGTATCCCAGGCACAAAAACCCAGACGGAATAGATATGTTTAATGTGAAGCCTGTGCGGACATACATGAACACAAGTATAGTTTCAGTTTTTGTGTTGTCAGATTTGCACTCCTGACTCTCTACAAGTAGAGTAAAAAGCTCTATATTTGACTCATTTGTAGAAGATTCCAATCTTAAGAGAATATATCAAACTTTCAAGATTCCTAGTCCTTAGTTAATAATGAAATAACTAAGCTTAAAGATTTTTAGTCCTGCATGTTCAGAACTTTATAACTTCATGGAATACCCAACCTTTGAGATTCCTTGTTTTATATTATCAAAACTTTATAACTTCACGAAATACTAAAACTTTAAGATTCCTAGTCTTACATGTTCTAAACTTGATAATTTAATGAAATACCCAATTCTGAATACTCTTAGTCCTACTTGATCAAAACTTTATAATTTTTTTCTTCCCACGATATGTTCATTGACTTCTTTCTTTGTGTATCAGGACAACTACCCTCTGATAATTACCCCCAGGACAATTACGCCCCCAGAAATAGGGTTAGAGTTAGGTGGTAGATTTTTGATGGGGTTAGTTGTCTGGGGGCTAATTTTCCAGGGGGAAGTTGTCCTAAGACCCTGTTCTTTGCTTTACTGTAAAGACCTTTTATGAAGCAATGGTGACAAATAAGATACAAAACATATTTGTCTTTCCAATAAAGATATTAGTATCCCAGATGCCATGTTCATGAAAACATATTTCATGATATGAATTTGATGTTGCTCAATTATGTGTACCTGTTTTTTCTTAGGATTTTCCTAAAATGATGATGATGATGAACAGCATTTATTAGGCGCTGCTTGCAATCTAAAAAATGAACATTAAAGTGACATTTATGACATCGCACCGTCTTTTGAACCACTTGCTCAAAGTGTTTAGCATCAATAAGACGCTATGCCAAAGTGATTTTGCTACTCCTAATTTCAAGATGCAGCCATGACGCTATAGTGTATGCACATGGATTGATAATCCCAAATAGCTCTCTAGCTAGCATGTGCATGATATCATGATAGAAACTCTACCCTCGCCAGGACCCTGCTCTCAAGCCGGATCACCCTAGGCTTACAGAAGGATAGATTAGTGAACCTTATACGCCTCTCCCTGACATTCCTATACGCAGGATAGAGTAGTTATTCTACTGTTTCGGCCAAAGTAATTTGCTCAGTTGTAACTCTCTTCTATTGACCCTCTTCAAAGAGCAAGCAAAAGGTGATGGGGAGTTTAGTTTACGGCTTTAAGACAATTTAATTGACGGTTCAAAATGTCACCTACTTGTAGCTGCTAAGTATCTGTTATCCATTATCGTATACTCTGTTACTGTTAGGTTCATAATCTCCACTTTATTTGCTAATCCAATCATACACTCTTTAATTTCGCCCTATTTTTCATTATAATCAATAATCTCTTTTAATAATGATGATGATAGTATAGTGATAAAAAACTTGCAACTGATTTTTTTTCAAGGTATATCTCATTAACTTATTTTGTGAATGTTTCATTTTGATTTTGATAAGGCTTGTCTCCCAGAGGTATTATATTTACTTCAATATTTAGATATTTATATTTAAAAAAAATATATAGCAATGTTTAAAGTTCTGTCCATGGAACAATGTCAGAAAATAAACAGGAATAAAGAAAGAAAAAAAAAACAGACCTAAAATAAACAAGGGTTGATGATCAAAATTGTTTTATTTTATGAATTAATTTTCATCTGTCAAAGTAAAATTTGATGTTTGAATTATTTTGCTCATACAATTTGAGAAAGACTTTGAAAGTCACATGACCACCATTGTTTTGTTTTTTAAAAATAGTTTTTACGGCACTGTCATTTATAATATGAAGTCGCATTTTTTTAAAGAAAACCAAAGAATAAGTTATTTTGTTCTTCTTTGAAAAGACAAAACCTTATAATAAACAAGCATGATCCCTACACAGATTTCATTCTGCTCACTCACGAGCACAACTTACGTTAACTTATACTTAGTTTTTAATTCATCTTCAAATAAATGCTTTGCACACAATGCTTTAATAATTCTTACATCCACAACTTTTCTCAATAATATTTTTGCTCTATTTTGTTGGCTGTTATCTTTGAACTTTAAATTTTAATGTTTATTGTACTTTGCTAAAAGGTTTTTATTTCTAATACATTGTAGCATTGACATCGGAAAGGTTAATGTGATTTGTGTAATATCGTTTAGGAATACAAATAGGTAGAAATAAAGAAAAATGTATCTATTATTCATTCTATAATCAAAATTTTTACATTTATATATATTTTTGGACTCTTCTCTCCTTGCTATTGGGATAGTACAGTGCAGTTTTTAAAATGGTAGATGTAATAGACAGGATTATAGTTAGAGTATGCTTTTTGAGAAAGGATATCCATGGAATGCCAAAACAAGTTTGAAAACTCTTCATGTAGTCCTTTGTGCACCCATGGTGATAGGCCATGTTCACAAAGTCATGATGAAATAAGAATTGTAACATTCATTCATTTTAATGATTTTTGCTTGCATAAAACAATGCACATGAATATTAAGTACAACAACTAGTTACATTTTACAAATATTTTCTGAGCAAATATAGAAATAGTTTTAAATTCAAACAGTCTAGTCCATTTGCCACTAAATCCACATAAAGAAACACATGCATATATATATTTTGTTAGGTTCTAGGACAACTACCCCTGGACAATTACCCCCAGACAACAACCCCCACCAGAAATCTACCACCTAACCCTATTTTTTTTGGGTAGTTGTCCTGATACGTTTCTGTTATAGTGTTGCGGGGGGGGGGGGGGGGGGGGGGTTGGAGAGTTGGTATGCACATTCTTACAGCTTATTATAAAACCATTGCTTTTTTGCATATGGCTAAACATGATATTTTATTGGCTCCTTAAAGTGAAATTACTATTCTGGTTGTGAGATTGAAACAGGAAAGACACTGTCTAAAAGTCCTTTGGAAAGGTTGATAGCAATTCACCTAAACATTGTTGCATGCTGTGAGGTTTTGAAATCTCCAAGGTAATAAGAAATTAACCCAATTATGCCTAAAGTCACATGCATTTTACACAAGAATGCATGTTTAGGACTACACCAAATGAGTGGCCTGGACATTTTATCTGTTTGGGGTAGTTATTGGGTCATATTTTGTGACTATTAGGGCAATTGAAGAGCATTTCTTCCTAAATAACATGAAAATAACGGGAAAGCTCAGGATAATATTGTTCATCTTTCCCACTACACTAGATTCTCTTTAAAGCACTCATCATTCATGTATGTAGTCGTCATAATCTTAATGATAGTGTACAGGGAAAGATGATGGTGGCTCATTTCCATACTGACTTGAGAGCAAGGACTATAAAGAAATGATTTGGGAGGATCCTTGTGATTTTGCACGGAAGGTAATGTCTGTGGAAAGGAATTACCATGTTAATGCTGCATTAGCTAGAATGTCTCCATATACTGTGCCTTTAGAACAGAAAATGACATGTGACTCATCTTACCAACATTTTAAAGCAAGAATAGACTTTATCGCCACCAATCTGAAACCCAAACTTGACTCTTGTGAGTGCCAGGCTCAGGACAAGTAACCCCAGGAATTATGCTAGCCCCTGTAGCTTGCTAACCTTTCTTCAAGGTTAGTTGTTTTTCATTATAAGAACCTTTTTTTTCCTTCTTAATGAACCCCTAATTCATTATGGGGTCTAAAGTTGTGCCAGTTGTGCCATGTGTAAGGTAATTGCTTCAGAAATCATAGTCACTTTATACTTTCAAATATTACACAAGTATTTAAAAAAAACTGTTACAAACCTAATATTGAGATTTCTGTAAATTCTAGGTTAGATGTCAGGATAAAGTTTAATATTATTATTATATATTTTAATTAATTACACCTTCCTTGTAACTTCTGAAGCATTATACCAAATTTTGAACAAGTAATGTAAAATCCTAGTAAAATCAATGACTTTTGCATGAGCTGTGGCACATTGTCTAACAAATTTATTATTGTAAACATAAATTCTGGATCTATTATTTCGTCCATAATACCGAGTCTAACAGACCAAACCATATACATACAGCCTACCTCCCCCCCCAAAAAAAACTATATAAATAAATAAATAAAAATAAAAATAAAAAATAAAGAAATGAAAAGAAGAAGATGAAGAAGAAAAAAGATATGAGGGAGAAGGAGAAGAAGTTCAAGAATAAGATGGAAGCCAGACCTCTCATAAATTAGGCTAAAATTTAAAGTTATTTTTATTTTCATAGATTATATGACTTAAATGTAAATTGTCTCATCTATTGAAATACGCAAAGTATTGAAGATAGTAGATAATATTTACGGGGGATAGGAGTCTTGTAGTTTTGTATACTGGTTCATCTGACTGTCACTGTACAGTCTGTGTCAACCAAAAAAATGGGACAGTCGGGAAAAAATTATTTAGGTACGAAATCTTCTCAAATAATGTGTTAATGTGGTATCAACTTAAACCCAAAGATTCTTCTTGCTGATGCACTTTGTTTTGTATAATTTGCTTTTGTAAAACAAAAGTTATGCTAAATTTTGTCCGGCAATGAGCTTATTGAAATTGCACACATCTCTTTTTTTGGTGCGCTGAATTCATGGCTATTTATGTGCAAAACCCATAGAAAAGCATGTGCAAATTACATTTTTTCTTGATTATAGAAAACTGGTCATATCTCAAGATCTACAGCACTAAATGAGATGAAAAAAATTGCAGAAGAAAGCCTGGTTTTCCTACTTTATGGAAATATCAAACACCTTTAGAATGTGATCAATTTTCATACTTTAAAAAAAAGGTTTTCCACTTGTACCATTTTATTTGACACAGACTGTACATGTACATAATACCAATCAATCAAAAACATCCAGTTGGCATACAAAACATGTAATGAATCATCTAGTTGTTATTCAATTTAGGCATGTTTTACATCAAATCCTGTTGACATTGCAGTTACATGGGTTGTGTATTTGTGTCATATGATGGTGAAAACAAAGTTATTGGTGTATGCTTTAGTTATGGGATCATATCATTTTAATATATATATATATATATATACTTTAAATCAGTTAGAGAATGTAAATTGTAAATACAAAATTCATAACAAGTAAATAATGTTAAATACTAACTAATATTTGTTATTTTCTTTGCATTTTGGTAAATAACCCAGTTATTTTATGATAGATTGGAATATAGATTTGAATAAAATTTAATCCTCGTTCTATTGAACAACATAAAATTCATTTGGGAAGACTGGAATGAAATGGGGGTTAAAAAACAAAGCCTTAAAACAATATTTTGAGAGGAAATGTGTCAGTTCATGATTTAAACTCCATTCATTATTAAACAAGCAGGAGGACGTTTGATGGAATGCTCCTTTGGTAGTATCAAATATCCTGCAAAAAGAGCTGAGAAGACAAAGGTTTATAAGAATTATTGGTGGGCTGGAGCCGGGGTGTAAAAAGTCAGCGTTGGTCTCACTTCACCTTAGCTAAGCTTATATTTCACCATAGAGGAAAGAATGAAGAATTATTTACCCACTTTTAAGTCTTGGTTATAACTCAATTCTACTCTCTGCATTTTATTTGTTATAATTACATTGGTGGGGAATTTATGTACAAAGTACTAATTATATTTATGAAGGTATCATCGAAATGAAGTAGCATTTAATATAAATTTCTATTTTAATTGTAATAATAATAATGTTAAAAACCAGCGGTATATAGGCCTACATAGGCCTGTGTAATATACAAGTTATATGATTATGATTTTTTTTTTGTCCTTAAGCACAACATTATTGGTGAAATGAAGCACAGCGGGCATTTTTCTGTTTTGTTTTGTTTTGTTTTTTGTTTTGTTTTTTTGTTTTTGTTTTTTTTTGGGGGGATGAAAATTTTACTTCTGCATCATTGGTATAGGATGGAAATGGTACTTAATATGTCATGATGAAAAAAAAAAAGAAGGAATTCGTTTCATAAGACTTTTTTTTCATTAAAATTATTTCCTGTTAGTTTGATGTTTAAAAGAAAAAGAAAAACTTTTACATTGACCAACTGCATTAAAAGTAAAATAGATTTAGGAGCTTTACTGGCAAAATATGTCAAGGAGTAAAATATCATTCAAATTATGAAGTGTCTTGTGTTGCTGTTATAAAAGTGTGTTTCATTTGGTTTCTCAATTAAAAAAAAAACTTGATCAAAGAATACTGTTTAGTAAACATTTTTATTCTATCATGGCATAAACATAATGTATTTTCTTTGAAAACACTGACAAATGTGTTTTAATGTGGTCTTATTCTTGTGTTAACATTACACCCAATACTTGAATAATAATGAAGTGTCTTTTAAAAAGATTTCAGTACTGTATGAATATTAAAAACATACTTTGTACCAATATGAACATGAAATAGCATCACAAATTTTAATTTCTATAGCAGTGAAGTTTGCATCAATGTGGAAGATTATGGTTGGGATCACAAACGTATGAAATCTCAAAAATATAATTGGCAGTGAGTTCAGGAACCAAATATATGATTTTAGCGGACAATAGAATGTGGTATTGTGGTCTGTATTCATGAATGTGATTAGTGGTTATACAGGTTGATCTGTGGTGTCTGAAGCAGTGTTCACATTTCCGTACTCTATCCAGGTCAGTTGATCACATAATCATGATACAATCAATGTTCATTCAAGCAACACTTTAGAATGGAGTGGTATCTATGTCAAAGTTATGTTTAGCAACAAGAATTAGCATATCAAAATGAGAAAAATTAAAAAAAATTAAAAAAAAAAAAAAAAAAAAAAAAAAAAAAAAAATCGAAAAATCAAAACAAAAAAATGAATAAAAACAGATTCACATGTCAGGTCTTCCCCTAACCCATTGCATGGTGTGAAGTAGCATCTGTGCACAATTGTACCATTAAATTTAAAGGGAAGGTCTAGACCCAAAATAAGTTACTTTTATAAAAAGCAGAAAAATTAGAAAAACAGAATAAAAAAGTTTCAAGAAAATCGAACTAATAATAAGAAAGTTATAAAAAAGCCACTTGTATGATTGTGCAAAGGGTTAATCTTCCAGTGTAGGCTTTACAATTTAATCCAATCGCTAATAGTCTGCAATCCACTGCCAAAAAGAGTTCCAAGTTGAATTGACATGGATACTAACCTAAGGGTGGTATCTCACTTCGCGGAGATGTCTCCGCGACAGATAAAAAAGTATTAGAGACGTTTCCGCGACAGTTTTCAAAAACAGTAACAAAGCACTTTCAAAGAACCGTCTCAAAGTAGTTTCCGCGAATCATGAAACGTTGTGGAGACGTCTCTGCGACAAGTTTTAAAAATTTGATACGGTTCTTTAAAAGTGCTTTGTTACAGTTTTTGAAAACTGTCGCAGAGACGTCTAATACTTTTTATCCATCGCAGAGACATCTCTGCGAAGTGAGATACCACCCTCAATATTCCTAATCTATTTAAGTAGAACATTATCTTCTCATTACAGAGATCAATCACCTTTCTGTTTAATCCTTTCACTCTCATTGCATAATCCCTTTTATCCAATCACTGTATAAGTTAATCCTATTTGTATAACTGTCAGCTTATCTTCTAATCCCATTGATGTTGGATGAATAGGTTCATTCCAAATTAGGTTTACAAATAAGAGCTTGACAGTTAGGAGTCACGTTATCATTTTTTATTGCAGATTCTTTAAACAATAATTCGGACCTTAAAAAAAAAAAATTCTTTTAATTGGATTAAAAACGATCAAGTTATTTGGGTCATCAAATTGATCTTGCTAAATAAAGCATTAAATTGCCCTACATGTAGATATGTTATTTATGATGCATTTCAAGAAATAATTGATTTTCTTAGAATTAATGCATAAATTAATATCACTAAAGCCTTCAAAAAGCTTATATTACTAAAATCATAGTTGTATTGTGGATTCTCCTGAGTAGTGTCCATGGATATATGCAGTGACACACATTTTTCAGAGACATTGTCTATGTTCCTTTGCATTTTCTGTTTTGTTGTATCTTAGAGATCAGACTTGTTTGAATGATATCTTCTGTGAGCTAGGAGGATGTGAAGAAGCAACAGCCTTCTGAAACTCAACAGATACTGCATAAAGAAAGGGCATTCCTTCCAATCAGTGTAATACCGTAGTAACATTAGGGTGTTATCCCACATCGCGGAAACTACTTCGAAACAACTTTGAGACGGATTTGAAACAACTTTAAGACGGATTTCGGAGACGTCTCGGAGACATTTCATGAGTCGTGGAAACTACTTTGAGACGGTTCTTTGAAACTGCTTTGAGACAGTTTTTGAAAATTGTCTCCGAGACATCACGCAAATTTCGGAGACATCTCTAGTACTTTTTATCTGTCGCGGAAACGATTCCGTTGCAGAGACGTCTCCGTGAAGTGAGATACCAACATCTCGCAAATTTCGGAGACGTCTCTAGTACTTTTTATCCGTCGCAGAAACGATTCCGTCGCAGAGACGTCTCCGTGAAGTGAGATACCAACCTTAGCTATCTAAATTCAACATGAACGTCTCCGAGACTTTTATGAGTCGCAGAAACTACTTTGAGACTGTTCTTTGAAACTGCTTCGAGACAGTTTTTGAAAATTGTCTCCAAGACGTCTCTGAGGTGTCTCCTAAGTTTCGGAGACGTCTCTAGTACTTTTTATCCGTAGCAGAAACGATTCCGTCGCGCAGACGTCTCCGCGAAGTACCACCCTTAGCAATCTAAGTTCAAGCATGATACATTTTTAAATTGACCGCCCGTTTGTGGTATGTAGTTGTATTAATGATATATTAATCAGGTTCTCCACAGTCATGAATACAACCACAAACCTGCCATAGGCTAAAGGCCCTTCATGTGTATGTTGTGTCTAGACAGTTCACAGTAGCTACATGCAGTACAAAGTACAAGTTCAGGTAGCCAGGCAAAGACGCATAGGGGTGCAAAAATAAATCCGAGTATAGTTGGGGAGCAAAATACTATCGAAAATTTGATGGTGCGAATATTATTGGTGATTTCTTTAATAAATTGACCATTCTGGCTGGAGTCTATGGAAGCTAAATGTAAGTGTTATACAAAGTAAAAACTATGGTAGCCAGGCAAAGATGTAGAGGGGTGCCAAATAAAATCGGTTTGTAGTTGGGGGGATCAAAAAAATACTGTGAAACTTTGATGGTGCTAAGATTACTGTATGCTCAATTGGGCTGGAGCCTATGGAAATGCTATACTAATCTAAAAAATACCAAACATCTTTTAAGAAGGGGAACCCCAACTCAATTATTGTTTTAGAAGATCCAGTATTTACTAATAAGTAATATCCAAGTTCATGTTCAAAAGTAAACATTGCTGAAGTGTGCGAATGGGTCCAAAAGTCAGATCTTGAATTATGTCAAACAATTCTCTTAATATGTCAAAAGCATCTGTATCAAGTCTTATGATCTACTTGTTGCTGATAGGTAGATATTTATCATTGTTTGTCATATATATTGTGTCTGGAGGTACACATCACGATCTCTGATGAAAATGATGTTAAACAAATATACTATGCAAATTAAATGTACACTGGGTCATAATGAAATTTTTTGTCCTTGTCTATATCATGGAAAGGAAAGCTAATTTCAGATAAATATCTTTTTATCCTCTGTTGTTTTCCTATCCCTTACCAATACCCCTAAAATCTTCTTTTTTACTATAAATGAAAACTTCCTGGTTTGAAAAGAATTGAATTGTTAACTGAATTTGAACTTTCTTTAAAGAGAAATTGCTCGTAATTGGTCAATATCAGTGGCCTAGAAGCATGTAGTGATTATAAATGGGAAATATGCATTCAAAAGAGTTTTGTCACAATTCAAGGAAGACATCTTTGCAGTAATATTATAATAATAGTAGTAATTGTGACTTCTTGCATAGCGAATAGTCTAGTAACTTGAATATAACAGGTGAGCTTGCAACATGTTTGTCGCTAGAGCAACATTTACTTGAGCAAGTTCAGGTTAAAAGATCACCCCTTCATTCCCAATTCCATTGAACACCAGCGCCGCCATGGCAAATAATCTAGCCCGACGACGGGGGTCAAAGGTTAGTAACATTAGTCACGTGACATGGTCTGTAATCTCGTCTTGTCATCCACATACTTTTCAGGCCCGAGTCGGTTTGCTCCTAGCTCTAATCAGGTTCCGGTTGTTTCTGTGATGAAAAAGTATTGATTCTTTCGGCAAAGGCAGAAGGATATTGTTAGGTTTCAAAGACATTATACCCAGGGTATAATGACATTGATCAAAGTTCAACTCATGTTCAGGCTAATTTCAAAAAAGATTTATTAACAATGTTAAATATCTAATGTGTATAAAGGCGGAAGTAGCAGGGATGGTGCTCTGCAAAAAGTTATGATAGTCTACAAAGACATTCAGGTGCTGTTGCATAAACAGTTACTATTATACCGGTAGTAATTAGTAACTTTGCCATTAATGGTAACTGCCATGGTAACGATGCCAAACAGCCAATCAAGATCCAGGATTTCATAATTTCATAATTATTTATGGTCACAAACTAATTCATGCATATATTCACATCAGTGATTGATAAAGTACTAGATAATTCTATGAATGTTCTCAATTATCCAGGTAAAAATCAAACATAAATTTGAAGAGTAGAAGTACTAGATATTCATTTTCAGAATGGGCAGATTCAAAATCATTTGTTTTCTAAGACTTGTAGAATTGATTCAAGTATGGATGTAGGCCTTCCAGTCTGTAAGAAGGGGGGACAGACAGTAATCTACAGGAAGAACAGCCACAAATTCAATCTTAATTCTGATGAGTATAAAGAGTTTGGTATTACGTAGATGTGCAATACAGGCGACGTTTAGAGGCAAGGCCCCAGTAGACACTGTATGGGTACCTCGGGGGCATCATGGGCATGCTTTTATTGAAATTTGTTTTCTTTCAATAAAATGTCCTCATTATTAATCGGGCAATATTGAATGTGATGCAGGATTTGAGCCTTTCAGAAGGGAAGAGAAGACTCTCTCCATAGGTCTGTTGTTTATGTGCACAGGGATAGAGGCTTTATATTCAAGGGTTAAATCACTCAAAATCATTATTACGAAGCCATTCAATTTCAAACGTTTTCTCTCATTTCTTCTCATGTTATTTCATGTAGTCCTGTAGCATTGAGTTATATCTATGTGATTATCTTTGGTAAAAGGTGTTAGGTAAATATCATATAATAACCGAGATATTTGACTGAAATGGAATATGAAAATATGAATAACCTTTTTTGTCTAAAGTGTTAAATGCATTCATTTAAATTTCCAATGCTCCATGGACCTGTCTGCTCTTTTCTCACCCGTTGTTCCTTCCTTTTATCTATCCTCCTCCGTCTACTCAACTCCTACCTTCTGTCTATCCTACCCATTCATAACTCCGTTTCTCACACTTGTATACTCTATATATCATATATCTTTCTTTCTGTCTCTTCCATCTTCTCAACTCTATCCTTCTATCCATCTTATCCATTCATAGCTCTGCTCCTCTCCCTTGTATATATTATACTCTATATTCTTCCTTCTATCTTTCACTCTACATCATATATCCTTCCTTCTGTCTATCCTCCTTCCATCTACTCTACTCTATCCTTTTAACTTACCCATTCATAGTTCTTCTCTCACTCGTATACCTATCCTTCTTTCTGTCTATTCTTCTTCCATCTATACTCAAATTCTACCTTCTTTCAATCTTACCCAATATCTCCGATTCTCTCACTTGTAAAATCTACATTATATATTGTTTCTTCTGCCTATCCTCCTTCTATCTACTTTACTTGTACCTTCTATCTATCTTACCCTTTCAAAGCTCTGCTCACTCAGGCTTTTATCATGCCCCTTATTTGTACTCAACTCCTACCTTCTTCTATATTACCCATTCATAACTCTGCTTCTATCACTGTTATGTACTCTACATCATATATCATTCCTTTTGTCAATCCAATTTACGTTTACTTAACTATATCCTTCTATTTCTGCTTCTCTCACATATTCTCTGCATAATATATTATTCCTTCTATCTTTCCTCCTATTTACTCAACTTCAGCCTTGTATATTCCATTCATAGCTCTGATTCTTTCACTTGTATACTCTACATCCTATATGCGTTCTTCTGTCTGTCCTCCTTCGATCTACTTAACTTCAGCCCTTTATTTTGCTTAGCCTGTTCATATAATATGTGTATCTCTGCATCTCTCCCTTGTATACTACTATATCCTTCCTTCTATCTATCCTCTTCTCTCTTCTCATCTCTTCAAGGTGAAGGTCAGTGGCCTGGAGCACCAAAGGCTAAGCCACCGAGTGAATCTCTTTTTGACCAGGGGGAAACATTGGCTGTGGAGTCCATGACCGGACCGCCACAAATCAATAATGCACTTGATGCAAGTCGCAGCTCATTGCAAAACGAAACGCAATAGTGTTCGGCGGAGACGCGGCATTGATCAGGGCACGAAACCGAATCTGTAGGAAATGTAGCATATTGTACCCTCTTGCGTAGATGTGCAAACATGCAATATGTGTTACTTTCAACTCTGCAGGGACGATAAGTGGGAAAGATGAAAGGAGAAATATATGGTGGGGAATTCAGAGATAAGTGTTAAAATATAGGAACACATTGATGAATTCAGAGAAAGATATGATGATATGGATTGATTCATGTGAATAAGAGAAAGTAAGATTAGAAGTTAATGGAAACAGGAAAAAATAGAATAAGAACAGAACAAAAACATGTTAAAGGATAAAAGGGGGAAAAATATCCCAATGCAAACAAGTAATTACTAATTAAGTACTAGAAAATGATAACAAAAAGAGAGGATATCCTAATGGTTAACCTTAAAGCTGGTGTATAGTTTGGTAATAAAAAAGGAATCGGCATAAAACCGATCAAATATAGTCTCATGTTGTCCACATTGCACTACAAGATATGTGTGAGAGATCTTGTGATATTTCTTTCATGATTTGTGGTGAATTTCAGTGAAAATGTTTGAAAGAAACATAATGTAATGGTTGTTTTAGCCCTTTGCTGCGATGGCCGCTCACCAGAGCTTACCGCATGGACTGTACGTAACGATCTGTGTGCATCACCCATACAAGAGAATCCCCATTGGTTTTCCACATGAATGCTGAGTTGGTGTTGGGTCCCCGACTTTCCACGTGTTATACTTATATTTATATTGTGAAATAAAGACACTAAAACGAGATTTCAAATAATATGATTTTTTTAAATTATACCGAGTGAGTCAGAAAAACTTTACACCTAGGAAATTGTCAATAAAAAGCAGACAAATTTATAAACCCCAAATTATTATACATATTCTGAAAGAGTAACACCTCCCGCATCTTCTGGTACCACTTTTGTGTGGTATGTCTTTAGGCTTGGATGAACATGACGTATTGTTTGCGAACATGTAAATTTCGAATTGTGCAAGAATGGGAGTAAAATCAAAACAACGAAAAATTAGAAAAAAGCAACTTCATGCTGATTAAAATAGCATAACTTTAAAAACGAAAAGGTCTTGAGCTTATTAAATTGGCAGGGTTGTTGTTACACATATTGACTACACTTTGTATGAAAATTAGATTGATTCGTCAAGTAATCCGAGAATGAGTACACTTCAAAGAGTAAATTGCCACTGACAGACCTAAAAAGGCCTCTTAATACTTTTGAAAAGTGATTATTTCGTCTTTGACGTGTGCTCACTCATGCCTGACTCTACAGATCTATCTCATTTCCATGCAAAATGTAGTCAATATGTGTAACAACACCCCTGCCAAATTATTAAGCCCAAGACATTTTTGTTAAAAAGTTATGCTATTTTAATCAGGATGAATTTGCTTTTTTTTCTAGCTTTTTGTTGTTTTGATTTTATTCCCATTCTTGCACAATTCAAAATTGACATGTTCGCAAACAATGCGCCGTGTTCATCTAAGCATAAAGATATAACACACAAAATTGGTACCATAAGATGCAGAAGGAGTTACTCTTTCGGAATATGTATAATAATTTGGGGTTTATAAATTGGTTTTCTTTTTATGAACATTTTTCTAGGTGTAAAGTTTTTTCTGACTCACTCGGTAGTTATAGGATTCAATCTTTCATATTATTTAACTGTGAATCCATATTAAGGGAGGGGGGGGGGGGGGTTATAGGCAACTGGTACCACACTTCTATTTGGCCAATTTCCAAGGAAATTAAAATAAATAACCCTACAAAACCATATATGGATCTATAGAAAGGTTATTTATCAAGGAATCTTACATACAAATTTACACCAAAAATGGTTAATTAGCATAAATTATGCAAATTTTTCCCATTTTTCACCCAAAACAAGATATACGGAATATCTTACACCTTTGTAAGTCCATTTTTGGTACAGATGTTCTCTAAACATATCCCTAGGGAATGAATGGATTGGAATTCCAAAATGTTCTTTTTTTTTATTGTTTTATGACAGAATTGCTTTTGTTGTATTGTCTTTTAGCTATGTATTCACGACACTTTTACAAGAAAACTAAACTGTGTTCAAAATTCCAATCCATTCATTCCCTAGAAACACATTCATTAAAGAAGTATGCAAAGTTTGAATAGCACCAGACATTACATTCTAGAGTTATTGTATCTTGTTTTGTGCCGAGACAAATTATCAAAAAACTGATTCTGAGAAAAACATTGGAAAACATAAGCTTGTAGTTTCCAATGTATCCAATACATGAATGTTTGATAAATTAAGATGTAATATAAAATTGTTGAAATAAAAGAGTAAAATAAACACCTATGACTTGGAAATGGAACTAAACTGTCAATTAAGGGCTACTGGTTTCAAAGGCAGTGTTAAATACACCATTCAATATACATAATATATTATGAATTAATGACTAATCAAGGAAATTATGTTACATTTGGGGAATTTTCCACCACTTTTTGTTCAAGGTCACGCATGAATTCATTTACAAAAACCCTGATTTTAAGACCTTCTCTTCATTTCTTCATGCTGATTTTTTTTTTTACTTGTAAAGCACACTAGTGTAATAAAATGAAGTGAACAGCAAATTGTTTTCTTGGATGAATTTTCATCAAATTTGGGTATAACCCCCCCCCCCCCTTAAATCTTTCCTTCTCCCAAAACTATACACCAGCTTTAAACTAGAAAAGAAGATGGGTACTTGTGGAATATGAGGAGAATGAGGGAGATAATAAACAGGTAGATGAATTAATATGTGAAAGAAAGAGAGAGAGAGAGAGAGAGAGAGAAAGAGAGAAAGAGAGAGAGAGAGAGAGAGAGGAGAAAAACATCAAATTCATTCATTCATTAAATTTATTTCCATTAAAATAAAAACATAAAAAAATATGTACAGTACATGTACAGGACATTTGTAATCAGTGTTTACAATGTAAAATGGTATGTGAGGGAATCATAGAGGCCAAATAGCCTGTTGGGATGATCCCCATAATATTTAAAAAAATATATATATAACAATTTTTTTTTCAAGTATTGTAAAAAAGAAAGAAAAAAAGAAAAAAAAGAGAGAAATAAAATATATTCATAACAAGGGGAAAGAGGAAGGTGAAGAAATTATGAGAGGAGAAAATAAGTGTTAGTACAGTAAAATATTAATATAATGTACTAATATCTCATTTGCTTTCATTCACATAACCCTCATTGATGTTTGAATTGGCCTGTTGTATGGTACTGTTTTAATGTCATTATGTTAGCTATTCCAAATTAAAGGGTCATAATATTAATAAAATAAATAACCTGTTGAGATTGGTATTCTGTGTAATGGAAGATAAGAGGTGTTGATTAACCCTTGGCTGCGGACCACGTAATATTGCGTGCTTGGCATTTGTACACTGTGCACGGACCACGTAATATTACGTGCTCATGCTATTGTCTGAGCTTTGTCTGTTTTGAAGTGCCAGCACCACGCTGATCATACCAGTACTGTGCAATTAGCACCATGCTGCAGTCAAGTGGTTAAGGAAATGTTAAGAAATGTGAAAAGTACTGTAAATGGGATATTATTTATTACAAGGAAAATAAACCATATTGGAAAAATAGGACAGCATCAGATGAAATGAAATTATTCGGAAGTGATTGATTTCAATTAATTTTTATTTTGTGATTAATATTGGTGTTTCCACATCACTGCCTCTCGATTGTACATGATGATGTGTATGCATCAGAACACTGCTCGGAGTTGGGGGTAATGACCCATGTTACATTGCAGATTACAACAAATAATGAGCTCAAGACAAGTAAGCGTTTTAAAGTGGGAACACAACATTGTATAAGGGAATTTAATACATCAATACATTACGAAGATATAGGGTAACACTGGTAGCTGACTATTTTATTATTTTGATTAAAATATTTGTGTATAGATTTTCCAATTCACATATAATTTCAATGACAAACGATGATTAGTTTAATGATATAAGAAATAAGTGCCTATTAGCCATGGCTTATGAAAGCTATTGTTATATAATTGGGGCCTTTAAAACTCTAGATGTACAAAAAAATTAATGAAAATACACAAATTTTCCTTCAAAACCTTTTTTAGACTTTAATCAACTCAACACAAACTCTGAAGGCCCTGTCTACTACTACTACTATGTCTATTACGTCTACTGCTACTACATCTACTGCTACGTCTACTACTAATATGTCTACTACTACTACTCTACTACTACTACTACCACTACTTCTACTACTACTACTACTACTACTACTACTACTACTACTACTACTACTGCTACTATTATTACTACTACTACTACTGCTACTGCTACTACTACCCTTACTACTACTTTTACGTCTACTACTACTACTACGTCTACTAATACTACGTCTACTACTACTATGTATAATACTTTGTTGCTACTACTACATGTACATCTACTACTTTTACGTCTACCAGTACATTTACTACTTCTATGTCTACTAATACTTACGTCTACTGAATACTCCTACTACTTCTACTACTACTACTGATACTATTTGACGTCTACTACTACTACTACTACTACTACTACTACTACTACTACTACTACTACTACTACTACTACTACTACTACCACTACTACTACCACTACCACTACCACTACCACTACCACTACCACTACCACTACTACTACTACTACCACTTCCACTACGATGACGTCTACTACTACTATGTGTTATACGTCTACTACTTCTACGTCTACTACTACTACTACATGTACATCTACTACTTATACGTCTACTACTACATTTACTATGTGACGTTTACTACTCCTACATCTACTACTACGTCTACTACTACCTCTACTATTACTACTACTACTACTACTACTACTACTACCTTTACTACTAATACGTCTACTACTACTGCTACTAATCAGATTACTGAGACGGCTTCTACTACTCCTACTACGTCTATTACAACCCCTACTCCTACTACGTCTGCTACTACCCCTACTGCTGCTACGTGTACTACTTTTACGTCTAATAATAATAATAATAACTGCTACTACTACTTCTAAGTTTACTACCACTGCACCTGCTACTACGTACTATGTCTATTACTACTACTACTATTACTACGTCTACTACTACTATATCTGCATCTAGTACGTCTACTACCACTTTTACTAAACACAACAAAAAAAGAAAGTTCCCCCTATTTCAGATATCAATAATTTTTGAACCGGGAGGAATTTTAAAAATCTAATTATATGTCCATGTAGGGAATTTAATTAGCCACAATGGGAGAGAATTTTAGGGAAAATCGTCAAGTCATGCTTCAGTGAGCAATGATTGAATGCAAAAATGTCATTTTTTGAAGTTCGCAAGCCTAAAATGGCAACTTTGATTCAATGATAACTGACCCATTTTCAGATTTTAAACATTTTACACGTCAGAATGTATGCAAAACGGGTTTCCCAATATACGGAAACGAAATTTGCGTCAGATTTCACGGTTGAGTGAGCATGCAGCAAAAATTGCCCAAACGGCGATTTTTACTTCTTTGCCATGGTATAATCGATCAAACATGAGGGAATTCCTGTTGTGGAAGTGTATGCAACCAAAATCCATTTATTCACGGTTGAATGAACCCATCAAACAACCAAAAAATAGGCCATTTTAGAATTACATAGAGTCATTTTAGTAATTTTATGCACTAGAAAGCATCTCAATATCATTTTTTGGGTTGCATTTATATTCTTTGGGCACTTGTCAATGATCCTACAGCATTTATTTACAAATTCATGCCTCAGTGAGCACGTGAGACTGGAAAAGCCCTTTTCTCACGTACGGACTAAAATTCAAATTCTTACTTTGAATATAACAATTCTTTTCGGGAGTACATTTTATTTTATTTTCACAAAAATCCCGATGTTTCACGCCTCAGTGGGCACAAGATACAAGAAAATCATGAAAATGAGAAGAAAGTTTGGGGCTTTGACATGGTTCAGTGACTTTTCGAATTCGTAATTTGAATAAAGATCATGTTAGTTAGAGACCAGTTGAAGCTATGTCCAAAGTTTCATAAAATAATTCACAGTCAAACGGACAAAAACTTACAATTAAAATATGCTAAATTTCACTTTTGTTTAGCTTTTGTTAAACCCAGGTACATAAAATAAATGGAGGAGGAAATCAATACCTGACAAATGTCAAATTCGGCCAATTTCATTGATGATTATTGTTAATTCTACCATGAGTTATGTCATGAAACTTGGCACACAGCTTCAACTAATCTCTAACTAACAGGATCGTGATTCAAATTACGTATTCTAAAAGTCACTGAACCATGACGAAGCCCCAAACTTTCTTCTCATTTGCATGATTTTCTTGTATCTTGTACCGACTGAGGCGTTAAACATCGGGATTTTTGTGAAAATAAAATAAAAAATACTCCCCCAAAAGAATTGTTATATTCAATCAAAGTAAGAATTTGAATTTTAGTCCATACGTGAGAAAAGGGCTCTTCCAGTCTCACGTACTCACTGAAGCATGAATTTATAAATAAATGCCATATGATCATTGACACGTGACCAAAGAATATAAATACAACCCAAAATTTTTTATTGAGATGCTTTCTAGTGCATGAAATTACTGCAATGCATTTTCGTAATTCTAAAATGGCCTATTTTTTGGTTGCTTGATGGGGTCATTCAACCGTGAATGAATGGATATTGGTTGCATACCTTCCAAAACAGGAATTCCCTCATGTTTGATCAATTATACCATGGCAAAGAAATAAAAATCGCCGTTTGGGCAATTTTTGCTGCATGCTTAGTCAACCGTAAAATTTGATGCAAATTTTGTTTCCGTATATTGGGAAGCACGTTTTGCATGCATTCTGACGTGTAAAATGTTTAAAATCTGAAAATGGGTCCGTTATCATTGAATCAAAGTTGCCATTTTAGGCTTGCGAACTTCAAAAATTGACATTTTTGTATTCAACCATTGCTCATTGAAGCATGACTTGATGATTTTTCCTAAAATTCTCTCCCATTGTGGCTAATTAAATTCCCTACATGGACATATAATTAGATTTTTAAAATTTCTCCTGGTTAAAAAATTATTGATATCTGAAATAGGGGGAACTTCTTCTTTGCTGATTGTAGTTTTATATCTTTATTATTGCCTTCAAATCTTGAACTACTTTCTGAAATTTAAGTTCTAATTCAAATTTAAATTAATTTTTTTTTTTTTTTGGGGTGTTCGGGGTGTGGTTCGATAATATACAATATAAAATAAGATATATTTCCAAGACCTATATCATGCAATACATCGATCAGACTCTACACCCTATAAAACACAGAAGGAGAGACCGTTTTTAATTAGATCAAGTGTAACATATGGTGGTTCATCTACCTCTCTGTGTAATACTGACCTAATTAATCTACAATTATAACAGATTTAAATGCCAACCGCTATTAATATTGATTAGTGTTACATTTAGAATAAAAGAGAGCAATGTTTTATGATTAAACCCATAACACTTATATCATCATGAGAGTTAATGCCTGTGCTTGTGTGTGCAGAACAATACTAATAAATTGTGATGAAAACCAATGAAGGCAAAGGTATATGGGAAGCACAAAAAAAAAGGGGGGGGCAAAAATTCTTTGATTTTTGGAACTACTTCAAGAATTCTGGTGCAGCCTCCCCCATGTTTACCTCATTACACAACTGGTACCCACTGGCATGTATGTATTATCAAGTGCTTTGGCCAATCATCTTTAATGCATGCCTTGCTAGTAATTATACCGCCTCCTCACGCCCCCCCCCCCACAACACATACACACACATGACAAGACCTTGAATAATACTTAAAGGGGAAGTTCACCCTGGAATTTTATTGGTCTTCAAAAATTAAGAAAAATATAAAAGAAAAATATGAGTGAAGGTTTGGAGAAAATCGACCAAAAAATTATGAAGTTAGAATATTCAAGTTTTTGATTCTGTGACGTCACATGCGAGCAGATCTCTTATGTGTTATGTAGTGTAAATTCCATAAAATGTCATTTTTTTTTCAAAAGAAATATAATTATGTCACCTATGCGGCGCGATATAATCATCAACATATGTTCATATACATGACTATATCAAATCGACCCATTCCTTTATCAAGAACCATGACAAAAAGACAAATTTATGGAATTTACATACACAACCAATGGGAGAGCTGCTCGCACGTGACGTCACACAGTTTGGGAAGTATCAGCGTCGGAAGTAGGAAGCGCGTGGGTGCGTCGTCAAATCAAAAACTTTAAAGTCACTCGATAACTTCATCGCTCATGTTTTGGGTGATTTCTTCAAACTTTCACTAATATTTTTCTATTATTTTTCTTCATTTTTTAAGACCAATAAAATTCCAGGGTGAACTTCCCCTTTAATTTATAGTTCTAAATCTTTTTCTTTTAATTGAGAATTCTTTACTATGATTACTACTTTGCATCTCACTAACCAAGAGTTTAAAGGTGGAATCTCATCTAAGCATGAGGCAGGTTTGAGACTAGTTTATTGGGATGGATTTGAGACAGTTTTGAGACTAGTCACAGATGTTTCGTGAGTCTCTGCGACATCTCATGAGTCGTTTAAAAATCGAAAAATGCTGAAATCTATGATTTGTTTTTCTTCAGAGACATCTCAGCAAAGGAAAAAATTATCGGAGACATCTCCGAGTGTCTCTTCAAAGTGAGATACCACCTTAAAGGAAAATGAAACTCTAGAGCTACAACCCCATGGTAACAATCTTTCATATATGACAGTCAAAATATGCCGTCAACCACCAAAATCTGATCTCCAAGGAAGGAGAACCATCCCTCCAAAGTTGGGTTACCTTGGGTTAGACATCGCTAAGCGGAGGTCGCCATGTTGGCTGGGCTTGAGCAAAACTGTGACGTCACTTGCGAACAACCCCACTAAGCTTAAGCTATGTTTTGTACACACTATACACTAATCACGATTTAATTTTCCGAATCACAATATATAAGTTATAAATTATAAAGAGACATATTGAATAATTGAATATTATAGTATCATGTTTTACATTATTATTATTTTGTTTCTATTCAAACTTATAAAATACAACTCTAAATTTACGATCATCAATTCAACAATAACTGGACGCGTATGCGTGCGCATTTTCAGAAAGCTAGCCAAAGCTGCTTTTCACCGTCGCTACCGCCCGCTGTCGCAGCCGGCCGGGCTGGTATCGGGAGCGATCCTGTCTCTGGTCCGGTCGCTAACACTGGCTGGCTCGACGGACGCGTACGTGTGCCATTGGTTTCATCAAACGCCGAGTACATCGCACATCGAAACATTCAACTTTATCAATCTGATTGTGTCCTTTTGCTTCTTTTATTGTAAAATTGCAGCAGACTACTTTGCTTAGTATTTCTATTTCTCAGATATCTCAGGCCTCTTTTGTGGGTCGGGAAACCGAAAAAAACACTATATTTTGCGCCTTTATCGGACCGATTCCGACAGCCAAATGCTTGACAGTACACCATCTTGCGGAGCCGACTGCACGTAAACAAACACACAAAACGCGCGCTGGCTGGGCGATCAGCTGAGCTTGTTCGTCGATCGTGCGAGTTGTTCGTCAGTGACGTCAAATATCGCAGAGGACCATGGGAGAAATATGCAAATATCGGCAAGATGGCATCTTCCGCGGTAATCTCAAAATCAAGTTGAGTTGAAGTTTGAGATGGCAATATCTTCGGATATAGTCAACGGATTTTCTTCATTTAAGTTTTATTTAGTAAAGTGGAGAATGGCTCGACTTATTAAGGGGTTTTTGCTCTAGCCTTTCATTTTCCTTTAACATAGGATATGCTCATTCACGAATGGCCAGGGATTAAAGTAAAAGTGAGAGCAAATGAATAAAGGATAGAGGGTTGAATTTCCCCTCTGTGTACAGCTTGGCCCCATACTTGTTTTAATTTGCATAATTAGCTGATTACTGTAATGGTTAATTTGGTAACGTATTAAGTATTCACCTTTGGGTATTGGACAATAATGAGGTGGTGTTGAGAATATTGTCGGTGCGGTGTCAACTCCATACATAGTGGCATTACACCCATCATCATTTACCTCCCTCCGCAATATTTTCTGCGACACCATCCCAAATCAATATGCATGTAGTGCCACGGAGGCAGCGTCAAATCTGTATTAGAGGCATGTCTCTCAGGAATCATCAAGTGACGCAGGACCAGTATAAGAGAGGCGGTACCCTCTTCCAAAGAATCGAAGGTACCGGTTTCTCACATCAAGTGGCGTTGAAATCGGTTACACCTCGATTGTTACCGGTGTGATTAAGATGAGGAGGAGTAATGATTTGCCATTAGCTCCGGTAGATTCCTTCTTTTTCCGTATTGGCTATTAATCTGATGTCCCGCTGTAAATGATTTTTGTGGAAGAACGATAGGGTTGGGTGCATATTAACTAGCTGGCTGTATTTCTGCAAGGTATCATAAAAGACTCGTCTCTCCCCAGGGAGTATTTTGTCCAAAATAAGATGTCAGGCATTGCAGAAAGATGCATCTATCAAAAGCTAGCCTGTTTGGGGTTCTCCTTCCATGGCTTGCATTTTTAATGAGCCTGCAATTGCATTGTAATGGCTGCGTTATTGGTGGGTTGGGCCAGCGTAAGAGGTAAAGATATGAGGCCCGGGGCGCAATGGGTTCATCTACCCTCTCTGCTTATAAAAATCCTTCCCCTGCCCCATGAAAATGAGAGATCATATCTGAGCGGTATTCATGAAAGGGCTATCATTCTATCTCTTGTGAGCTGAAGTTGCCTGTATAGTCAAAGAACCATGGACTGTCTATATTGTGATATCCCACGAGCACTGTTCTCACCAGCTCTCGATACTAGCGTGTAAGTCTCACAACTCTTTACTTCATTAGGCTGGGTTCACATAAAAGTATACAGTATTCGGTATTCGCTAAACGATATTCAGTATAGGTTATGCATTATTCGGTATTGGCTATACAGGAATAGCAATCTATTTGGTATTTTGGCACCGATGATATGGACATTTCAAAAGAAGAAAATTGGGTTTTCCTTGGCTGCGAGCCGAGGTTCAGGAGGCTCACGTAAGAAGAAAATAGTTAATAACCTATGGTAGGGGAAATTAAGAACATTTTTATGTACACGAATTGCAGATGAAGGACGGTATACGCAGAAAAAAGTTGAACATGCACGATTCCCGTATACAGTACTATACAAATTTTCCGGGTAGTGCCCTTGTATGTGAACCAGTATTTTGAAATCTTATTGCTCGGTTAAGGAATGTGACTGGTCTGATTTAAGCTATTTGGGCACCCTTGCAAAACGTGCCCGTATACCCGAGCCGTATACTTCTATGTGAACCCAGCCTTGGAGCTCCCTTAACAGACATTAAAGGACTCATCCGGGCTGGAGTTTGCATTGTAAGAAAAATAAAGTAAAATCGAAAAAGCACAACACTGAAAATTTCATCAAAATCGGATTAGAAATAGCAAAGTTATGAATTTTCTTAGGTTTTGAATTTTTTAGGAAACAATCTTCAAATTGGCAAACTGATGATGTCTCAGTCCCCCTACTTTCTTTGTATTTTATTGTATGAAATGCCAATTATCAAGATTTTCTGCGCCAAGGACATAAAAACACGGATTAATCCTTGTGGAATGTTCAAGGTCACAAGTGCTTTTACTTATTTCAGTATGAGGGACAGATTTTCTGTATACGCAATATATAAAAAAATGACATAAATAGGATTTCATATAATAAAATACACAAGAAGTAGGGGGACTGTGACATCATCAGTTTGCTCATTTGAATATTCAAATATTCAAATGAGACAATGACACAATTGCCAAGAACTGTTTTACAAAAAAAATCAAGACCTAAAAAAAATGCATAACTTTGTTATTTTTCATCCGATTTTGATGAAATTTTCTGTGTTGTGCTTGATGAATTTTACTTAATTTTACAAAACTTTTTCATTTCAGCCTGGACTCCTCCTTTAAACAAAATCATATGTTTGGTTCAATTGATATGAACAAATCCTATTTCATAATAATCAGATAGGGCCTACTGCTTCTGGTATTTTTACTTTTTCTAAAAATGGATGATTTACAGAATCAATATAGAAATCTTTAGTTGACACGCTTTCTCTGTCATCTTTTCACTATACGTTTTATAATTATTTCTCAGCTACAATGATACCATTGGCAGTTATGGAATATTTAATTTGAAAAGGGTAATCCCCTAGTTCACATTGGCATTGTTTGGGATGTTTTTGTTTAGTAAGTTTCCATCCCATCTATGATCGCATCATTAGTGTTATTCTCATTTGATTGAATGAACTATGATAGTTACCTCCCATTATAAATGTATCTCATTCATTGGATTTCTGAAAGTTCATAAAGAAATAACTACAATTGACATTAAAAAATTATAAAATGACATTCAGGCATTGCTCTTGAATATGTCTGAGTAAATTATTTCAAATTTTTTTAATCACCTGTTTATTTTTCATGAATATACCTCGTTATGATTTCATTTTCTTTGCCTGAATTTAATAGATAAATAGATGTTAAAGTGATATGAATATCCTAAATTGCATGGCATTGTTTGAAATGATTAATGCTGTCTTCACAGTTGGTAAATTTTCATATTTATTTTTTCGTTAATACTAAATTTTATAATCTCATTTAAGAGCTTTGCATATTGGCCTTTATACTTGATTTGCTGATGTATTTTCTCAATGATATCTCAAATAATCATGGTGCAAATTTGAAAAAAAAAAGAAAACATTCTTTTTACATTATGGAGGGGATCCTTGCCCCATGAAAATTTTTTTTTGAAGAAGTCATATTCATGAACATATTATGTCATAGAGCTTTTGAATTTTTGTATCATAGTAGAATGTAGGCCTACAGTTCTCTAAAACTGATGCTTATCAATGTATAACATTTATGAAAAATTGTCATTCATGTGGTGACTTGCCAGATATGAAAGAGATATAAAACAAAGAGAGGTTTGAATGAGAGGATTTTGATTGAAAATAAAGAAGTCCATCACTGAGGACCGAAGAAAATCAAGACTAACATAGTTTTAAGAGCTTGAAGACCCTTTGCTCAGCAATCAAGACATAGCAAAGAATTACTTTCACAGAGGCTTTCAGAGCTAATTATACGCTTTTAACCTTTTAAAGTGAAATATTGCTATCATCCTTCATTTCCCCCACAATAATCAGAACATTTCAAAAGGATTGTATAACGCTGGGGTGAGCTCTTGATAAAATAGATAAAACTCTCCTTTATTCGTGAACCCTGTCTCGTCGAATCTTGCTAAGGATTCACTTTGCGACTTCATTAATTTAGCTGATTGATCAACTCAATGGCCGCTTTACATGAACAAACAAGAGATTGCTCACTTGAATAGTCCAGTCACAGACGCATTACAATACTCATTGTGTATTAGCCACTCAACGTGAGAACCCGATCAGTAGCGCATTTGAAAGCCATCCGTCTCAATTGAAAGTTACATCAGCGAGAAGAAGTTTATCCACTTTAGAGAAATGATCTAGAATGAAGGAAAAGGGAAAGTCGAATGTGATGGAACACGCTGTCAACCGTGTTGGTCAGATCGAGCATCAAGCTTTCACAGCTCTCTAAGTACCCATATATGATCGCATCATGCGGGGAGACGGGATGGAAATGAAAACCCTGACTTGATTCCCTTCGCACTCCAGCCGGCTGGCAAGACGGGAGAGAGGAAGACCTCAATTTCTTGTGGTCAGCGAGAAGAGTTTAAAGAGGATTTGATTGATTGCGGTTTGGATGTAAAGGCAATTTGTAGAAAACCTCAGAATGATGATTAAATAAACAAAAGAGATAACACTTGTCAATCTGGTTTGGAGTCGCCATCTAACTTCAAAACAATTGATTTCAAAATGCATGTGAATCACTTGAAATGGCTTGTGTAGAAATGAATGTTAATATTGCTTTTAATGAATTTGAGTAATGTAGCAAAATTGTATGCATGTTATTAAATGTTTGATATCTAATTATTTTTAAAAACTATATTACATGCAGGTAAAATATTTTTTGAAAAGGGGATGCCCTCAAAATGCCCTCCTTTCTAGATCTCATAAGATGTAGGAAGGCTCCTTTATAAGGTTAAAGGTCAAAGGCTCCTACATACCGTAAAGGTCAATAAATGCTAATATTACATTATGTCAAAGGTCATGAAAGGCACATATGTGTACATGAGGTCAAAGGTCAAGAAAGGCTTGGAGTAAAAATGACTCATATATAAGGTTAAAGGTCAAAGAGACTCCTACATGAGGTTAAAGGTCAAAGAGACTCCTACATGAGGTTAAAGGTCAAGAAAGACTCCTGCATGATATTTTAAAAATACAATTGAATCCTTGTTTTTATTTGTATTATAGAAATATCACCTTGGAGGGAAGATTTTTATACTTTCCTCAAAGATATTGCTGACTTTAGTAAGTAGCATCTGGGGCAATATTGCATGCTGAGATTTTACAAATGATCTATATGTGTGAAGAATTTGAGAGTAGGAATCAATAATATACCTTTTGAAGTAGCTCATAAAGAAATCCCTGGCCGTATGTTTAAAGGTGGTCCTTCACGAGCATCGCTAAACTAAAACGAGAAATCAAGATGTGCTATGTGTGCTCGCAGCCATATTGTTCACGAAGCTTAGAGCATGACTTAATTTGCATACGATTACACGCCAGCCAATTGCAATCGCGCTGTGAGAGCGATTCGCGATATACAACATGTGTGTGGATACTGTTTGTGTGTATAAAGCACTGTATCAGTGTATGAGTGAATACCTGGGCCGAATTCATTGCAGTGTTCGGTGTTCGGATTTCGAGATGTAATATATATATCATTGCCGATAAGAAATTGGCTCATGACTGCGGCAATCGTTTGGGTGTTCTAGCTTTCGGTTTTTGAACCACTGCGTAAGAGTCGCACATCGTTGGTATGAATGGGCAGCTTGCAAAGTTTGTTACTGCGTACGTATTTTGAACTCCCTCTACACTATGGGGAACGTTCATCTTTAATGTACATCTAGTTTTGTACAAATCAAATCAAAGGTATAGGTTTTGGAAGTAGATCAAATTTTCGCGAATTTTGTGCAACTCAATACCAATGTGACGATAAAAACACAATTTTTCCCCCCATATGGCGGCTACAATTGGGTAAACGCACTATGTTTCTTCCGATCATTCGGTAAAATGAAAAATTGCGGAATTCAAATTACCACACCCAGCGTCAAAAAATTGATCGCGTGAGATTTTCCACTTTTACAGTTATAGTTATATCTCTAAATCTGTACGATCTGAATCAATTTGTTCTCTTCTTTAACTACTTCTTTGAAATTGTATCATTCTTAACACTTCCGCAAGTAATGGCTTGCAATACAGAATATATCATTTCACACAGTTTCCCCTTCATTTATGAGTGCATTTAAACAAAATCATGTAGAAAGTTTATATATTTGAGGACTTATCTTGATGTTTTGATATCCTTATGAATATGATGATGTAGCTTTAAGATTACCCATATTCTCCAGAGAAAATATTTGCTTTCGTTACCAAAGGAAATATTTAATTTTTGTATGTGTATGTGAGTCATCAAACTACATTTATCCAATTTACATATTAATGTATGAAATTATCTAGATTCTTTCTCAATAAACCCCCATTAGCATTTAGATTAATATTTCTGATGGAGTCCCCCTCCTAGTAAATTAGGCATAACTTAGAAATGTTTTGACTGCATGACACATGTTATTTGTTCTTACCACTGAATTTACACTTGGGATGAATTGCTGTTACAATTTTTTACTTTATACATATAGCATGTATAGGTGTTAATGAAACTTAAAAAAAAAATCTTTTAGCACATCTGAATTTATGAACAAGAAACCATTTTTATAAACCTTTTATTGTGCAAACTAGATGAAAATTTCATCAAAACACCACATTTCATAATGACAATAAAATGTGTCTGAAATGCCACCCTATTTTGGATTTAAAAAAAAACAACAACTAAGTTTTAGAGATTAATACATTCCAAATGTGTATAGTATATAATTAATCTAAAGATGAAATGAGACTCCTTTTTGTAATCATAATTGTTTTAGTTTTTTTTCTCTGCCTCTGAGTTTTTCCTGTTTCCATCTTGCTCTTGTAGCAAAATATTTAAGCTCAAGCTGGATAAGAAATATTAACTTTGTATGAACACCCTTTACAGAGATGACCATTCTTAATAGTAGAACAGTGCCCTGTAACACAAAGACTTACAATGGATTTTTTATCGGTAGCCTCATCATGGACAAGGTGCTCCAAAGTTGATGATCTTATTCCTAACCCTAGCCCTAACCCAAATCTTAATCATATCCTAATCCAAATCCATGACTGTACCAGAGATTAAAATGAGGCTACCAAGGAAAAAATCAATCGTATCTTTTTATCAATCGTAAGTCTTTGTGTTACAGGGCACAGATAGTGATTTTAGAGAAGGAATCTGTTGCCAGATCATATTTGTGAGTCAGCAATCAAATTTGTATCAGCTTCATCATGTCATATCAAGTATTTTTGGAGGGAAAATTTGACTGTAATCTCGAAACGTATGGAGATAGAGAGAGAGAGAGAGACAGGGAGAGACAGAGAGAGGAGGACAGATAGAGAGAGAGAGACAGAGAGAGAGAGAGAGGGAGAGACAGACAGACAGACAGACAGACAGAGATAGAGAGAGAGAGATTTTATTTTAAGGAGGAGAATATACATAACATGGAGATGCATGTATAAACATATTAAGATGAAAATAATTAAAATTACAGAGAGAGAGAAAGAGGGAGGGTTGACAGGTATGCACACAGGAAAAATGATATGAAATAAAATAGAGACACAAAATAGACTAGGGAAAGAAAGGATGAAGAAAATTAAGATATTGGTAGAAAGATTTTAAGATCAAAGATAAAGAGATGGGAGGTAGAAACAAATTGAAATATAGATAAAGAGAAGAGTGATTACCATGAATAAAAAAGCAAACTGCTAAATTGATCAATATCTACACAAATATAACAGTGCATAAGTGTATTTATGCAACAGAGTACCAAGAAGCTTTAAAAAAAAATTTGAAGAAATGAATTGGTACAAATTACAGACTAAAACTTGGACCATCCTCAAATTGAGAGATATGGTAAGAGAATATCTAAATGAGGAAAAGAACATAAACTACTGTATAAGTGGTTATTTTCGCGATGACTTTATTTTCGCGAATTTCGCGAGTTGGTCATTGCGAAAATTTCCACTTTAGTACAAGGCTATTTATAGTAATGAAGTCATCACCGAAATCGCGAAATTTTGCTCCTGCGAATTTCCCCAACTAGTCCAAAATCGCGAAAATATCTGGACGCGAAAATATTGGCTTATACAGTATACAATGTGAAGAAGATTATTGAAAGATGTGAGGGGTTCAGGACAAAAAAGATGCTTATTTTCTTGAATACAAGAACAGGATGAGAGAGAGCGAGAGTGTCCAATTTATCAAGGCTTATTACTCAAAGACGCACCCTATCAAACCATATTCTGTAAATACTGTATGTCTATATATGTCTGTTCTCATCTTTGTGACTCAGCAATTGTACTTAATTCTTTTGAATGACGGGCTTGGAAGATATCTTCTTCAAGACACAAGTTATATGGAACCAGGGAAGAGAGAAAGTACAGTTGATACCTGGGGGTAGAAAGAACAAGTGACATTTCTTGTCAAATCTTCCAAATTAAGTGTTTTATCCAAGCAATGAATTGAAGTGGGTTGGAATCCAGCCCAGCACTTTTCTTTCTCTTTTACTTTCTTCACTATAGGTATGCATGTATGTACAGCTCTACTTTTTATATTCACATTGCTGTCCCTTTTAGATGCTTGCCCTCAGTGCAGGCTTCGGCATTTTTCAAACATACAATTAGATGGGTAGGAACGGTAGCAACTTAAAAGTACATAAATATTCAAACAAATTTAGGCTTGAAGTAAGAAAGTCCTGCCCAAAATGAGTTTATTCATTGAGTAGGAAATTCGATTAATAATCCCACCTAGACTGGGGTAAAGGCTAAGGTTAATATCTGCATAAATTTGCCAAACATGGATTAAATCTCTAGTACATCAAACATATTTCGTTTTTAAATTCATTGTTTTACTTGATCAGAAATAGAAGCAGGGGTTGTTTACTTATCAAATTTATGTTTCTTCTTCATATTTGTTCATTTATTTATTTATTTAGAGAAGAAAGTAGATCAGTCAGGGTTCAACTCTTGATATGTCAGGCATTGTGTGAATAATAGTCTGTTCTAAAGATGTCTAAGAAGTAAAACAAACAGTGAATCATGGCTTGTGTGCATGAATTTGCTTTATTCGAGTACATGCTTCCAAATATTTCCATGGTGAAATGAGTGAACTCTATTATCATTATAGAAAATAAAGGTAGTATAATACGCTCTGTGATTGGTTGGATTGGTGTCACCTGTCGTTCAACATTTTGGTATGTTGAACGGTTATGTTGCACGATTAGGAATTCCATGTTAAAATAAATGAGAATGGGTCACTCAACTAATTCCACTTGCATATTCTAATCATAAAAGTGTATGGTTTAAGCTAATAACTTTAGATACACGCTGCAACGATGTACGTCATTCCAGGCCTTAAATTTCGTCAGATTTAGGGCAAGGCCAATTTTTCATAGGGCACTTTTTCTTAAGTAGGCCTACAGTACAAATGCATATGTCTAGAAAAGGGCACCAAAATCTCCAAGGCCAAACAGGGAATTTTGGAAGGGGCACTAAGGTCAGTGAGGGGGGCATCTAGGGCCATGGCCTTCAATTAATTTAAGCCCTGTCATTTCACACAAGACATCAAGTTGAAGACAATTTATTATTATTGGAGGTATGCCCAAAATCTAGGGGTCTATTTACTAAAATAAATATAGCATTTTCTATTAATGCAACATTACTGGACTACAGTCTGTTTCAAATAAAATGTTACAGTTGGAAAACATTTTTTTATAGTATGAAGATTAATTACAACCTGGTATTGTTGGGTATTTTCATAAAGCAGGAAAATCAGACTTTGTTCTGCAATTTTTTTCATCACATTTGGTGCAGTATTTTTTGAGATATGACTAATTTTCTACAATCAAGAAAAATCCATTTTTCGCACGCCATCCCATGCCTTTGTGTATGATTTTGCCTAATGACCGTGAATTCGGCGCTCCAGAAGAATAGAAGTGCGTAATTTCGATTTGTTCCTCGTCGCACAAAACTTAGCATAACTTTTGTTTTACGATTGCAAATTATACACGACACAGCGCATCAACAAGAAAAATCTTTTGGCTTTAATTTGACACCACAAACACACATAATATGAAAAGATTTTACACCTAAATGATTTTTTTCCCCGACTGTACCATTTTTTTTTTACACAGACTGTATATGAACTCCTATGACTTTGTAGAAACAAACGTGCCCTCAGAGAAAATTTAGTATTTGTCGTGCGCATAATCCTGTATGTTGCATGATAGATCATGCAACATTCAAATAATATTAAACTCACAAATAAAGAAAAATTCCAAACGTAGATTCTGAACCTTGTCAATTTTCAATGGACTATCATCAAATGACAGTTTTATTTAATTTATTTAATTATTCATAGGAGGATGTAGAATATCATCTCATTGTCACATTCTTAAATTTTTGCACTTTCTTTGAGTATCCTTTTGGCAGAGGATAAGTCTTAGAGAGGTTCATAACAGATCTCATTCAATCTAATTATGTAAATTTCAAGTGTGGTAATGCCTCGTTTGATGGATGAATGTCTTCAATTATTCTTTTTTTTTTATTAATGTGTTCACATTCTTGCATATCATATCTCTTTTTAACTGATCTTATTAAATCATATTATGTAAATTTCAGGTTTAGTAATGCACATTTTGATGGGTGAATGTCCTCAAATAATGTTTCTTTTGATTTTTTTTATAACACATTTGTGTATATCATATATAATCAGCAATCATTTCTACTCTTTATGTATGGTTATCATTCCGATGGGGGCAAAATCAATGTTTAGGGTGGTATATGACTTCGCGGAAACAAAAAGGAGGCAGATTTGCCAGCATGGCATTGCACTAGATCTGTCTCCGCGACAGATTTTTTTGTGCCACAGGTGACAGATCTAGTACAAAGCCATGCTGGCTTATCCGTCTTTTGTGCCACGTAACCTTTTGTACGTGGCACAAAAGATTTTGTCAAGGAAAAATCTAGCACAATGCCATGCTGGCAAATCTGTCTCAGTTTTGTTTCCGCGAAGTACGATACCACCCTTAGTAAACTATTTTAATATGGTACTCCTTGCAAGTATTATATTGTTGTTATGAAAAAGAAGTAGGTAATAGATCTGCTATACAGGTATTATTAAAGTAAAATATGCTCTTATCTAAACAAGAAAAATGAAATATGAGAGGCATGCCCTAAGTTTTATTCATTATTTGTAGAACTTGTGGGTCATTCTTGACTTTACTTTGATTTTAAAGGTTTACAGAGGTTATCAACATGGAATGATACCTAAATGTTCAGTTTTCACACTTGCAATATAACACTGAATATGGAATATCAATAGTTAATCTAAACAATTCTATAAATATAGCCCTTTATATTTTTTTTTCACTTTATATTTTTTTTTTCACTCATATAAGCAGAGTTATTTTAACTGCAACAAATATTTCATTTTATCTTGTTTATGTCCATTCTTATATTAATGTTTCCAGCAGATTTTACCCTTATGTTAGGCCTTCACAGTCAAAAATAAAAAAGGAAAATTGAGAAAAACAGTTTCTCTAGGAGTCTAGTTTAAAATCCATATTTTTAGACTGTCTTTATTTGATTTAATGATGATGTCCCGTTATCACCATCCATCCGACCGGTAGACTCTGTAGACCAGTCATTGAAGTATGCATTAATGCAATCTCAAGCATTTAAAGAGTCAAGAGGGGTGAGGAGGATTGGTGGAGGTGAGATGGTTGGTTGGTAGGAGAGAGGATGCGGAGATCCACAGAGACAGAGACAAAGATGGATGGAGGCAAATACAGCATGTGCAAGAGAAACAAACATCTAATATAGAAAGAATATATAGGAAAAGGAGGCTAAATGGAAAGAAATATATAGGAAAAGGAGGCTAAATGGAAAGAAATGTAATAGGAAAAGAATGTGAAATAGAAATTGATATATTGGAAGAGAAGGTGAAATAGGGAGAAATACATAAAAGGTGAAATAGATATAAATATATAAAGGAAGAGAATGTAAAATAGGGAGAAATATATAGAAGACGAAATAGATATAAATATATAAAGGAAGAGAATGTTAAATAGGGAGAAATATATAGAAGGCGAAATAGATATAAATATATAGGAATAGAAGGAAAATAGAATATATAGAGGGGTGATGATTGTCGGTGTTGATTTGGTTGGTCGGAGAGAACAGGCAAAGATCGACTGAGGCAAATAAAGCATGTGCAAGAGAGACAATGCATGGAAGTATAGAAAGAGAAGGTAAATTGAAACAAATATATAGGAAAAGAATGTGAAATAGAAATTAATATATCGAAAGAGAAGGTGAAATGGGGAGAAAAATATAGAAGGTGAAATAGAAAGAAATATATAAAGGAATAGAAGGTGAAATGATAATAAATATATAGGAATAGAAGGAAAAAGATAATAGAATATATAGAGGGGTGATGATTGGTCAAGGTGAGTTGGTAGGTAAGAGAGAAGAGAAACTAGACAAATACTGTATGTGTAAGAAATATGATCCATAGAAATATAGGCACAGAAATGTGAAGTAGTAAAAAATTACATAGGAAGAGAAGGTAAAATGGAAAGAAATATAGAGGAAAAGAAGGTGAAATTAAAAAATAATGGAGGTGAAACGGAGAAATATATAGGAAAATGAGGCGTAATGGAAATAAATATATAGGAAGAGAAGATGAAGTAGAAAGAAATAGAGAAGAGAAAGAGAGAGAATGGAAATGAGAGAGACACAAAGTAAAATGGCACTTGAGATATTCAGAAATTGTAGAAAAGACATAAGTTTAATGATAATATATAGGAGCGAAAAATGCATGAATGTCAGAGTGAGATAGGGAGAGAGAGAAGAGAGAGTAAATATGTAAAAGAAAGAGGGAGGGAGAGTGAGTGTAAGAGAGATGGATGGAAAGGATTACCTGAGTGAGAGACATCACCAGGCCTATGACCAAGGGATGACTTCTTGTGGTTAGTTAAAACAGTGGAGGACTAGAGGGAGTGGTATAAGAGTGGTTGGAAGATGTCTCCCATGCCCTCTTCACTGTTTCCTCGCTCAACAAATCCCCAAGCTCCGCATCCCATCTCGGTGTCTCTCATCCTCTAGAAGGAGTAGGGAGGATGGGAGACCCATTGGGAGCAGTTCTCCTAAATGCATTCTTAATCAAGGACTTCATCACTTGGTATCTGACTTACCTCAGGGACTCCTTCAATTGTAGGGTCAGATTTTGTATCTCTTTATAGTGCATCAGTTTTTAATTTTTGGATAATAAGCATCACTTCTGCTTTAATTGTAGAGTTAAATTTTGTATCTCTTTATAGTGCACCAGTTTTTAATTTGGATAGTCGGCAAAATAATTTATGACGGCTGCCTCTTAGCGGTACCCAGATATTAATTTCATATTTTGGGCCTTCTTATTTTACCTTGCCATCAAATAATCGTATTTATGATTTTTCAGTACTTAGTGTTTGGGTTTATTTTATTTTAGTTCAAAGTGATATTTGACCTGAAATTTTTTAATATGACAGGGTTTATTATTTTAAAAAAGTGTTGGATTAATGACATGTTGTTGTCAGTAAATTCTCAGTCTGTTTGCCTTTCATACTAATTAAAAGTTTAAAAGAGGAGATATAAATGAAGAAGCATATATGTATTTATCAATCCATTTTGACGACCGAAAAACTGTAACTATACCAGTAACACAAAGGTTTGCAATCAATCGCAAAATGACAATGGCCAATCAAGATAAATGTTGCATTCACTTTAGGTACATTTATCAGCAGCCTATCAGAATAGTTCTTTCAAATTTCAAATGGATCACAAACTTTTGTGTGACAGGGCCCTAAATTTTTTCTATAAATCTGGATACCCCTGCGTATTGCCGGTAGGATAATGTATTACAAATAACGATTGATATCACCTGGTTCTTAACAAATGTAGTTTCAAGGTTTCACAAACCATTTCTATTTTTTCTTCTTTTACAATGCGCAGGATTGCTGCAATCAGGAAGGAGCGTTCGCGGGACGCAGCCCGTTCCAGGCGTGGCAAGGAGAACTATGAGTTCTACGAGTTGGCCAAACTCCTGCCCCTTCCTGCAGCCATCACTAGCCAGCTGGACAAGGCATCTATCATCAGGTTGACCATTGGGTATCTTCATATGAGGCACTTCTGTCTCCAGGGTGATCCTCCTTGGCATAACTACCCAGAGAACATCCCAACACCAACTAATTCTTCCAGACACCTCTCAGTACTGCAAGGTAAGCAATGGTAGATCTTGGTTTGGGATCATCATTACATCATCATTTTACTGAATGCAAACATTGTCACTTCCTGATATTTCTGTACAAAGTGAAAGCAAATACATTAAATCCACAAAAATAGAAGGAAAGTAAAATATGTTGAAGTGAGATGCAAAACTGTTAGATACAGAAACAGCCCGATTCCATTTCTTACTCGGATGCTAAATGACAGAGTTGATTACAAAGAATGATATTTAATGCATTATTCTTAATATTAGATTCTATATGCATTGTATTTTTTATTGTTCTCTTTCAGCTTTCTCTCCTTTCTGTCTTTCTTTCTTTTCCCCCCTCTATATACACATCCGTTATTCCTTTCCTATCTGTCCTCGTCTTTCTTTTCTCCTCTTCAGGTCTGCTTATTCACTCTCTCTCTCTCTCTCTTTACATGTCTCTCCCTGTCTCTGTGTCTCTCTCCATTTCCAGCCAACTTACTTTCTTTGTATCCTCTGAGGTTTTATATATTATTATGTTGAAATTTGATGCTTGTTATGCATTGAAGTATATTAATATGATTGTAATCAGTTTTGTAGTTTTATCATATACAATTCCACTTCCTACATGTACTTACCTGTTATATTAAAGATGCACGTTCCTCATAGTGTAGAGGGAGTTCAAAATACGAACGCGGTAACGGACTTTGCAAGCTGCCCATTCATACCAACGATGGCGACTCTTACGCCGTGGTCCACAAACCGAAAGCTAGAACGCCCGAACGATGCCGAAGTCATGAGCCAATTTGTTATCGGCCTTGATTCGACTGCTCGCATGCTCGGATGCATATGCATATACATCTCGAGCTCCGAACATACAGTGCTTTTTACACACACACACACACGCTTGTACGCTAATCACACTCACATGCAGCGCGATCGCGATTGGCTAGCGCGTGTTTGCATAAAACCGTATGCAAATTAAGCCATGCTCTTCGCGAATAATTCGTGGAACAATGGCGGCTTGCACACAGATCGCATCTTCAGTCCTTGTTTTAGCTAAGCGATGCTCGTGCAGGTTTGCCTTTAATTTTGTAGTTAAGATATGTTACCGATTAATTAATAGTGCAATAACCTCTCGCGGAAACATGCATATTTTGAACATGAACTTCCATGGCCTAAAACATCATCAATAACTCGTATAATTATTTTAATGAGAAATGTGTGCTATATAATATTTGCGTTACTTAAATTCAAAACTTTTTATTATAATATATCATCTATTGTCCCAATTTGTAAATCAATACTTAAGACTTGAAGTTTTTTTTGTTTACTTAGTTACCATGGGTATTAGGCCAATTCACATTTCTGATTTACAAGCTTTTTTGATCATCGAGTTTTGCTACCCAATAATTCATACTATTAGAATTGTTTGCCGTAAAACCCATTAAAAATGAGCTCCTTAGACTATTAGGATATCTGCTTATTTATACTGTTTCTTTATACCTAAATCGCCTTATATCATTTATCCGTTTATTTGACTCTTTTTAATTCATCGTCCCAATGATCTTAAATTTACTATCTTTCTGTCATTATGAATATTCTTATGTCTTATTTAATTAAGGATATCATTTTGTTTGCAACTTTGCCTGATATATGTTTTATTGTAATAATGATATAATATTTATATAATTACCACTTTTATTGTTTGTAAACTTGTCACAATTCGGCCTAACGGCTGCGATGATGAAGATTAATAAAACCAATTCAATTCAATTCAATATACTCTCGAGAATTCCCGGTTTTTAAGCAAAAACTCAAAAATATAAGGACCTGGTATATATGGCATATACAGTATTGTTGCAGGTTTATTTCAGATATAGGATTAGGGTTGTATGTTAAGAGACAAATAGTTATAAACTCTGAATTTAGGTAACACCCTTCAGACTATGAGTACAGTGTGAAGACATGAAATTGATGTAACTAATAATTGTTATTTTCAGCGAAAATTGTCTCTTTTTGGAATAGACATCAAAAAGGGCCAGGCTATTATATTCCACTCTCATAATATTTTCATAACTTTTCTTTTGTTGTAGGACGTTATCCACATGTCCAAACTGGAACCAATGCCATTGCAAGAGAAGTATATGAACATCATCTTGGTAGTCATATATTACAGGTAAGTACATGGTAGACCACTTTAACACATTGGATACCACTTTCATTCATAGGTCTAGATCAAATCCAAAAGAATTGCATTTGATAGATGAAATAACCAAGAGCAGGGGCTGTGGAATGTTTCTGAAAGCAGGGTGCTGAACATGCAAAAAATCAACCATTTTTACACTTTTTTGCACACGTTAACCAAGTCCCTCAGGCCCCCCCCCCCCTCCTGCAACATGGACCCTATAAAGCCTTTGTCATATTTGAATCAATGAATATGTATTTTATATGGCATTCCCTGATTGACCAACACAAACGAGGCTATTAAAAGATAATTGATTACCCAGATATCATTTGTTTTCACTTGTGTAAATATCCTTTTAATTAGTTGGAAATGTGATGTTTGGATAAAAACTTTGTATAGCTTTTGAGAAGTACCTGAGAAAACAAATATTGAAGTGATATAATTAGCTTAATGATCTGGATAGTATCCAAATGTTTGAGCACTAATGATAATAATTGTATTATTGCGGTCAATGTATAATGGTTTATTTTCCCTTTTAAATACAATTACCACCCTTTTATTTCAATTTCAGAAATATATGTTTAAAGTTTAACAAAGTCATGTGTCAATAGATATGTCTACAATATGAGATATACTACCATTGCCATTCAATAACAGCAATAATAATAAGCATAATGATTGCAAACATGACCAATTGTAATGATCATACCCGTTCAAAACAAAATTGAAATTATCACTATAACATATTTTGTGAAAAGAAAGCCCTTTCCAGTTGCTCATGCATATTTTCTCTCTAAAAAATTGGGATTTTAATTTTTGTAGATATTTTTATGTATGTTGTTACATCTTCAATGATACAGTTCTATGTCATTGTAATAAAAATATTGTCTAATATTATTGAGGACTTAACTTTTTATCTTTCACAGGTCTGAAAAAAATAATATTATATCGTAAATATTATATCAGTTTTATGTAATATTTTGGGGGATTAATTGATAATGATCATTATGTGTAAACAAAATTAAACCTCATTTATAGCAAAAATATTCTATCTGCATGTTTATCAAGGTGTTTCTAGGTTAATAAAACTTATTTTTGAAAGATTAATAACCTTGAGATTCAATAGTCTGGACCAAATATAACAAGCAATATTACCTGCAGACATACATGTACATACAGATAGACACTTACAAATGTAAATGTTTGAAAAATCTCTCAATAAAATTACATCAAATGTGTTTGTTACTGACAAGGCTGGATTGTCATACAATGAAATAATTAAGAAATTTTGTTGAATGTGAAATGGGTAATGTAAAGGAATCTAGTAGAAAAAAAAAACTGTAGACCTAACAGACAAAGATTTTTTTTTTGTTTGTTTGTTTGTTTTTTTTTTTTGGGGGGGGGTTAGAATACATGTACATATCTATGATTAAATGTTCTGAATTTTATTGGATCTATGATAATCTAGTTCTTTTGTGCAGCACTGAGCATAATAGGAATATAAATTGATCATTATGCTTGGCCATATTTACCATTGCGTGAAGCGAACAGCAGTATTAGTTTCATTCATATTTGTTTGTTTTTGGTGCTCTAACGTTTGAAAGGTTCCATTTGAGTTCACCAAACCTTCAGGTAATCTTCATTTAAGTAATTTGTGATTCACAGGTGCATGTATTTTCTTTTATTTATTTTGTAGCCGAACCCAGTGGCGCAGGGAATTGGTGTGTCAGCCAGGTGCGCGGGTTTGGCCAAACAAACCGCTAAACAAAGACTCAAACAAACATTGTATCAAAATAAATATAGGAATTTAATCTCTTACCTAGTTTTATCAATGAAGATATTTTTAAAATCATGAATACATCATGAAATCTGGATAGTAATGTCAAATTTGAATTTGGAAGTGATTTTGATTGTAAAATGTGTTTCATTATAAAAACCATAGAGAATGAAAGTATGAAATGTTAAAGCTTGAAATTAACCTTAGTATGAATACAACTTAGGTTGTATAGTTTGGCAGAAGTTAACATTTATATCCTGTACCTGTTAGCTGCATCAAGCAGCCACAGCGGTTCACAGTATCAATCTAGTTATCTTTTTTTTTTCATTTCAGAGCTTAGATGGGTTTCTGTTTGCTTTATACAGAGATGGTCGTTTCCTCTATATCTCAGAGACAGTATCAATATACCTTGGACTCTCACAGGTAATAATTACACATTTTATGTCTTATAGGACGTGTAACATAAAAATTTACAATCAATTGTAAATTGATAGTAGCCAATCAGGATATTTGTTTCATAGACTTCTTGCATGAAAGTCTCACTGTGAACCAATCACAATGGTTGTTTCAAATTTGTAATTGATCGCAACTCTTTATGTTACAGGGCAATAAATAAATAACACATTAAGTGAATATTTCAGCGTGCTTTCAACTTAAACTTTAACACATGAAGTCAAACAAATGTGATTATTATTAGTCTACCATAATAATTGGAATGCAGTGTATACAAAATTATAAATTAAAGAATAAATGCAAAAAGAGATCTGCTGAATCTGCTTATCCAAGTGGAGAAAAATTGATTTAAAAAAAAGAGCCTGATTTTTCGATCCTGTCTGTGGCGAAGATTCTGCTAGGATTTAAAGCTCAAGCTCTTTTTTGACTCAAATAGTAAATAAATAGAGAAGAAATATTGATATTTATACTGATGAAAAAGGAGAAGGAAGTGTGAAGATACAAGAAAAAGAAAGAAATAATGACCTATGGGCTGGGGTTTGCAAAACTGAAATTCTCCACTTTTGCTCTGAAGCATGCAAACTCCCTTAGCTAACCGTGTAGAAATTGCACAACACCAATAGTACATACAGTATACAATATGATAGGTAGTTGTATTTTTTTTTTGTTAACACATTAAAAAAAAAAAAGAGGAAATGATATATAATTGTTTTATGATATATGATATACAAATGGATTGATTCTTTAACAATAGACAAAGGAAACTTTATATAAGTTCAAAATATGCATAAACATATTTTTAACATTTGCTGTATATCACAATTTTTTTCCAATTATATCAGGCACAGATTCTACAAAAATGCTAATGGCAGACAAGGGATTAACTTGTATTCAACAAATTGGTTATTTTTTTCAACAATTTGGGAATACCTTTGTATTCACTGGATACTTTGAAAATCATTATTTATAGGTAGTCTAACTTCCTCCAGATGAAACTTATAAATTTGTGGATATCTATAAAAAATTCTTTCATATTCCTGTTTTGTCAATTGATAGGAGACATGATATCCCAGTTGAGAATGTGATTTTTCCTTAACCTTAGTTTAGAAAAAAATAATTGTGTATATATTCCTCACTTCGGCATTATGTGCTTCTTTATCCTGTAAATACTTTCATTAAAACATACACTTGTTGATATTCTAAATAAAGAACTTGTTTCTGTACAGTCCTAGGTTTATGCAAACAAGTTATATCTTAATATAAGATAAAACAAATTATATGCTTTTTAGCAATGCAATAAAACAACATGCTCTACTCAAGTCATTTTAATGAGTACCTGAATTAAACAAGTTGATTGCACTAAATTCCTGGGACTTTACATAGACAGTGATTTATCTTGGAATCACACACTTATTTATCTGAGCAGTGGTCCTCTCAAGAAATACCGGTATACCTTAACAAACTCAAACACTTCTTTCCTAAGAGGATTTTATTGTCGGTATATTCTACTTTAATTATCCTTACTTAAACTATGGAATTCTCGCGTGGGGAACGCCTCTGTTAAATTTGATAAACATTCTTTTCCGCGTACAAAAGTGTGCGATCAGAATCTCAATAATGTAGGATATCTTCACACACTAATAAACTGTTTCATATCAACAAAATTCTAAAAATATCAGACTTGTTCTTTTTTAACGTAGGTATATTTATGTACGAATTATCAACCAATAGTCTACTTAATCTTTTTACAAATGTTTTGAAGGAATAGATCTCTTACATACTTATCCTATAACGTCAGAGCAACGCATATCACCTTCCACGTACTCGAACAATTTTTGCCCAAAAAACTATCATGTATATAGGACCTAGTAACTGGAACGCCCTCACTACAGAGATTATTGAAAGTCCGTCTTTATAATACTTTTAAACGTAAACTAAAAGAACTTCTTTTTAAACGTATGATGTCAATGTATAATGAGATACCACGAACCAGATTGTCACTTTTATACTATGTTTTGCATGTATGTTTGCTAACAAAAATACTTTTATTATAGAAATGTTTCTGTTACCATGCTGAGCATTTATTACCCTTGTACAATGTATTACACATCTAATAAGCTAAGGATAAGACTATAACGAACTGCACATTTTTTTCTTTCTTTACTTTTTTATTTCATTTCGTACTTTGATTGGTCATGATTAAATATTCATATCCGTTCTCTATTCATTACCGCTATCATATCATTGGGGCCTACAGCCTTACAAGCTTGCTTTATGTAGTCCCATCATGTTTCTCTTAATTAATTTCTACTTCATATTGGCCATTTATACCTTTATGTTATTTTACATATGTATTATTTTGTTCATTGAATATACAAGATAAAATACGAAGATTATATGGCTTTTGGCAATGACAAAAAAATGCTTCCTACAGGTAAATACCAAGGTCAATTTTAATGATACCGTGATACAACAAATGACTAATCAGCGTTCACTGATAAATTTCCCTGAGGACTCATTACATAGAACACGATAGATTTTATTCTACGTGGAAATCACACAAGCTTGATTTATACTGAGCACGTGGTTCTCTCAAGAAATACCGGTATACGCTCTAACAAACTCAACACTTCTTTTATTTCCAAGAGGATTTATTGTCGGGTATATTCTTCTACTTTAATTACTCCTTACTTAAACTATGGAATTCCTCGCGGTGGGGGAACGCCTCTGTAATTATGATAACATCTCTTTTTCCGCGTAAAACAAAAGTGTGCGATCAGAATCTCAATAATGTTAGGATAACTGTCACATCTAATTAAACTGTTTCATATCAACAAAATTCTAAAAATATCAGACTTGTTCTTTTTTAACGTAGGTATATTTATGTACAAATTATCAACCAATAGTCTACCTTAAATCTTTTTACAAATGTTTTGAAGGAATAGATCTCTACATACTTATCCTACACGTCAGAGCAACGCATATCACCTTCCACGTACTCGAACAATTTTTGCCCAAAAAACTATCATGTATATAGGACCTAGTAACTGGAACGCCCTCCCTACAGAGATTATTGAAAGTCCGTCTTTATATACTTTTAAACGTAAACTAAAAGAACTTCTTTTTAAAACGTATGATGTCAATGTATAATGAGATACCACGACCAGATTGTCACTTTTATACTATGTTTTGCATGTATGTTTGCTACAAAAATACTTTTATTATAGAAATGTTTCTGTTACCAGCTGAGCATTTATTACCTTGTACAATGTATACACATCTAATAAGCTAAGGATAAGACTATAACGAACTGCACATTTTTTCTTCTTTACTTTTTTATTTCATTTCGTACTTTGATTGGTCATGATTAAATATTCATATCCGTTCTCTATTCATTACCGCATATCATATCATTGGGGCCTACAGCCTTACAAGCTTGCTTTCATGTAGGTCCCATCATGTTTCTCTTAATGTAATTTCTACTTCATATTGGCCATTTATACCTTTATGTTATTTTACATATGTATTATTTTGTTCATTGAATATGTATACCGATGTAACATGAGAGATATGGAAATAAATGAAAATGAAAAGGAGTGAATGTCATTACTTATTACAATAATAATAATAATTATTATTACATATTACTTACATCATATTCCCAATGAGGCCAATTATATCTATAATATGAATAAGAGTATATAATCATAGGTTAAGTTATATCAAAATACTTTTTCAAAGTTATATCTTTTTATTTTTCTTAATGGGTTTTGTAATTAAAGCATTAGAAAGGATAATCATTTACAACATGAGGTCAATGCTCACTCATCTTATTTCACATCTTCCCTGGGTGGAGTGCAGTAAATGGATCTACCATTTTCTATATTCATAATTACATATTTCCATTTTATTTTATTTTTTAAATGCCGTTCTGCTTGCCTAATGACCATCTCCCATTTCATCTCTTGACCACAGGTCAGTTAATCATCCTTTCTTCAACCTTTTCTCAATTCTCCCAATTCAACTATCCTAAAATGGTCAAATTGAATAATTGGCTTACAATAGGTGTGAAAACGTTTCTTGTTTGCCCCGAGGGGTGTCATTGTACCCCTCTTGGTTCCTTTGTACCTGGTATTGGTGTCTCTTTACGTCCTATGAGAGAATAGTGATAGGGATTAAACTGTATCGCATCATAGTACACTTAAATGGGAGGGACTGGTGTCATTTAGTCTCTGCAAGACGGTATATATTTGCATATGTTATAAATAATACATATCATTGAAAATGAGACTTAAAAAAAAAGGAGCAGAAAGAGAGGAAATGATTGATAGATATTTGAAATCCTAACTAAGATGAAATAAGCGAATAAAAGACATAGAGAGAGATATTTAAGTAATAAGTAAACATTGTGATTGAATCCATAATTATATTAATTGCCGGATAAGTTCAATTTTCTTCAATACTTAGAACCAAAGTATAATTTCACTTATGTTTGGAGTATATGTTGAAACTCTTGAACCTCTGGACAAAAACATCCTTTTTTTTTTATATTACTTGATTTTCTTCTTCAGTATGATTTATTCTAAATTTATAATACTTATAATAGTACTGTATTTATACATGTTTGTTATGCAATTTGAATAAGAAGTAGAAATGTGCAAGACAGAATAGTTACAGGTATATTTTGATAACAAAAAGAAGTTTGACTTTATATTTCGACCGGCATATATTGCTAGTAATTGTGTTTTATTTGGTGACATCTTGCACTTTGCTCATAATCCAGATCTCCCTCTTGAGTCGATCAAAACTCAAACAGAAGGGGCCGATCATTCTTTAATCATGTCATTTTGCCCCCTTTTTCAACTTGAATCAGTGTTAAGCATTTATTTATGGTAATCATGTTGCTCTTATCATCTTCGTCGGTTTAGAGACAGATTTCTTCTTTCAAGGGCAGGTATTTAAGATTGATCTTTTATTAGGATAAGAGAATGTCTTTTGATGGGATAGGTAATTTGAAGTTAATGACGTGTAGCTGATAGTACTTCAAATTGCATGAATCAAAAGCCCATTACCAGCACCCTTACAGAGGCTGATACCGGTAGTGTGCCACCCCTCCAAAGGCAACTGCACCCTTTGCCCTCTTAGCTGTATGGCAGGGTTATAATGAATTGATGCTTAATTACTGTCATGAGCTTGTCGATGGGCGGGCCTGGTTTGCGGGGAAGATGAGGATATTATGTGATTTAGATGATGCCAATGGTAGCTTGGGGAATCGTTTGACGGGAGGGTGTTTGATGAAAGGTTAGTGATCTGAAGCGGTGATGTGATTAGACACTGAAGAAGCAGAGCTAAATTCATTGAATTTTCTCGCCCGTTTCCCTGGACTTTTGACATCGAGGGAAAACTTGTTGTCAGCTGGTTGCTAAGGAAGATACAAGGGGAGGGAAGTTCAGGCACAGATAAAAGTACACTCAAGATATAATCTTTTCAAATATTAAATAGGTAATTTCTTCTTCAGCAACTCGGACTTGCAGATATATTGTTTAATACTAGTAACTTTTATAAAACATATATCCCTATGATCTGATATCAAACTTAAAATTGTTTAATTCATTGACCACCTTATAAAACAAGGATATGTTTTACCATCTCTCTTATATGTCCATGGTTTTCTTATGAACAAATCTTTGTGTTCAATCCTGTGGGTTTCATAATTGTTATCTTTACATGAATATAAACACATAAAGGATTTGAATAAACAGATAACTGAGTGCAGGGGGTGGAGAAGTGTTGAATAGTGTTTTTTAATGAAAGGGGTGTTAGGGTGACTCCTCTCAGTGTACAAACACCGAAAAAATAGGTCGGGCCTGATATTTGATTGTGTTTTATCCTTTTAATAGGATACAAACACTTTTGTATTCACATATCGTCACCACACACCACTTGACATACATATAGTATGCAAGATAAAACCTCCCAAAGTACCCAAGATGCATTGCAAACCTCGTGTCTCTTTAGACCCGACACTTTGTACGTTACATTCCTCTCGCTTGTTACTTGGGCCAGAATAAGGTTCCACCTGTACACCTCTTGGAGAGGGTTTAAAGCCGAAATGCGTTCATGGTTCCTTAAGGGACTTCACAAAGTATCGTGATCTCATGCATATTTATTGAACTGGGAGGTTCTGTTGCATTATGGGAGTGCTGAAAGTATCGTGACCTCATGTATATTCATTCAATTCGGAGGTTCTCTTGCACTATCATTGCGCAAAGTCTCTTGAAGAAAGCCACAAGACCGGGTCATTACCGGTCTTAATGGCCTTAATGGTACGCCATCATCATACATCATCAACTTCAGTTTCTTGAGGCTTCTTCTTTGTCCACCAAAACTCTGTACTGCAGGCCACGTCCATAATTCAGTTGTTGTCATTTTCTTAAAAATCCTCTTCCTTTTGTCTTGGAATTGTTTGAGTTGATTGATGGATGTGGCAAATATAAACCCAATCATGATCTTGAATAAGTTCCAAGGAACTACACCATTAGCCCCAGTGGAACAGTTGTTAAATCTTGCAAATGGAGAAAGTGCATTTATTCTTTGTTAGTTAACTCCTTTCACTTCAGAATGTGTGAAGTTATTCAATCGGGTCGTTAGAAGTCTCTTCTTATTCTGATGGTGTCTAAGGAGCGTACAACCTTGACTCTCGTGCTATTCTAAGGTTAATATTACCTTTTACTGTCATCTATCTTCCTGTTTTAGCATCGTTTGGAAGAAGTTTGTAGGTACGTTTTACATCATATGTTAGATTTCTTTCATATAGTTTTGCCAGATGTTTTCTTTCCTTCCCTTTCTTTACTAAAAATGAGCCTTGCTGTTGTCAAATTTCAATTAATTTAGGATTGAATGATTTTAATAGAATTGTATTGATATCATCCCATAGAACCTCATTCAATGGTTATATATATCAAATCTAGGCTATGTAAATAAAGCAAAGTATATGTTTGCAAACTGTGACACATCATTGCATGGGTGAGAGATAATTTCAATAGGCAACTTCTCAGTTTCATATGCTTGGTTATTTCATTGTACAAAATCATTTTAAACTAAACAAGTAACACAATGCTACTCTAAGAAAACAATTGAATATAATATACTTTTTCTGCTAGGATCGAAAGCTCAGGATCCTTTTGACTTAGATATTAATGCGTTAGATTCAATAAAGCTACAAAACATTTCCTCTCAGAAATCAACTTTACAACAAAAAAAAAGAAGTGAGGGTATTGAATATGTTATTAAATTCAAGAAAATGGTACACCTCTGTGGTTTGTTACAAAGTATTACATTCAAATCAATCCCTGTTTCAAACTCGACCATGAAGCACAGAGAAAAACAACAACATGAAACAGCGAGTCTTGAATAGATGTTATGAATGGAAATAAGAAGCCAATTAACATATCTGAATTGTTAGTATGGTTTTAGCCTGGACCTGAATCTGCTTTAATACAGTCAAGCACATTGAAGAGCTCTCTGAGGTGGAGAAAAGCGATCTAGCTTTGAACCGCTGGGGGTAACTAGAGCCTAAATGGCAACCTCGTAGGTGAAACTAATGAATATCATTATCTACTTTCATTCTACAACTCCCAACACCTGACTTTAGAGAGATCAGACAAATCTAAACGGCAAATTATCTCTTTTCTTTTGAGGTCTTTAGGTTGCAGGGGTATATTTTTTTTGGATAGTGCTCTACCACCTTTTAGTGTAATTTATGTGTACTTGACTGTCAATCACTGTTCAACACTTTTCGTTCTTTCATTCTCTAATTGTCTAACCTTCTTTTTAAATTTCAATTTTTCCCCTCAGTATCATATCTCTCTCTTTCAATATTTTGTCCCTTCTCTTTCTTTCTTTCATTTTCTCTCTATCTTTCCATATCTCTCGCTCTCTCACTCTCTCTCTTTCTCTCCATCTTTTCTGGGTTTTTTTTTACCCTTCCTAGCCCCTCCCTCTCTCTTCATCTCTCTTAAATTCTTAGTTCTTCCTTATTGCGTCTGCTTTATCTATCCCCTCGTGTTGTTCCTTGTCTTTCTTTTCCATGTCCAATCTTTTATATTATGTATCTTATATATTTTCATTCTTTTCCTAGGTATCTTCTTTTGAATATTATTACTAGTTATTATTAGTATCATGAATGTCATAAAGCAATACATACATATTATTAAACTACATCTTCTTTACAATATTCAAGTTGTTGCTTTAAAATAATTATATTGAAACATTTGAATCCAAGATAATCTGCTAATATATTTTTATGTTATCCAGGATATAAAAATGGAGTGTTAGTTTGGTACTATTACTATTGGTAATATTGTAATATTATTTTATTTTGTCAACGTCTTGGGCCTCATGAGAGTAGCATGGTAGAAGTATTACATGTAAGCAATTAATAATAATGTTAATGATAATGATGATGACGATGATGATGATGATGATGATGATGATGATAATGAGAATGATGTTAATGATAATAACAAGAATGATAATGATAATGATGATGATAATGATAATACTTTGAAACTAATATTTTATTATTTATTAACAGGTGGAGTTGATGGGTTGTTCTGTGTTTGACTATGTACATCCGAGTGACCATGCTGAGTTAGCTGAACATCTAGGGATGAAACTACCACCTAATAAGACCGCATCTTCTCCATCAAGTAATAATGCTGATGGGAACTCAAATGGATCTGGTCCCTCTAGTCCTACTCCTATAGGTCCATCCACTATTCAGGGTAGGTCCAGATCTCTATATAGGTCCATCCATTATTCAGGGTAGGTCCAGATCTCTCCATAGGTCCATTCACTATTCAGGGTAGGTCTAGATCTCTCTATCGGTCCATCCACTATTCAGGGTAGGTCTAGATCTCTCTATAGGTCCATCCACTATTCAGGGTAGGTCTAGATCTCTCTATAGGTCCATCCACTATTCAGGGTAGGTCTAGATCTCTCTATAGGTAGATCCACTATTCAGGGTAGGTCTAGATCTCTCTATAGGTCCATCCACTATTCAGGGTAGGTCTAGATCTCTATATAGGTCCATTCACTATTCAGTGTAGGTCTAGATCTCTCTATAGGTCCATCCACTAATTCAGCGTAGGTATAGCGATAGTTAAAAACTATCCACACAGCGCGACACACTTTTCTGCTTGGGTGAACGACGGGTCAAACTAACAGTTATCACGTGATAGATTTTTGACAAATCATCTGGCAAGATTTTAAGTACTTGTGGAAGATATCTGTATATAGGTCTAACCACTATTCCCGGTAGGTAATGAGGATTTTTTGGTTTCTTTTCCCCCTCCCAACATCTCCAATTTTATAAGAAGTGCAGCATACAAATTGAAAAGAATGACTTGACACAGTGTTAAAATGCATCTTTCTTCCTTCAAAATGTTTAGCTTGGAGTAAGATTAAAGTATTGGAACATTAAACAGTTTATCTATCTGAATATTAAAAGAGTTTTTTTATGCAATTACTTTTTTATGCAATGAATATCATCAAGCACCTGATGAGTGCATCATAATGGCCATGATAGTGCAACCAAATGTGTATGGATTACAACAGGCATAAAATGAAGGATCTGGAATCTAATACTACAATGTATATCTTGATACATTAATTGTAGAATTGGTGTTAATTATCTTAATTGAGGTTCTAGTTCTTGAAATATCATAGTTGTGCATTTGTGTGCTATTCAGTTATATTAAGGTACTTTAGTCATCAATAAAAAGCCATATGAAAAGGTAGTTCTCATGATGTATACAAATAGAACCATATCCTTATGGAAAAAAAGTATCTTTTAATTCCTTGTCTATTTTTATCTGTTTCTATTAAATTATTTGTTTGTATATCTTGTGATAGTTATTTGATTTTTGATTTTGTCAAGTTAATGCTATCACTTAGAAAAATTTGACTATGGCCATTCATTTATTGAATTCTTAAATAGATTTTTTTTTTTTAATCTCGCCACTTCAATCCAGGTGGGGGCGCAAGAAGTGCACGCCCCCTCTATTTTTAACATGTTTTTAAAATTATATCTAAGAGAATTGTCTTCTGAACCCCCTTTTATTTTAAAATTTACTTTCTGCGCCCCCTCTTTTTCCAAATCCTGGATACACCGCTGAATTACCTCTCCCTGTATTCAAGCCTCTGATCTGAATTCAATGCATACTTTAAAGAGGTTAAGCATGGTACCAATTTGAAGGTTAAAATGTCTTCTGAAGGTTTTCTGTGTACTATGTGAAAAGAGGTTTGAACCGTTTAGATTGTGTCTCTAAATTCACCTGTTCTTTTCGCCCCAAAGTGCAATAACTGTGCCATGTAAATGCCTTGGCTACAATTTCCTCCTCCGAGTGTTTTCCCAATTTTAATAGTCAATATTTGAATATTGATCTAACCCGTCTTTGTAGTGTGCTTGTTAAATCTGATAATTCCCTGTAAAATCTCACAGAGGGGGAAAGTGTGACCCAGCGAATTGTTCAACTTTTTTCAAGCTTTCTCAAATGTCTAGGCCAAATTAGCTCGTCAAGGTCGAACTCGGCGGAGAAGGTCCGCCGGAAACTCAAGATGCGTAAGATTGCACGGACAAGAGGAGAGAGCACATCTTCACCACTGAATATGATACGCTGATGAAAAATTCATGAGGCTCCCCCACAATTTCTCCCTATATTTCTATCTCTCTGTCGTCTTCACCGCCCCTCTCTCTCCACTCCTCCTTTTCTCTCTTTAATCTGTTGAACCCGCCAAACAAATGACTCGCCAACCCAAGATCAAATATGTGTACTGCACTTCGATGTGTTTCAAACATGCATTTTCCAGCCGACAATTTGGGATGTGTACCGGAGAGGGGGAAATCAATAAAGGTTTTGCTGTCAAACTCTAGGCTATGCTCTGGTATGTCAACAGGAACGTTGAAGGAGGCGGTGCTATAGACACATGTAGATCTTACCCCAAATAACTACATCTTTCATTTTATTCCAACTTCTGCTATATCTTAATGATATTATAAACTTGGTTACATGCTTATAATGACTCATTGTTCTGAGATATTATTCATACATACCCATAATGAATACATTTCAAGTGTTGGAGTGAAAAAAGGAGCAAAATGTCCTCTTGAAATGAATCTATGAATTTTAGGCCAAATATGAAGAACTGTAAGTGTGAAATTAGAGCAATTATGGGAAAGGAAATGTAGAGACATGTTTTTAGTACCTCGTTGCATTCTATTCATCTAGGGTATGAATGAAACTAGGTGACCCTAAAATTGTCAAATAAGATATTTTATTTCTGTCTTCATGTCTGCTAATATTTCAGTCATTTTGTTTTTGTTTAGAACCGGTATATATCTTTGTGCCATTCCTTCCTCAACTTATCATAACTCTCTGTTCCTATTATATATTTTGTCTCTCATCTCTACTCTTTCTCTCCCTCTCTCTCTCTCTCTCTCTCTCTCTCTGTTCCATCCCTCTCTCTCCCCTCTTAGACGCTCCCCTTCTCTCTCTTTTCATCACTCACAAACTTTAATAATTGTATGAATACTTACCTTAGTGTAAGGTATTTTATTGAGTGAATTTTGATCTTCGAACACCAGTTTGGCAGGGGCCATAATCTAAAACTATGACGTAGATATTTCACAATTGAAAGAAAAGGTTAATTTTGAAATTCTGTAAGAGGACTGCATCTAAAGATTTTTATGTAAAAGCAATCATGTAGGAGATGCTCTTTTTATCATGAAGACAAGGCGTAAATAGTCATATAATGAATAAAAGCGCCATAAAATATAAAAACAACAACAGCAACAACTCATTTTCATTGATACATATTTTCTGTTATTGGGATTATCCTTGGTACAATGTAATTCATAAAATTCATGGATCTAGTATTATATATATTTTTTATTTAGCTGTTTGACAGCTATTACAAAAACTGTCACAAATATCTTGTCAAATGTTTGTTCATTTGTTCTACAAATAATAGTCATTCATTGTTCCATTTGTAAAGTCACATGGACAAAAATCCTTTCTTTCTATGAGAATGACGTGAAGCACAGATGTCAGTAATCAGAATATTGACTCTTTTCCCCTGATTTGGGAACCTGTGATGACAAACGCGGATGTTGAGTCAATACAGAACCCACAGAGGAAGCAAAGAAGCTACCGTGTGTGTGTGTGTGTGTGTGAAATGACAAGAGTATCATTTGCAAAATGACCAATAAAGCTAAATTACACATCCAGCCTTCTTTCACCGACACCTCCAACACCAACCCTTTCAGGTCAATTTGCTGAGTAAATGCTTGGCAATACCCTGCCACCCCGGTCCCAGTAGAACCAACACCAACCCACCTAAAAGCGGACATGTGCAAACTGCGCTGGAGCGGTCTCTTCTCCCACAGCAAACAAAACGAAGCGCGGTGGTGGCAGGCGGGTGGGATGTTGACAAGCTACTCGGACGCTATGCCCGCTTCACTTGCCGTCTTGAGATGCGCACTGGAGAGCCATCTTGGCTTGTCAAGCATCCCTAGCATCGGCCGACGCTTACCTTCCTCTCGTGTCTTCTCTCCCTTTCTAACTCTTCTGCTCTGATTCCAGCATCCTCTTTTCCTTTTTACCCGTCATCGGTAGATCATGAGTGGATGGGCTAGAGTAGCGTAATTAGCTGTGAAATGGGCTTGCTGTTTGTATGGTGCTCGAGATCCTGGCCTCTAAAACCTTCATGAATTTAGATTGTGTATTTTTCCATAAAGGAGAACACCCATGCTCAATGACACACCTCTTTAACTTCTTAGTTTTGGTAACTTTGTAATGTATCTTTACCAGTCTTGAATCTTCTTCTTGAAAATTCTTTATCATCTGTTGAAAAGCAGTAAGTGGAATCGCTTTGCTAACATGGTTAAGGTCTTTCTGGATAATTTTCCCATTAGCTGAATATCGTTAACTCTTACCTTTCATAGTCAAATTCAGTCACACTTGTATTCATACAATTGTAATATTTCTGTTTCTTGTTAGCGCTGGTCCTAAAGGTTTTGTAAAACATCAATTATTCGCTCCATACAAGACTTTTTCATAATTATCCTTTCATCTCTTATTTTGCATGAACTGTCCTTTTTTCTATCTGCTATTCATTCCATTCGTTCTCTATCCTCTAGATCTGTCATTCATTCCATCTGCCTATCAATCTGCCTATCCATCTCCCTATCCATCATTCATTCCATGTGTCCTTTCCTTTATCTGTCCTTTTCTATACAAGTCGTTTATTCCATCTACCCTTCTTTCTGTATGTCCCTTTATTCCAGATCTGTCCTCTCTATCTGTCATTCGTTCCATCTGCCCTTTCCTTTATCTGTCGTTCATTCCATATTTCCTTCTTTCCACTTGTGATTCAATTTGCTATTGATTCCATCTGCCCTTCTCAGTATCTGTCATTCATTTCATCTGACATTCTCTCCCTATCTGACATTCATGCCATCTTCCCTTCTCTCTATCTGTCATTCAATCCATCTGTCCTCTCTATCTGTAATTAATTCAATCTGTCCTTCCTGTATCTGTCCTTTTCTCTCTCTATCTGTCATTTCTTCCATCTGCCCTTCTCTGGATGTATCTGCCACTCATTTCATGTGCCCTTCTCTCTATCTGTCATTCATTCCATCTTTTTTCTCTCTATCTGCCATTCATTCCATCTTTTTTCTCTCTATCTGCCATTAATCTCATCTTTCCTTCTCTCTATCTACCCTTCTCTCTATCTGCCATTAATCTCAATCTTGCCTTCTCTCTATCTGTCATTAATTCCATCTGCCCTTCTCTCAATCAGTACTTCCCTCTACCCTGTACGAACAGGCTTTTTTCCCTGAGAGATGGGTCTCAAGTTGTGAATGCATCCATAAGCATCTATGGTCGCATCTCTAGTGGTCTTATGATTTCACCAGCCGCTCATAGACTCTGTTCTTACTTCAACTCTAACTCATATCTTGGTTTCTCTCTCTCTCTCTCTCTCTCTTCCTCTTTCCCTCATTGTTAATCTCTTGTTCTCTGTTTTACTGTCTCTTTACTTTTCTCACTTTCCACCTTATATTGTTTTGTTCTGTATCTTTCTCTCCCTTGAGTTCATAGACACTATTTTTCTATTCATCCCTCATTCTAACCTTTCACAATGATTGACCCTTTAACACCTTCTTCTTATTTAATTCCTCCTTTATTTTTCTTTTCTAATCCTTTTGTTAGAGATGAAAAAGAAAATGAACAAAAATATTTAAGTTTTTCTTTATCTAGTACATATCCCAATAGTGGAGTTTAGACAAGATTCTACTATTGTGGTTTGTCTTGTAAATTCAGCTGTGTCAAGTGAAGTTTATAAATCTGGAGCAATTAATTCCATGGTGGAACCAAAGGCAGCAAACAATTTTATTCCCACCTATCTATCTTATACACATACATCTTCAAATGTTTTGATTCTTCATTATATTTGAAAAGACAGTATTCCCTTCCAATAGATTTAGAGGCTGAAAATAACCGTTCTTCTCTTTCCCCTGTTCAGATCACTTACAGTCATAAGTCAAAAGTGACAATTCAGATTTCTTGAATACCGCCACCATGGAATAAAGGATGATACAGTACGAGAGGGTTTGATCGGAGAGGCCATGGCACCTCCTGGTTCCCGTTCTGCGACACTCAGGGGAGAGATAACGACCTAGACGTGCTCAAAATTATTGAATAACTTTTTATGCGCTTGAAAAATGGAACATGCCCGACAATGCCCCTTTGCCGGCGAAGGAAAAGAAAGTGAAAGAAGTCGAGTTGTGTCTTAGTAAGATCCCAAGAGGTTAAGTACGAGTGAATTTGATTAGTATGTTATTGATTGTAGGCTTCCAGTGAAAATCAATTTGGCAATAAGTTTGCTTTGATCAAATGAAGTCAAGCACACATATATATTGACTGCAGATTGATTGAGTCAAATAATATTCATATGAAGAAGAAGGGGGGAAAAGGTCAGAAATTGAAAAGACTTGTAGTGCAAGTCCATAATGTCTCCTGAAAATAGCTTAATCAATAAGGGTTAAGAATTTGAGATTGTTATCTTAATACACAAAATCTTATACTTCACAGAATACTCCTAAATAGAATTTAATTTCTTCACAGAGCTGTTTTGCTTTAGAGCTTAAACTGAAATATTTATAAAAAAAGAAATTAAATTGGTTACTTGAAATATAGGATCAAATAAGACATAGAGCCATGTTTTTACTTGTGTTTTCCATATTAATCATACTGTTCTTTTATCTTTTCTGAAGAAAAAACAAAAACCTGTCATACAATTACAAAATGATGCTTATAACTTTTAAGTAAATTATATATAATTTATTAATATTGTTCTTTTTTAATATGCCGGTTAACTAAATGTAAAAATATCAATATGTTCAAAGACAAATTCTATTATTTCTATAAACTGTTTGAAAAATATACACTTCTCTCTCTGTTTCTCTCTCTCCTATGTGTAAAACTACTCAATACTTTTTTAGTATGTTGTTCATCGCCGTCTCTTTCACAATCCTTCTAGTAACAGTGTCTATTTCCTTATAATATCATACTCACTAAACGTAATTACATGCATTTCATTGAGAGTATATCGTCTGTTGAGAGCTAGAAGGGCGTTATTGCATCTTAAAGATGTTGTGTTGAGAACCAGAAGCGCCCTATTGCTGTACGAAGTCAATGGTAATACCACCCTTCTAGTTCTCAACAGAGCATCTTTGATCTGTAATAGCGCCCTTCTGGTTCTCAGCCGACGATGTAGACTTCCTGGCTTTTATGTTCATCAACGTAATGGGTGTCGTAGAGTCTTTTTTCACTTCTAATGATTTCCCAAACCAATATTATTCTACTCATGTGCGAATATCATGACAATTTTACATTCACTCAATCTTGTTGCCTCATTCTTGTCCAATCTTATCATTGTCTTGATGTCTTTTGTTATGCTAACCATGTTCTAAAGCTTCTCCACCTCCTCCATTTTGAAGATTGACTTATCCATCAAGTGCCGTTCAGTAACCAATGGTATATGGTATCCTTCCTGTCTCTTTTTTTTTTCTTTACTTTTCTTTTTTCCTTTCTTTTTTCTCATTTATTAGAGAATATTTATAGGATCGTGGTCATTATCTACTATGATGAGGCATCTTGTTGTATAATTTTCTTTTTGTGGTTTATTTTATAGCTTCTTTTCTTAACTCATACATCTTGTCTTTAAATGACAACTTTTTGCCACTTTTTATCAATCAAATTAAAGTCAAGAAACTTCATTCTGCTTTACTGTTAGCAAGCTATTCAATATATTGATGATATAAAACAATATTTTGATAAACCATGAAGTTTGATGCTTAATCTTCAAATTGACAATGATTTTATTCCAGTTATTATATAATTGATAACATATGGGCCATAAAACATGTAAGAGAATGTGGCCTTTTATAACCCATTGGAAAATGTCTTTGATATCGATTGAAGATATATTGTTTATTGTATAAATCATTCCTAATCTTGTGTATTGCCCTCTAAAATCTGAATGTGCTTTTTCACTTTTTTTTGTACATCATATACTAGTATGTGACTCATCATATCAAAATCAGACACAAGTCGAAGAAAAGAGTCAAAGATTGCAACAAAACAACCCAATTTTAAAGGCTTTCCCCTATTCGTTTCTACTCATTTTTATACAGATCATACAAGAAATATTGAAAAGTCAGAAAATCAAAAAAATATTTTCCCCCAAATAAGACAATTTTTATTGTATTGCCGATTTCCTTGACACTGTGCTGAATTTGCTTGGCGACTTGTGTCTGATTTCGATGTGGATGCATCACATATTCACACGCGTACATATGCATATCATGAATGAAAGCGCCGTAAAATATAAAAACAACAACGTACCAACTAGATTTTATGAAAAATTGTAATAAATATCTTTTGATAATGACAAAATGTAAATATGTTCCTATTTTGAATGACCTGAATCAGAAAGTATGCATGGAAAATAAAGCAGATTGATGCATTTCCAGCTTCAGCAGAGAAAATTATTGATTTCCATAAACAAAAAATTGCAAATTTCTATGTAATTTTAATCCCAAGCAATCCAAAACCTTGATTGGGTTTAACATCAACAAATACAATGTCATACCTTTTTTATGAGCTTTCGGAAATTTAGCCTGAAGTAGCCATCATGATAATAATGATAAAGTCAAATTAAATCAAAAATTTTATCTCTACACACATGAACATGATTTTAAAATAGATTGAAAATAATTTCTGATGGAGCAAAATAAACTTATACAGTATATTCATTTATAATTCATTTATCTATTAACATTTCGGCAATTTCAATATTCAACATGAATTCAACAAGATATGAATACAAAACATGCCCTAGGTACGTGTACATATTGTTTAATTTAGCTGTCATATATGTTGTTTGAACAAAATAAATGTCAATCAATATTGGACTGGAAGGGGGTTTATTACTTGGAAAAAAAGCTTATATGTTGAAGACCCCCTTTGCAATAGAGAAATTTTTATGCCTCCGCGATGAAGTCTCGCCAGAGGCATTATTTACATTACAACACACTATAAAATGTTTTAATCCCATTTTTAGTGATAAATAATAATAAACATCATGATTACAACTGTCATGATACCTAACAAGTAGAAAATAAAAAAATATAATAGAATATAATTAGCAGAATTGAATAAAAGGAAGGAAGAGGGATGGAAGACGAAGTGATAAATTAATTTCTGTAGGTGGAGGGTTGTGCATACAAATTAGGGAGATGAGTTAGGTGGTATAATGACATAGGGGAAGGTGGGACTAACACAAATGGGTACCATGGGACCAATGCTCAACACTAGATCTATTACATCCACCGTAGTCATAGTCTCAATTATTCCTACTTTCTTTCCCCATCTCTCTCTCTTTCTCACTCTCTCTCTTCCCTTTTGTTTTTCCTATTTATTTTATCTGTTATGTCATCTCTTGCATCTCCTTGTTTCTTTAAACTCTTATTTCTTTTTCTTTGTCAATTTTCTTTTCTGGCATGTATTTATTATTCTTAGGCCCTTTTTTTTTTTTAACTTACTGACTACAGTGCGTCTTATTATACTTATTCAACAACACATTTCTCTCTTCATCTCTCCCTCACCCCTCTCATTTATTCTTCCACTCTATCTCTGTCTGACATGTTTCTCTCAAATCCGTCCCTCTCATTCTTTCCTTCCTTCTCTCCCTTTAATCCTTCACACCTCTATCCCTTTCTTTCCTTTTCTCCTTTCGTCACTATCTCTCTTCCCTCTCACTCCCTCAGTCCCATCTCTTTCTTTCTCTCCGTTAATCCTCACCTTTTCTTTTCTTCACTCTCCCCCCTCTATCTCTCCTTCAAACCTCTATCCATTTTTTTCGTTTCCCTATCTCCCTCAACGACTCTCTGTCCCTCTCTTTCCTTTCCTCCTCCCTCACCACTGCCTATATATCTTTCTTTCTCTCCCTTCCTAACTTTCTATCTCTCTCTCTTTGTCACTCACTTTCTCAACCTCTCCCTCCAATTTCTTTTCTCTCTCGCTTTCTCTGTCTCTCTGTCTGTCTGTCTGTCTCTCTCCAGTTGAACCATCTAAGTTTCTGTATTGGTTATTGGGGTGTGACTTATGGGACACAGAGGGAGGAATAAATGGGCCGAAGATAGTGTGATGGGTAAATTGAGAAGAGGAGTGAGATAACAAGAAATTACAATATGTAATAATCCTTGCGCGGGTCATTTACCACAACCGCATAAGATGCTTGTAGTGGAGATGAAATATTATGTGAGAAACCATCCCTGGAAACTAACAATATATATGTATGCATTACAATGGAGATAGATTGCTCACATACCTCTGAAAAGCAATAAGTGATGTAAAACATTTAAAATTGTATATTTAAGTCCAGTATATTATTGTCTTGTTTTTAAAAGTAACTTGACTTGCTTTTGAAACCTCTGTATATATAAATAAATAAAAAGAGTTATTATACACTATTTAATAGTGCTGTATATCTTTTAGATTATGATATTTTCCAACATTTAGTATATAAAATGAAGATTTCACGTGTATAAATCTATTTTGAACAAAAAAAATGGAATTTTAAATTTGCTATCTTCATCAGATGTGGAAGTCTTGAAAAAAAGGAAGAATTCACCAAATGACTTAAACGCTGAAAAATACATTTAGTGGGTAATACAATTGTTTGCATGTCCATTTTTTAAAGTATTTTAGAAATTTTTAGAAGAAAAGCATGGCGAATGCTTTTCAAACTTGCACTCATCAGACCCAACACAAAAATTACCAAGAATACGAAATGACAATCAAATTTACCAAGGTAAATAATGCATGCACAAAATTGTTTAAGAATGGCAATTCTTGTGTGATTCCTGTCTGACCTAAAGGTTTGCAATTATGACTACAGCATTAGCGGGAAGAGTGTTTTTGTTAAGATCTTGAATGAAGTTAATCAATCCCTTTAATCCATATTGTGGAATATTCTCTCCTTCATTCAAATATTATTTAAGAATAGGGTAATAGTGCCACGTAAATGCGCGAAGTTGATAGAACAAACCCCCCAACTAATGTCAACCTTCAATCTTAACCTCAACAATCCATTTTGATACCAAAAAACTGAAAATAATTGATTAACAATGGTTTTCAGCAAGTTTTATTGGATACCTTGAACATTTCAACCATTCTCAAAAAGTGAAAGTCAAAATCTTACGTGCACTTGATTTGCGTGCAAAATGAGTTAGTGCGCAGATATGGGCACTATCCAATTCTGCTACACAAAATAACAAGCCCGTCCAAAAGTCGTAAAAAAACATTGTTCTTGTAAATGATTTCTTGAAATCTTTTGCTTCATTTATCATTAGAATATGAAGAAAGGAATAACACTGATGAATCCTAAAATAATATCTTACTTTGAAATCGAGGTCAAATTTTAGGTGCACAGACTTAGGCACTTACTTCATACAGAGCCTGTGATTCTTGTGTAAGCAAGAGTAGATGAGGCTGTAAATATGAGCTCATGAATTCATACATAGTTTATGAGATGTTTGAGGGAGAAGGATGTTGATGGTTTTAATTGGATTACTCATCTAGAAGACCAGTTGATGATGGAAGGGATGCAGGGAGTTTAGACAAGATCTAGAGGGTAATCACCAAGATATCACTTATGGTCTTAACTCTTTCACAACCAACTCTTAACTTAGAAACAATAGAGGGTGTTTATACTAGATCTAGAGGTGGAATCACCACGATAGTGATATCAATTTTGGTCTTAACCCTTTCACAACTGGCTATTTACATAACAATCAACCATTTTGTGATGAAGGTAGTGTTAAATTAATGGAAGATTAATCATTAGGTTAGGCTGTCATGTTTGATGGAATTCTAACTTTATCTCATAAAATGTTTGATATTGAGGAATCAAACTTTTGTTTGGATTACTAAATGTTGATGAGTAAGAAGGTAATGGAGAATAAATTTTATGAATACTATATATGATGAAAAGAGATGTATAGTTCTTGAACACAATCATGATGAATGAATGTGATGAACTTACTTGCTATTTTAAGTTCTTTTTCTTTCAATGGTAATTTGATATTCAAATTTAAATGTTATGTAAACCATTTACAATAAAAATGAAAATGGATTGAGTAACTGAAAACCATAGATCTGCTTATCACAATATTATATATGGATGGTTTTATTTTTAAACCGTTCAAGTGATTGAGTTCCTGCTCAATGATATTTTATACATTTATTTGAAAATATATTATACTTCCCTTAGCCTAACAGATACTCTGAAATTTGTTTCTTCATTTTAAATGTACTCAAATATTCCTAGTGTTTGTAATAATTCTAAACCTGTTATTGTTTTTAGTTTTTATGGTGCTGTCATTTATAATATGAATAATATATAGCAGTAATCTAAATGGTTCACATTTCTTTATGGTTCACAAATCTAATGTTTCACAAATCTAAATGGTTCAGATTTCTTTACTTTTATCAAGAGAGGGGGCTGTATTAAACAAAAATAGCTAATATAATTTCACTGAAATTACAGATGTATACTAAAAAAAATGTGTCTTGGTAGTATTGAAGGAAAGGAATTTATTTATTTTTTGTTTCTTTGCAGATGATGTAACCTTGAACATGACGGCCAACTCTGATAGAATAGAGAGATCATTCCTGATCAGGATGAAATCTACATTAACCAAACGAGGTGTCCATTTTAAATCATCTGGTTATAAGGTAACTAATCAAAACTGGACTTTCAACTTCGCTACGATACCAAGAGCGACTGCCATTTAAAAGGATTGAGTAACTATGTAGAGGCGTGTGAAATTCTGAGCTGTGGAACCCTATGCTGTCAGTGCTTGTGATTTTGCATCAGTAGGAAACCCTGTTATTTCCCTCTGCTTGCTTTGTAATCTCAAACCATTTGAATATTTAGTAGAGGTTTTTAGGACACTAATCAATGAGAAAATAAGACTGTACGATGATAAATTCTAAATATCTCCCTCTGCAGTTGATAGTAAATACAGGTATTGATTTAGAAAAAGAGCTATCATTGCTTCTCTATACAGAAAACCTCCTTCCCATACCATTTTTTCTGTTCTATTTGCGACGTATGGGTGGTTTTGAGGCGACAGGTCATTCTTCTTTCATATATAAGGGTCATTCTTGGTGTTCAAAGAGAAAATGAGACTGTACAATAATAAATTGTAAATATCTCCCTCTGTAGGTGATCCATGTGACAGGTGCGCTACGTCCTGAGATCAGTCTTTCTCAATACAACCATCATCCACCGAATGTTCTAGGGTTTGTTGGGGTTGGATACTCCTTACCTCCGCCGACCATCAGCGAAGTTCGTCTGGATCCGTCCATGTTCATGTGCAAAGTGGACCTGGATTTCATCATTACTTTCTGTGAGGCAAAGTGAGTGCTCTCTACAACAATCATGTTCCTTTATATGTTTAATCTAAATGCTATTTGAGATAATTATAGTCATGATTTTAACTTTATATTGTATACTATTGTCTTTAAAAACAAGCTCAACAGTCTATTACGTTACAAAAAGATGAGCAATAGCACTCATTTGTCAGGCAGTACTATTTTCTTTCCTTTTTTATCTATTTAATAATTATCTAATTATCATGTAATCCTATGAAACAGCAATTCAATGAAACCGTCTGAAACAGTGCAGTCTTTTATTTTGAAATATATTTGTAAGTATGTTTGCCTAGTTGAGAGTTCTTGCAATGATTATGTTTGAACTTCTGAACTACACAACGGTCTTGATGTTGGATTGCAATACAACTGCACAAGACCACTCATGACCAGTGCTCATAAGTAGATTAGATATGCTTGCTGATGTTTCAAAATAAATAATAATATTACAAACATAGTGTTACAATCTTGAACATCATTGTCTAAATCTTAGTTTATCTTTTTCTTTACCAGGATCAATGATTTTCTAGACCATCCAGCTGACAGTGTGATTGGGAGAAGTTTATACAGCTTTATTCATGCTCAGGATATTGCCAATGTGCGCACCAGTCATCAGGATCGTATGTATTTCACTATTTCATTTATTCATCAAGTATTCATTAAAGGAGAATTGTCCCTTTGTAGATAGTTGGCTTACTGTGGATGCAGAAAAATCAAATAAGCACATTAGTGAAGATTTGGTGAAAATCGGATAAATGATAAGAAAGCTATGAGTATTTGAATATTGAGATCTCTAATGACATAGGAAATCTCCCATTGGCAACGCGGTCACCATTTGTGATGTCACGAAGGGAGAACTCCCCATATGGTGTGCACAAAAACTATTTATAATGTCTCTTTATTTTCATTCTAATGATAGAACAGCTTTTCTTTTCATGAAATATTATGACTTTCATATATTTACAAGTCATACCATAAAAAGATTTTTTATTCTCCCTTTAGAATCAAGAAAAAAGAGGATTTTAGTACAATGTGTACAATAGACATGGCAAAGATCTCCCTGCATTACATCACACATCATTGTAGCATTGCCAATTGGAGGATCTCCATATCATTAGTGATCTCAAAATCTCAAAATTCATATCTCTCTTATTCATTGTCTGATCTTTCTGAAACTTTCCCAATATGTTCTGGGGTTTGTCTCCATTCACTGAAGCTAAATTTCTCTAAGGGGATAATTCCCCTTTAAACAGGGTAACCCTGTAAGATGTTGCAATAAAGAAATGATAAAAAAAAACAAAACAATTACATACATTGCTTATGCTTAAATGTTATATGAGCTTATTACATAGTCTCTTCAACTCTTTCCAATGTGTACAATTTTAATATTTTATGGTTAAAAATTAATGTTAAAAAGTTGACAGAAGCCCCATCTGTCTAGCAACTAATGCTTCTAAAAAGATAATAAACAGATTTTAAAATACTTAAGTAAGTCACAAGTTGAAGTTTAAAGAATGTATGAATTGTACATTATTTCATACTTTGATACAAAGCTCATTTGACATTGACATAAATAAACATACTACATATAAGTTGGTGTAACCCAGCACCCCTGGATAGCATCACATAAAACCTGAACTAATAAAATTGTCCAGTTTTCTTGCCAAGAATGCAACATTCTGAGCATAGCATGAACCAGGAATAAGATGAATTAGATGAATACTTAAGCTTGAACAATGACTGTTAAATTCTTGACTTTATTATACATAGATTTGTTTCTATATTTGTAGGAAAGAAAGACTGAACAAATATTGGGTCTAAACTTGGTATACTGCATGCTGACACGTACGGGAGAGAAGTCAGTGTTAATAATCTCCACAATAAAAAGGCAGAAATAGACCATATCTGACACTCATACTCTGACTGAACTCTTACATCCAGTCCATAATCAGACAAGAATGACATAAATATTCAAACTTTGTTCGAAAGAATTACTTCAGGTTTACGTCAATTGAACCTGAATGTTCTCCCCTATTTTCAAGAGAATGAAATTAACAAATCTTGGTATATCAGCTAAATATAAAAATTAAAATACTATGGTTAACAAATGCCTTTCACTTGGTAAAAGGAAACTTACTTTGATAATTGAAAACAAGCTAACTCACCCTAGTCTAAATGTGACCCACTGCCTCACAACTACCAATAAGTCAGAAATAAAACAACTGAGTAAATGGCAGGAGAAGCAGGTTTTCGGCATTGGAAAGCAGTCATGATAATTTTTCTTTTAACATGATATTACCTTGGTTGTAGTTTAGTAAACTACAAGTGTTTGGTATTATTGGAAAATTTGGAATCTTCAGTTATAGACAACACATAATTAATTATGAATTTTGGAAACTTTTTGGAGGCTTTGAAATGGAGGGTCACAAAATAGTTGATGTATAGGGTCCACAATAGATGGCTATATTTTCCTCCAGTCCAGAGCACAGAATACAGCTGGTCAAAATGGATGTAGCCTTAGATTGTCATTTCATATCATTCATTTCTCGTATTCCTTTACTATTCAGTTCTGAACAAGGGACAGACCATCTCTAAATACTTCCGCTGGATGCTGAAAGAAGGAGGCTATATCTGGATGCAAACCACAGCCACACTCTGCTATGCTAAGAACTCCAATGATAGCTCATTTATCTTCATTAATCAAGTTCTCAGGTATCAACCCTCAACAATTCTTTATAAATTAAAATTTGAATTTGAATTAGAGAGATAAGTCTGAGAATTTGTCTCTTGGACAGTTTGTTTGGTCTAAAAATATGCTGTGTTTTTGAAGTTTTCTTTTTTAACAGAAGCATGTAGTTTTGTTTGAATTTCATTTGATGGAATATATCTTTAAACAAATTATTATCTAAAAAAAAAATTTTTTTAAAAAGAAGAAAAAGTAGGCAGTGTAAATCCTAGCTTTAATAACTGAAATTCAATTCATTAACTTGATTAATTCTTAAAGAGGACCAATACCCATTGAAATATCACTTTTTTATGAAAGAGCACAAATGAGAGGAGCAATTTAAAAAAAAGTTTCATCAAAATCTTTCATAAAATAAGAGAGTTATGGAAGTTTGAAAAGTCTTGTTGTACCTTGTATGGGGATCCTCAAATTGGCAACATCAGCTTCAAAATGGCAGGTTTTATGGACATCTCTCCGTTTGTTTTGTACACAAATTTTCAGATTTCCCCCCGTTTTCTTTCAAAATATGTCTCATTTACCTCTGAGCTTAAAATATGTCATGGGAAAATATATTTCACACAACATATGTTGAGCTCAGAAGGAGTTAAGATATATTTTGAAAGAAAATGGGGAAAATCTGAATCTTTCCTACAAAAAGTGATTATTTCCTTGGATATTGGTTCCTTAAGTACCTCTTTGCAAACAAAGCGTGTAAGGTGCCTTCCCAAAAGTTAAAGCCGCGGCTCGCTGCGTGAATGCCGCACAGCAGGCTTATAGGCAGGATATACTCTTCCCCTAGTATTATTCTTTCATTGACTTAATTATAAAGCGCCGCTGTGCGGCGTTCACGCAGCGGGCCGCGGCTTTAACTTTTGGGAAGGTACCTAAGTGACCTGCAACCTCAAAACCACCAATATGTTGCTATGAGATCGACAGAGTAAATGACAGGAGAAGCTGACTGTTCTTCAAAGCATATCATAATATATCTTCTTCTAATGTGATATTAACTTGGTTATAATTGTTTTTTGTATTTTAGCAAACTTCAAGTGTATGATATCATTGGAAAGCTTAAAATATCTAGTTTCTAAAAACACATAAAACTAAAATATGAGTTCTGGGCTCTCTTGCAAGAACCTTTGAAGTCATGATTTAATTCTAAAATAATGATATAAACCCCCAAATCATGAAATAAATCAGTTGCTATAAACTTTATGTCGAAAATCATGTGATAAAATCATGACCTAACTTCACTATCATGAGATTAATTTTTGCCATGTTACATAAAGGTTTGTAGGGACAGGGTCCTGGGGGGTGTAACACAAAGACTTACGATTGATTTTTTCTTGGTAGCCTCACTATAAAGTGGATGCTCCAAAGTTGATAATCTTAATCCTAACCCTAGCCCTAACCCTTCTCTTAATCATATCCAAATCCTAATCCATGACTGTATCTGGTTTTCAAATAAGGTTACCAAGAAAAAAATCAATCATAACTTTTAATCAATCGTAAGTCTTTGTGTTACACCCCACTGGAGACTTATTGGTGGTCTTGAGGTGGTGTGTCACATAAAGAGTGAAATATTAAAATTCTGATACTCATTAGTTAACAAATAACAAGCTGCTCTGAGTGCATTGGGTCAAATTAATAAGCGAATGTGATAACTTTAGTCATTGTTTGAATACACGATACGCAGCGGAGTGGCTGTGGACAATTCTGAAGTTATCAAATGCACTTATTTGACCCAGTGCATGAAGAAGAGCCGCACGTTATTTGTTTTTATAAAATAAGGTATATGGATCCTTGTCGTTTCATAAATCTAGGAATGTATACATGTAGATCTAAGTTAGTCATTGGACCATAGATCACTTCGGTTTGGGTATAGTAATTTAATATTGTGGCCATATGGGGGCTTCCAGTATGCGTAACAAAGGAAAATGTGCATACGCGCAGACATACGTGCACCTTGCTGCCCAAGCGTTCAAATCAACCACAACTGAACGCTTGTTAGGAAAAAAATGCACGGGCGGTTGACGTAATAGTAAAAATGATGCATGTCACGTGATCCGCTCTCAACCAATCATGAAAATAGGATCCATGTATCCATTTTATCATTCTTAAAATTGATGACAAGCTTTACATTATGTACAAATTTATGATTTGACTTCATTGCAGTAATGTTGAACATGGGGATATTGCTATGGACATCAATCAGATACCATCTCTAGCTATAGATGAACACATAGATCTCTTACGTACATCACCTTCAAGAAACAAGACATCACCATGTCATCATTCAGGTTTGTATTGCTATTCTTTTACTTTACTTGATTCTGTTTTTGGCCTGTCACTCCTACCCCCTATCTGTCACCTGTTTGTTCTCCTTTCCTCTTTCCCTTTCTCTTCTTTCCTCCAACCCCTCCCCTATGTCTCTATATCTCTATTTCTTCTTCCTATTCATCCTATCCCAATATCTGTCTCTGTTTTGTTCTCCTTACCTTCCTCTCTCTTTTTCCCTCCAGCTTCTCACCAAGCTGTCTCTGTTTTGTCTTGCCATCCCTTTAATCCCCCTTCCTCCCTTCCTCTCTCTGTCTCTCTGTCACTGTTTCTTATTTCCATCTCTTCTAATCCCCCTATCTGTCTACATTTCTTCCCTAGGCCCTATGTGTCTCCCTTGTATCCCTCTTCTGCTACCCTTCTCCTTCCCATCTCTCAATCTCTAATTGTTCTTCCCATCCCTCTTAATCCTCACATCTGTCTCCCTTCTTCTCCATCCCTCCCTTCTCTTCCTTCTCCTCTCCTATCTCGCTGTCTCTATTTCATCTCCCAATCCCACCATCCCTCCCCAATCTGTCACTTTTTCCCTCCTCCTTTCCCCTCCCACTCCTTCCCTCATCAATATCTGTCTCTCTCTTTCGTTGTCCCATCTTATTCCTCCAACTTCTCCCTTATCTGTCTCTCTTTCTCTCATCCCTCCCTCTCTACCTCTCTCTCTATAAATATTTCTCACATTACTCTTTCTTCATACCATTCATTCTTCCCTTTTCCTAGCTAACTAGCAATCTCAGGTAACTTGAAAGAGTATTTATTGGTTTCCCCCAACATCCCTGGTACCTGGCAGTATTAAAATTATTTTTTTATCTATATTATTTTATATTTCATTGAATGAAAAATTGTGTCAATCTATACGTCTCTTTGTCTCTATTTTGTCTCCCAATCCCACCACCCCTCCCCTTTCCGTCTCCCCTTTTCTCCCTCCTCCCCTCCCACCCCTCCCCTATCCAACCCCCCTTTTCTCCCTCCTACTCCCTCTTATCTTTCTCTGTCTCTATCCTTGTCTCCCAATCCACCACACCTCCCTACATCTGCCTCCCTCTTTCTTCCTCCTCCCCTCCCACAAATATCTCTGTCTCTCATCTTCGATTTGTGCAATATTGACCCTAACTGGTGGAATATTTCTGGTATCACATTCTGGGCCATTAAATATGATATAATTCCAGATTAATAGTTGCTTATACATTGCTTATACACACTATTGATGACCCAACTTATAATCTTTACTTTATCAAATTTGTGTCTGCTTTCTGTTTTATTGTAGGAGATGAAACCGATGGAGTTTCAGAACAGCATGTAGGAACGGATGGCGATAGCAACAACAATAGCAAAGGCCATCAAGGTCTGCTCGATGGTAAAACAAGAAAGCGCCCTCAAAGTCCAGAGAGGAGAAAGAGTAAAAAGCATCGCGGTGCACAGATCACTAGGAGTGAATCCTCTGGTAACCATGGAAACACAGAACACAAATCCGAGCTGAGTGGTAGAGAGAGCAAGAGGAAAGCGAATGCAAGACTTCTGAGTCAGAAGCCTAAACCAGCTCCTGATGTGATTCCAAAGCAAGTTATCATCAGGGCTGATAGTCCAAATGAAAAGACTCTGACAGTCTTAGGGGAGAGAGGAGACTTCAGACAGTCTGAAGACTACTTGAAAAGGAGCAAAGAGCGATTGCAACATCCGGAGGACATGATGAAGGAGGTGGTGGAAGATAAAGGAATGAGTCACTCGCCAACAACGATATCACCGATCAATCATATGCAGGCGTCATCATCCTTGCTGGCTCTTAGTGTACGGAATGCAAGTAGACATGATGAAGAGGACATTATTAGAGCGGAGAGTTGGGAGAACCCGCCCAATCGAGAACTTCCCCCGGATCACAATGGCATGATCCCATCACCAGATACCAACCACCACTCCCGTTTAGCTCCAATGAATTCAGTTCCCAAGGCGGTGTTCACTACCCCTAGCCCGAAGACACCAGATTCCCTTCTTACCCCTCCCCTATCGGACTCTGCTAAGAATCAATTCACTCTCCCACCAGTGAGCTCGCTGACATCACCCAAAGCTAGACCAACAAACACTGACAGTATTACCCCTATCTTCACTTCCGATAATTCAATCAGTCGCTATATGTCGACGTCTAGCAGCAAACATGAGACTGTGTATCCCATCCCGTCCCCCTTGACTCAGAACCCAACGGTAGAAAGTTTAGACTCCATGAGAAACATGGTCAAACAGGAACCCAGCTTTTACAATGCTCGTATGCTCGGAGTTCCATCATCCTATACAAACATGGCCGCTTATGCAAACTATGGTCATCAGTACAATAACCTACAGCATTACAACGCTACTGTTAATCTCACATCGAGGGCGTACCAAGCTGCAGCAGCGACCTACGATGCATCCATGTATAAGAACTACCACAGCACCACCGATCTGCCGATAGATCTATCTTATAACGGTGTCACAGGTATACCTATTATGTCGCCCGCCAATGGGCCGCCCTATTTTCCTGCTGCTCCTCGGCTACAGTACAACATCACGGATGGTCAGCTGAGCTTGAACTGTGATAAGACAGGGCTAGACAAATCTAAGACAACATCAGTTTAGCTAAGACAGATCTATCCTGTGTATAAGTGTGTGTCCACAAGTTATTCAGACTACAGCAGTATTACCCATCAAATTGATATGCATCAAGCTGAGACAAAGAGAAGATATAGAAGAAGATATTCAACTAAATGACAGGTTTAAAAACATACTCAATTGCCAAATTTCATGTAAATATCAAGATTTACTCTTCTTATAAAGTTTATCTGTGAGTCAGGAAATTTATGTGAACAATATACCACCTCTTCATTGTATTAGACTTGTTTGGTTTTGATGATAACATTATAACTTCAGCTAACTCATTTAAAAACCAAACACAATCACACATTTAAAGTATTTGACTATCAACATTTATTTTTGATAGAAAATTGTGAATGATTCAGTGTGTAGTAGCAGATTTAGAAAGAAGATAAATTGTAACTTAAACTAAATTGCTAATCACTTAAGGAGAGATAAAGTGTATTAAGGGTGAAAGGCAGCTCTGAATTTTTAAAAACATTCTTTCCCCCTCTTTTTGTAAAGGCCCCCGCGCACCATATAACTTACGAGTTGCGACTGACCTACTTTGGATCTGAAATAAATAAGCGTGTATACTTTGCAATGCACATTGTTATATTAGATCCAAAGTTGGTCAATCGCAAGTCGTAAGTCTTATGGTGTGCGGAGGCCGTATTAAGGCATTGATTATTTTGTTCATTGCATTCTGAGTGGGTTTATATTACAGCCATTGCTTCTTATAATGTTGCATAACGCCTAAGTTGAAACACTGTCTCTCATTGAGAATTGTTAATAGTCATTTTTAAGTTGTAATATTTCGATTTGGTAATTTTAAACATTAATTCTGAATGTAGTCTATATTCCAGGCATGGACTTCTTTTAATTGAATTGAATGTTGAACAATGCAATTTGTTATACATGTATAACTGGAATTTGAAATCCTACATAACCAAACAAGTCGGTGTGAGTTAAAAAAAAAAGAAAAAAAAGGGAAACCCATGTTTGACCCCAACAGATTTTAAAATAAAAGGCAATTTAGATTTTGAAGCCTATTGAATGTTTATAAGCAATTATGGTAACGGAGGTTTCCAAAATATTCTGAGTTTTTGATGCCAATTTTTTCTTTAATTCTCATTTTCTGTTTAATGGTTGCTATCAATTCTTACCAACATTAATACCCTTTTTTAGAATTAAATTATAAACTTAAAAATTGAAAACAATAGCACCATACTCATAGAAATTATGTCATCAAAATTTTGAACCACAGCCTACCAGAGACAGTATATATCCTGATATACCACTGTCCATAATTTAGGACTCATAGATTTTAACTTTTGCGAGTCTTTCGCCTAAAGATGGCGCTATTGCAAATCATGTCTCATCATCTTTGATGTTACTCTATAAAGTCTGTCCCTTGTTTATATGTATATTGCACTGTTCATGAAATGTGGAAATACTTTGGGGTTCAAAGGGATCAGTAAATGAAATTAAAAAAAAATAAAAAATTGTGACATCTGTAATTACTTTTGCTTTATTACTTATCTTGCAAAAGGGGATACTGTAAGCTAAAACATCATTAAGATGTATTGACAGATATATGGGTGTCGGTATTTTAAAGGGTGTCAGTTGGCTTCCTTTTTATTGAAACACTCTGTTTATTACAATTAATCAAATGTTCTTAATCACTAAGTTTATATTGAGATAATTGATTGGTTTCATATATGCTGCATAATTATATAGGTAGCTGCAAATATGGATTAATATCGTGTATTGGAAACTGCCATTAATTAGTTGGAATTGTTTTTATTGTGTGTGTTGTAAATGCTGAGTATTTGCCAAATATGATATTAATTTTGCCCTTTTCAAATCATAAAACTAAAAGTTTAGAAAAATCTCTTTGGATGTTGTGCCAATTAAAATACAATGTTTGTATTTTAGGCGGCTTACCATAAAGTAATACCCTCGGTCAGCCACGTGCCAGCCGAAGTGCAAGATTATGTAACGAATATACTTATCACCTTCTATTAAAGGAATATAAGAAAAAGTATATTCAGTGTGTAATACCGTAATGCAGTCCGCATGCGGCTGACTAAGGGCATTACCTTTTGGCTAGCCGTCGTACATTTATAATGGTCAAAGACAGGACAAAAAGTTGACTTGCATTGGATAAAATTTGATCAATATACTTGATTATTGTTCATGTTTAGCTCTCCACTTTTTATAGTTTATATAGATGCTTTAAATACTATTAGTGGTTGCTTTTAGAATGCTGTTAAACAACTGATAGTGAGTGTATATCTTAATTACACATGACCAAAGAAAATTTGATATTGTCTTTCCATTTGATTGTGAAAATGGGAAAGAAAATTTGAATTGCTATCAGATTCAATTTAGAATACAAAGTGCTGCTGTTCCAAACTGCTTGTGCAATAAATATTGGTTTGCTGATTGACCCTTTAGCACCTAGAGACTCTTTGAAAAGTGCCAGCTTACTCCCTAACAGATAGGGTTTTGCCGTGTTTGCAACGGGGGTTTTCAAAAAGGAATACTCATAAAACATACTTTTTTTTTGTTCAGAATCAGACAGCACACTTCCCATGGGCAATGAATAATAGATATGGTCATGTTTGATCACATATTTTTTATATTATTGTGACTATAGCGTGCATAAAACGGGGGCGGTTTGGGGCGGTTTAATGAGTAAGCTGAGGGGCGGTTTCGGGCGGTTTAGGTGCTAAAGGATTAAGGATTCCCTATAAATTATTATGCTTACCATATTAAAGTCAGAATATAATATTTTGCCTACAACCTACTTTTTTTTCGAGTGGCTTGTTTGTCTAGCATTTTGCTTTCAATACTGATCATGATGTCCCAAACAATGTAATTGAGCAGGTAAATTTGTGGGAATAAAGAACATACAAAATCTGCTCAGTTTTAAGCCAAAGAATTAAGTTACCAATCATTACGTTGAGTGTTTTGTGTAGGTATTGGCAAATACTTATTCAGCAGTTCACTTTTTAGAGATATACTTTTTTATGATTAGTCTAGAAAATGTTCGTTGAACCAATCATGATATGTTTTGGTTTATTTCTATTAGAATACTTTTTTTCCCATAGGGGCTGCATGCTTTGAAATGTTCATTGTTTCATCATTAAATATATTTATGAAATAAGATTTTATCGAGGGACGATGTTAAGATACATGTAGTAGAATTAATAAAATGAATATTATATATATATATATATATATATATATATAAAATGCTTCAATATTGATCAACTTAAGATACGATAAAAATCAATACATTTATTTTGTGCTTACTTAATGAAGAATTTCTCAGCCCTTTACAAAGTTTAAAAATACAAATAACCCCAGATTAAATGAAAAAGTCTTTAAATTCTTGGTAAAAACATTTAATAAAAGGGAAAGATGGACAGTTGTTGGCATTTCATTCCACAGCCGAGGCGCAGCAACCATAAAAGCATTGTCACTGTCCTGTTTGTTTTTAAAAGTATCCAGTGACAGATCCAGGAAGGGGGACACAGGGGGCATGTGCCCCCAGCCCTCCCTCCCCCCCCAAAAAAAAAATAAATAAAAAATCCCTGTCAAAATGTACTATATTTTTTCTCAATTGGCATATCCTCCCCCGCCCGTTAATTAAAAAATCTATAATTTCTGGTAATGCATTTTACAAACACAGTTTATGATGAGATGAGTTTGTCTGGTAGTTGTATAATATGAACTTTTGTTTATAAGTACATGTATCACATTTGACTGGTGAAGCACCTTTTAAATAATGACCAGGACTGTATCTGAAATATCCTTAACCTATCTGAAATATGTAAGAATTGAGTGTTGCACACCATTTTATGTTTTATCAATCTTACAGAGCATTATAACCCTAACTTTAAGTGCATATCAATGTTAATTGTATGAATCAATTGAAATGTACTTAAAAGGTTGAGCATCAGAAATTGAGTACAAAGTTTCAATGAGATAACATTTGTTTTTGTTTGTATTATCTGAACATTGCATGTTCTATAGACATGAAATTTTTTAAATGTCTGATATTGCTGAAATCAACCAAATTTCAAATCAGTATAATGACATCCAAAATAGTTGTCCGAGAGATGTATAAACATATTCATTTTCCCTGTATCTTATTTCAATTACAATAATATTTTTTATAAATAGTTTGGAAATCCTTAAGAGGCCAGAGAGAATAGTTCTGACCAAGAAAAACCATTATAATATTTAAACCAGAATACACACCAATGTTGCAGACATGTTTATAGAATGAGAAATTTGTCATGAGAAAAAGGTTGAGTTTTTTTTAAAGTGGTCTTCTTATTTATTTAACACCAAACTTGTAGAATTGAGAATTCTGTTGTCAGATAAAGTTGAAAGTGAAAACAAAGATGGCCGCCTTCAGTATATGTCTATCTCCATAATCATATATATACCCTACATTTGGATATGTACTGATAATGCAACAATGTCTGCAAAATCATGGTACTTTGCCTCTCTTCATTTACTTAATATGCTTTGGAATAAGCCTAAACAAAACCGTCCTGTAGGCAATAATGCCAAATTTGTATCCTTTATTTCATTTTTAAGGTGTTAACTCTGTGAAGCAGAGTATAAAAATGTAATTTAGTTCTTGTTGGTGTATTTTTTGTTGTTGCTCAATGCAATGTTAAATGCACATTAGAGTCACAGTAAGATTTTGTTGTCCTGGGGGTAATTGTCCATGGGTAGTTGTCCTTATTCAGTTAGATTTTTATGTTATGGAGTGATTTTCCTCACAGCATCATTAAGTTGTAACTTTCACCAAAGATTGGAAATAGCACCCTGATTCCATTACATTAGAAATACTTTATAACAAGGTCCTTGGGACTAGAACATTTTGCTTGTTTATCAGTAGTCAATAAACAATACAAAACAAAAATGATTTAATTTTGACTGAGGAAGTTACTTTTTATATCAGAACTCTTTTATTTGGAATATCCATTGTATTATGCAATAATAGTTCATTTGAAGGCTTAAAAAGAGGACCGTTTTATGCCTGTAAATATCTGCATGTTTGTATCGATTGCCATCATCTTTTTCTTTTTATACAATGTATTTTTTGGTTTGCAGCTGTCCAAGACCTAAGTTTTGAAATATTGCTATATTGTTTATAACACCTTGTACATGCTCAATCTAATTGAGTTATTCATGTAAATATATTATACCAATATGTAATGTCTTTGTGTTTAACGAGCTTCAAGCTTTAGTTGTGCTGGCTATTGTACCTTCAAAAGGATACTCTTATTATTTGCTCAAGCTGCTAGAATGTACATATTTGTTAGGAAAGTGATCAAATTCAAATTAGAGATAATTATGTTTAAATCGCAAATTTATTGTCAGAAAGTTATGTATGCGTGTTGAGAGCCACACTCCTGAAGCCTCTGTGGAGGTGATGAACATTAAAATGTTATGTAACATTGGAATATTATTCAAGACATTTGTTGGAACTTCTTCCAAAAACATGATAGTTATGGTTCTGTGTAGTATCATGTAGTTTTTAGAGAATTGTTTCTTGTACATCGTGTACTCTCCTTTCCTTGAAATAAGCCCAAGTTTATCTTAAAATGACAATGTTTATATGAGATTGTGATGTATTCTAGTATTCTTGTACATGTATGTACAATGTTAATGAAATTAAATACCTGGGTTTCTTTTAGAATAGAGGTAAAATATATGACTCTTGTCAATAAAAAAATAACAAGTCTCAACTATTCTTTATATTTGTGGTGTGTATTTAGTACAAGCTCAACATTGGTCCGTCAGTTAATCACACAATCATACAGTCACAGTACGAATGTAGTTTGATGCAGTGATATACACCCTTAAAGAAGTCATCTACTTATCAAGGGGTGTAGAGCTGGGGGGGGGGGGGGCTTCAGCCCCTACTTTTTTCAGCAAACATGTAGAAAAAAGCGAAAATTACCATATATTTCTGATTTTTTTTGCCTGTTCAGCCACCTACCCCCCCCCCCCCCCTTCCCACACACTTTTGGCTCAGCCCTTCAACTTTCAAAAATGACATGCGGCTCCTGCTTATGAATGAGTTTTGGAATTTATCTTATTTCTTACCCATGTTAAACAAATGTTTTTATTGTCCCTCTTTCTTATGTGTTTGTATAAATGTATCTCTCTTTGGTCATTCATTTTCTCTTTCTCAGATCATTTTATCTCTTTTTTTTATAGTGACGTATTTTTTAAAGGTAAGCAAACAAGTATTGAAAAAAGCATATTTCGGGTCCCCCTCCCCCTGTTCCACTCTCTCTGTCTTTCTCTCTCTTCTTCCATTTCTCTAAGGGTCTGTTCATGGTCAATTTTTAAATTTAAACAGGACCATGGACATTGATAAAAAATGCAATTACAAAACACAAGAGGAGATATATAGAGAAACAAATTTTTGTTGATGGTTCTCATTTCCAGTCATAAATATCTTTCAGATCTCCATTCTGAGGGAAGTTTAAATGCTGAAAATGGTGCATTTTGATAGATGATCGGCTTCAATTTTATGACCATCACGAACTCGAGCACTGAACTTAGTAAGCTGTGCTGAGAGTCGGGAATTCAATAACAATCCACGGATAATCAGCATTAAATTTTTAACCATGAGTGGTGCACCGCTGATCGCTGGTATCATGATTCTCATTCCTGTATAAATTTTATTTTGGACCATGAATCAGACTAGAACATTTATGTAATAATTCACCTTAACACAAGAATGCAGATCCCGAGATTAGAAGAAAAGCTCAACTGTAATCTGTCTCTTAATCAAACTGAAACACATTGCATAATATATTGAATATTAAATACATTTCATAAGTATAATTAGTCATATATTAATTCATATATCATTCATAGTAACATACACTTCGTTATCATTCACATTTGGTTTGTCCATATAATTCACAAGATTAATCACTTGTTAACAATCATTTTATAGATCTCACTTTGCATTTATAAATCATTGTGTAATTTCAGAACAGAATTATATGCCCTTTTTAAATTGCTTATTTCAGAACGTAATACAGAACACATTCAATAAATTTAAACATGTATATATTGACTTACGTAAGACCAGAAAATTAAACATTTCATTTTAAGTTTGTTTTTCAAGTTATCAGCTGTATTAAAGATAGCTCAAATACATGTATATACAGCCTACACCAACTACATTACAAAACTAACCTTTTCTTTAAAAATTCAAAGTCGCTGAATGAAAAAATCCTGATCAAGCTTGCCATATTTGTTTACAGCAACCCTATTCAAGCAGATTACAAAAAGTGTTTAAAATTTCTTGTTTTCATGTTGATACAGTGTACATAAAAAAAAAAATTTGACTTGGGCTTGAGCTTGTTTTAATGTATAATGAGATACATGTATGTATCTCATGTTTATGTTTAAAAAAGCGGTCAAAATATAGTTTTCAGGTTAACATATAAATAAAATTAAGCTCGCACTTTGTGCTTGCATTATTAATTTAATGAGATACAGAGTCTTGTTTTTTAAGTTAAATACAAGGCTAAAAAAATTTTAAAACTATCCTGCCCTCAGCTTTTAGATCTTTGAGCAGCCGATCTGGGGGAAATACGGATAAAAATATTTCCATTCTCCACTTGACAATGATGGATACACTTATGTCTTTAAAAAACATATTACATGTCTACCCAAATATTAAACCTTATACATGACAGGTAATTTCGGCAACACCTAAGCTTGTTTTATATTACTTAATACAAGCAGAAACATATGACTTTGGATACTTATCCACAGCCCTGAATCTGCAATTATGTATAAAACACAAATTGATTGCCAAAAGACATATTTGATGTCAAATTGAATAGCCTTTTACATAAATTAATGGAACTTGTAGGTAATCTGTCATGGTCATGAATAATAAATATACACAAAACACTAATGCAATCTGATATGCTCATAAATAATGAATATTCATGAAACCACATTTACATGCTCATGAATAACATGTTTATAAAACCCATATATAATCTGACATGCTCATGAAACCAATATGTAATCTGACATGCTTTTGAATAATGAATATTCATGAAACCATATTTACATGCTCATGAATAACATGTTTATAAAACCCATATATAATCTGACATGCTCATGAAACCAATATGTAATCTGACATGCTTTTGAATAATGAATATTCATGAAACCATATTTACATGCTTATGAATAACATGTTTATAAAACCCTTATATAATCTGACATGCTCATGAAACCAGATGTAATCTGACATTGTCATGAATAACAGATATTTATGAAACACATATAACATTGTTTTACACAGATTATGAGATCAAAATGATTAAAATCACAACTATTTAGAGATTTAGAAGACTTGAAAATAGTTTAAATTTTAATACAATAATCTGATAAGTGTTGTAAATAAGACTTCCGCTTAACTTGGCACTTATATTTCTTGTCCCTCAAAAGCTGGCACTTCTAATTATTGTCCTTTTTTTTAAAATTGTGTTTATAAGAGCACAAATACATTAATAAAGGCAATAAATCTTCTTTTATAATACAAATAAACATTTATGTTTAGACACAACTTGTGTAGTCAAGCAAACAGTACTTGAAATATAACTTTTTTTTCATTTTGTTTCGGTAAATTCAATATTTCAGAACTTTTATTTCAATATTTACAGAGGAAATATTTCCCCATTAGTTACATGTAGTAGCTATTTAAAACACCCCTAAATAAAATTAATTTGGGTTCATTAGCACTAGCCAAATTGCTTTTTAATTAAAAAAAATATATATATTATTAAGGGGTGTCTGACTCTAACTTTTTAAATATTTGAATCCATAGGGCCCATGTTTAAATTTTACAATTTCAGGGGTCCAAAAAGTTTAATGTTTTAATTGTCACAATGCCACATATAATATGCATGCTGTTTGGAATTTTAAAAAATGATAACTGTGATTCATGTTGAATAAAAGTATCCAGATTAAGTTTTAACTTAGATTAAACTAGAAATTAAGTAGAAAGTATGAGAAGGAAGTTACAAAATGAAATGCTTAGTTTCATAATAGACATAATAATACCAATAATAATAATAATGAACAAGTGTTGCAGATCTTGAACAAACATTGGAAGTGACATGAGCTTCAGTTTCTCACAGATACACATTTAAACCAATATAATATTATGTCATCTTTTAACAAGTTTTCATTAAATGTAAACATGTCAGCAAATCATAGTATAACAATAAATGTAAGCTGGCTACAAAGAGCAAATTATATATACATTAATTAATATTGCACATTTGCAATAAAACAAAACAATAAGTATATGGTACTTTGATCCATCCCAACATTCAAATAAAAAGTACTAACTAAAGGTCATCTAAAAATTCCTTCAATAGATTCGTTCCCTAAACAAAATTGGGAAAAATCAACATTTCAACTCTTATACATGTGTAAAGTCTATATATTTTTATAATTTTTAGATTCACAAGGAACAATAGTACTAATAGTGGTTTTGTTTAAATATTTACATAAGCACATACCACTGACTTTTACCAGAATTGGACTCTTAGCAATGTACTCCTTTTACACAGGTTCTGAATCAACGCTCACACGCAAGGTGTGTCTTTTCTTTGAAGGGATTGTTCAACTTTGTTAAAAACAAAATCACTCTTTCAACCAATGCTTTCATCAGTATTGCAAACCTTTAGGTCAGTCAGGAATTGCCTGAATTTTTAAAGCTAATTAGTCATTTAATTATTGACATATCTACATTTGAAAATTAAACGTGGGATACGCTAACAAACACCTCGGTCTAACACAGAACACCACATACTGTATTCGCTGTTATTTTCGTGCTATTAATTTTTCGCGTCTAGAGGCCTCAAAACATATTTGCGGGTACTTAAATTCGCGCTGCATTTACGTATGAATGCGATTGAACTCATTCAAATCATGCATAAGAAAGCATACTCATATAGTTGCATGTTTTTATATTCGCGCCTTACGATCTTTGCGTAAAATCCGCGAAAATTAATGTACCGCGAATATTTCCACGATTACAGTAGCGAGCTTCTCCTTGGCCACTGGAAACCCGGTCTAAAATCGCTAAGAGATGGTTGATACAACAATTAAACATGACACATTGGCTTATTTGTTTTTTTAAAGCCACTCTAAATAAAGCCAAGTAAGAGTCATACAATGGACATATATTGATATCACATCATTGCATACTTCCTACTGGTAATTGTGAACAAAATTGTTATATTCTATAATGATAATGATGAAATTTACAAATGTGAGCGACTGATATGTTGTCAAATACATGGGCATATATTTACACAGTAAGCTTTTCGGCTGATGTTTGAAGAAAGAACAAATAGGTCGTCTTACATGCACACATTGAGTTTAAATTAGCTGCCGTATCAACAATTCAATCAAATAATAAATTTCCTGATTTCTCTCATAACGTACACGTAAGTTTGCCTCTATAATACTTTGTCGGACTACCTGAATTGAAAACAAAATATTTCATTGTCTAGAGGCACTCTCCTATTAAAGTAATGGATCATCTTCATCTTGATATGTATGAAGCAAGAATATTCATATAAATACAGAGATATTTTCTACAACCTGACATGAATAAAAGTTTTGAATTCTATTGCATATTTCAGTTTTCTTGACTGAATTGTTTATTCCAAAATCACAATTGATATGTCATAGTTGCAGCAAGTTTAAATATTATACATCATTCAGGTTGGAACTGCAAGACAAAATAAAAAATAGAATAAAATTTCATAAACATTTCAGAGGAATATCTCATCAGCAAAGCTCCGTTTTCAGGACTTTGAAATATGCCTTTCAGGGAAGTACTGTAGTTATATAATTCCAGAAAAAAAGTTCATTTGAACCCTAATGAACTTACACATACTACGCACGGTGCTTTATAAGCAATTGATTTTGAATCTAAACCAATCTCAGTAGCGGACGCAGACCAATGTCACACAATGAAAGTATCGGGCCCATGCGTAAACATAATAGAGCCACTTTTGTCCACAGACAATTGGGCCCGAGAATTGCATTCAATTCGGATATCTTGGATCCGCGCCTGAATCTAAAGCTAACATTTACTACCTTTCAATATGAAATTTTTTTTTTAAATGCCTAAAGATATTAAATACACTTTGAATATTACTATTTATTCTTCTCTGAAGAGAATATCCCATTGGCTTATAATATCTTTTAGGTTAAAGGTTGCTACTCTATAAAAAAAGTTTTTTTTTTTAATGACCCCCCCCCCCCCCCCCCAATAAAAAAAAATTTGTAAAACATAAAATATGACATAAAAGTCTAGTGAGATTCGTGAGCTTATAATAATAATAATAATAATAATTATACTTGCCTTGACTAGCGCCTAACACTTACTTTATCAGAAGTCTCTAAGCGCTCTACAATTATGCAGCATAATTACCCTGGCTTTAGCAGTGAAGCTTTTACACATATAACTTAATATAGATTTAAAGTATTTCACTCTTAATTCAACTGCATGTAATGGAAAATGTACATGAATTTGATGAAAGAAAACAAAGCAATACCTTACCATATAACAAATACATTCCAGTGAGATCAATAGACTCTTAGATTAGTTAAAGATCTGCTCTTATTTAATACATTTTCTTTGGCAAATATAGCATATATACACTTATATAAAAATAAAAGACATTTAAATCTGCATCCTATGGGTTGTCCTGCGAGTTGGTAGATTATATAATACATCTATCTTTTTCAAGTTCAAGCCAATCAATTCTTGATCCGTTGTAGTCTTTGGTATCAGTTCTACCTGTAAAGACGAAGGGAAGAAATAACAAATAAAGTAGGTGATAAAACAAATCATAAAGAGAGAGTCAAGTTCCATAACACAAAGATTTGCATTAAAAACTTACTGCTGCATGTGTTTTTTGTTTAAAAGACTGACCACTTAACGCTCAATAAAATTGTTCATTCAAATATGCAAATTATTACGAGAGATTAGGCGGCAGCAAAGAAAGAAGGAGGAAAAAAAAGACAAAATTTAACCACTAGACTGCTGCATGGTACTAACTGCACAGTACGGGTATGACCAGAGTGGTGCTGGTGTGTCAAAACAGACAAAGCTCAGACAATGGCATGAGCACGTAATATTACGTAGTCCGCGCACATTGTACAAACGGCAAGCACGTAATATTAACTGGTCTGCAGCCAAGTGGTTAAGAGGGGGGGGAAGCATAAAAAACTCTATATAAATGCCAATTCTTGTTATCATCAGTGAATCTTTAATGGTGCAGAGCTGAAATCATTTAATTTATAACAGAGAAGAATGATCTTCAGAATTGTTATATTAAAATGGACATAAACTTTACTCCTTCAGTGAGGTAGATAATTTATATTAATTAAATTTAGAATGAATATATTATCTTTGCAAAAGCGAATATTTTTAAAAAATAAATTGAGCGCTACCATAAGAATGTTTGTGCCGATAAACGAATGATGATATTTACTCTTGAAAAAATTATATGCTGATGGGCGGGGGGTGGGCGAGAGGAAGTTGAAGGTGGATCCCTGATAGGGTTGGGGTGACAAGCGGAAGCCCTTATAAACCTGCAAATACTATATAATACCAATAAATACTATATATAACTCAGGCTAAGAATGTTGAATAATCCTGTCCTCTGAATTGTCAAAAGGTCTGGTCATAGTTTTAGCCAGGCCTGGCCAGGGAGGCTGAGCGTTCAATAGTCATCGTTCAATAGTTCGTTTTCAATAGTCACTTTTTCAACGCAGTCAATGTTGATACGATCCGTGTTTTGTGCGAGCGCAGACACCGTATATTCGCAATTAATGCAATAAATTGATTGCTAAAATTAACATAAGGTTGCTACGCTTCGGACGATTGCCGCAGTCAGACCGCGTACGAAACTTTCGAGAGCGGTCGATTTTGGATTATATTGTTTACCTTTTTTACGTGAATTTAATGCAACAATGGCACAGGACAGCGTTGCCGGATTCGAACTTTGGCTATTGAAGATCATTTGCGTGATTTAATTCATGCAGCAGAAAGTAAGAACACAAAAAATTCCGTGAAATTTGCCGTGAATGATTTTGAACAATACCTAAAAATTTACATGAAACTAATACTAATACTAATAGATCTAACGTTACATCAGAACCTTTCATTGATTCATGTTTTTGTTTTTGTTTTGTTCAGTATGCTAGGCATACACTGTAGATCTAACGTTAGTTGTTTTTAAAGCCTCGACTGGGGGGCCTTCCATCCTACTAAGTTAACTGTTATGACCCCTCAGCTAAATGGACGTATGACCGGAGAAAAACAAAACATGTCAGAGTTTTTCTTCGTTATATAAAATATATAGTGACTGCCTTAATATTCGGGGCATAGTTGTTTCTAAAGGCTCTCGGGGGGCCTTCCATCCAGCTATGACCCCTCGGCAAGCCTCGGGGTCATAGCTGGATGGAAGGCCCCCTCGAGCTTTAGAAACAACTATTGCCCCTCATGGCATTCACTATATCTATAATATTTCATGTAAGAATACCACCCCTGCCTCACAAAAACTGAATGTAAATAGGCCTACATGATGGTAAAAAAAATAATTATGTTTGTTTGATATAAAAACTAGTATCTTGGACTCAAGATTTTTTTATTTTAAGTATACAATATATCTGACAATATAAAGGAGAGAGATGTTTTATCAGCTGATATGGAGTAGCTTTTTCTGAAGCAGAATATTCTTATTTGTGATATTGTGAAGACCTTGCCCGTTTCATAAAGAGTTACTATTATAGTAACTTTGCCATCAATTGTAACTACCATTTGTAACATTACTCAACAGCCAATCAAAATGCATTATTTCAGAAAGTTACCATTGATGGCAAGTTTTATACATTGTAGTACTCTTTATATACCTCATTTTAAGAATCTTTAATAATCCTGTCTTCTGATTGGTTGAAAGTGCAGCTCAATCTGACCTATGGCCCATAGACATTTTTCCCGGTTTTACCGGTCAATAGAACATTTTACAGTACTTTTGCCCATGGGCATAGTGCGATCCCATTTGTTTACGTGCAAGGCTGCTGCGCATGCGCTTTATTTCAGATACCATAATATTCGGCGCGATTTGGTCGATAATTTTAGACAACTCCGCTGCTTGTGCGTCAACGCGCTGTGCGCGCAGCGTAGACAAATTCTTCGTCGCGCTAGAACGGATCCAGATTTCTAGCTTGAGCGTTAAGCCTGAATTCCGATGACGATGTTGATCTAACAAGCGATTTGAGGTTAATCTGAGGGTGTCTTCCTTAATTTGCAGTTTGCAGTTAGTTGTAAGTAGAATGCAAATGTGTTGCTGTGCGTGTGTGTGAGCAATGCTGGCCTGCAGAGCCAGAGGCTCGAACTGACTTAACTTTCATGACTCTAACTTAGAGTCTAGTCTAGGCTAGTCTAGATAGCTTAGGCCTATTTTAGAATCTAGTCGTCAAAATTAGACCATGTTGTAGTTTTTTAGATTCTGGCATATAAAATATTATTGACTGCTTTATTTTCGGACATGGTCGTTCTAGACTGGTCTCGGGAATCTCCGAATCTGCCATACACCGCGACCTGTCGGTCTTGGGTATAGCAGATGCGGAGATTTCCTGACCAGTAATATAACGACTGCATGTCCTAAGCAGTCAATATATCTATATTATGCAACAGGGCCCGGTGTTATGTGTGCATGCACTGTCGCGAAAACTACTTTGAGACAGATTTGGAACTACTTTGAGACGTGTTTGAAAAAGGCTGGAGAGGGTTTGAAACTTGTCGTGGAGATGTCCCCGAGACGTCTCCTCAGTCCCCATGACGCTACATGAGTTGCAGGAATCACAGAAACTACTGTGAGATGGATTTGGGACTACTTTGAAACAGTTTTGAAAGGGCTCTGAGGCAATTTTGAAACGTTTGAAACGGCTCTGAGAGACAATTTTGAAAATTGTTATGGAGACGTTGCAGAATGTCTCAGAGATGTCTCCGCGACAGAAAAAAGTATCCGAGACGTCTCTTATACTTTTTATCCGTCTCGACATGATATTTTATTTCCATCGTGGAGACATCTCCGTAAAGTGAGATACTTCGCAAGAGCAAAGGCCTACACATTTTCTGAAAGACACCTTATTGAAAGAACTAAGACTCTGAATGTCAACCAGAGCTATCTTCACTTCAGATAGGTCAAAAAATGACTTTAGTTTAAACAAAAGCTTAATCTTGCATTGAATGGGAGGAAACCATTACATGACCAACACTCTCAGCTAGAACAGTACATGAACACAGATATTGCTATATATTGTTAAAATAAGACATACATGTAGGTAAGTAGGCCTTTTATGATCTATAGTTCAGACTTTATCCCTCGCTCTCGTCCTTAAAAGGAATGCGAATGAAATCAATGTTTAACTTGAAAGAGGCATGGAGTTTGTAGC
>CALNVZ010000174.1:62164917-62193320 GCA_940671915.1 Paracentrotus lividus
ACCCACCCCCCACCCGAGAAATTTCGACTTTGAAAAAAAGTGATCCTCTCCCCCTCCCCCTAAAAAACCAAAAACCCCCCAAACAAGAAGCATTTAAAACGGAAATAAATCTTTTTGTTGTTGGGGAAAGGGCTAGGTTGCATGAATTTGATGAGTTTTCGAAAAGAAATTATTTTAAGGATCCCCCCCCTCCCCTCCGAGAAAGTAGGGTCATAAGTAGAGGAAATTTAGTATGTCACATCTTTATATTAATTCAATTTCTGCCTTTACAAAGTACTACTGTTTTGGGGGAAAGGGTTGGAAGAAAATGTGATCCTCTCCCCCCCCCTTTAAAAAACAAAACAAAAACAAAACAAAACATTTAAATAGGAATAAATTACGTAGGCAACTGTTTCTCTTCTGGGCTCTAGTATATTCTCTACAATGATGAATCCGTTTGATGTTGACAATTAATGGATATCATCATTCATGTGATTAAGAATAGCTGGGCCCTGGCTTGGGGTATTAGTGTCGTGTTACACACTGATATGGAGTAGCTTTTTCTGTAAGGCAGAATATTCATTATTTGTGAATATTGTGAAGACCTTGCCCCGTTTCATAAAGAGTTACTATTATAGTAACTTTGCCCATCAATTGTAACTACCATTGTAACATTACTCAACAGCCAATCAAAATGCATTATTTCAGAAAGTTACCATTGATGGCAAAGTTATACATTGTAGTACTCTTTATATACCTCATTTTAAGAATCTTTAATAATCCTGTCTTCTGATTGGTTGAAAGTGCAGTCAATAATCTGACCTATGGCCCCATAGACATTTTTCCCGGTTTTACCGGTCAATAGAACATTTTTACATACTTTTGCCCATGGGCATAGTGCGATCCCATTTGTTTACAGCAAGGCTGCTGCGCATGCGCTTTATTTCAGATACCATAATTTGCGGCGCGATTTGGTCGATAATTTTAGACAAACTCCGCTGCTTGTGCGTCAACGCGCGTGGCGCGCAGCGTAGACAAATTCTTTCGCGCGCTAAACGGATCCCAGATTTCTAGTTGAGCGTTAAGCCTGAATTCCGATGACGATGTTGATCTAAACAACGATTTAGAGGTTAATCTGGAGGGTGCTCCTTTAATTTGCAGTTTGCAGTTAGTTGTAAGTAGAATGCAAATGTGTTGCCTTGCGTGTGGTGAGCATGCATTGTGGCTGCAGAGCCAGAGCTCGACTGACTTAACTTTCATGACTCTAACTTAGAGTCTAGTCTAGGCTAGTCTAGATCTAACGTTAGGCCTATTTTAGAATCTTAAATCGTCAAAATTTAGACCATGTTTGTTTGTTTTAGATTCTGCATATAAAATATATATTGACTGCTTTATTTTCGGACATGCGTTTCTAGACTGGTCTCGGGAATCTCCGAATCTGCCATAACCCGCGACCTGCCGGTCTTTGGGTTATAGCAGATGCGGAGATCCTTTTGACCAGTATAGAATACACAAAAACAAAAAAAAGAAAACGGGGGACTCATGCGATTATGAAAAGAAAGATAATTATCACGACCACCTGTCCCTCAAAAGCTAATCAAATAATAATTCTCATTATTATTTATAATGCCAACAGGGGCCCTGGATTAGTTGTGGCAATGTCCACCATTCGCACTAGGGTAGTATACTTTATTTTATCAAAACGAAAGAAAACCCGAAGACAGTATCATTCGAGACAAGATATTAGAAATAAAAATAATGACAATTTCTGTTTAATTTTTCTGGGACTACCTGTTCGAGGAACAAGACTGAGGGGGGGGGGGATCAACAACAGTAGCAACTTTGTAAACAGCAGAAATTTAATCAATATAAATGTGTGACATACTACTAAATGCCCTGTACTTAGGACCCTAATTCAATATTTCAATTATTCAGATTCAAATTCATCAATTTATAATCAATATTTCATGCATTTGGGGGTATTCTTGAATGAATAACTACTGTCATAAAATGCCATAGGTTTGTACATCATAAGGAATTTGAAGATGTTGAATCCCGCAGTCGTGATTCCCTCTTTCATCCATTATTTCCCATTCCAATCCAGTGCTCTACCTGTGATATATCTTTTTACGTTCATGATCTCACTAAGGGTGTGTTCAGTGTCAATTTTCGAATTTAAACGCCAACATGAATCATGATACAAAACGCAATTACAAAACACAGAACACGAACGCGATCAGCGGTACACCATTCAAAGTCCAAAATTTAAAGCTGATTACACATCCATTGTCTTTAAATTCCCCGCTCTCAAAAACAAACATTTGCGCTGGAAGCTTCCACTGCGAGAGCACATTTAAAGACGTTGTATTCAGTGTCGCATTTCGTTGCATTCGCAATGCTCAAGGTCGTAAAATCGAAGCTGATCGTGATTCAAAACGCATCTTTTACGGCGTCTAAATTTTCCTCCGAATGGAGATCTGAAACCATTTACTTTAACGACCGGGAATGGGGACAATGAACACCCACTTTGTTTCTCTTTATATCAGCGTTTTGTAATTGCATTTTGTATCATGATTCATGTTGATGTTTAAAATTTGAAAATCAACATTGAACACACCCGAAGGTGAAATTGGATAGGAGTCTAGCCTCTACCACCTTTTCCAATATGTAACCTGAAGTCTGACACCTCTAGACAGAGTATAAACATTGGAGCTGTTAATGTGCAAAGGAACATCACAATATAATACTTAGATACTGAGCTCAAATTTTAATGGTAGTGACCTTGACCTTGAGCATCATATCTATTGACACATTACCCATTTCAAGTACACCCTTAAGGTCAAATATCTTGTGAAATTATTGCATTTGGGGGTTTTGGGGTTTTGTTATGTTTTGTTTTTGTTTTTGTTTTTTTAAAAAAAGTTTGGTTTTACCAGTGGAAAGAAAAAAATAAAACAAACAGTGTAGTAGCCAGTATTCATAAAGGTGTCCTAAAGTTAAGCCTAGCTTAAATCTGTGGTTTTACTATGAATAGCTAAAATGAGACACAATCTGGAACAGTAGGGCACATATTCTGCTATGAAGACTAAGTTTGTATGCGTCGCAAGTTCGTACAAATTTATTGTGCCCAGTTGTGCGATCCCTTTGTCTGATGCGGATCGCACAATAGCTTTGTACGAACTTGCGATGCACAAGGTCTTTATCTTCGATTTATCAGAATTTGGGGTACCGAAACTCTTCAAAAGTGCCTGGGAATGATAAGTACAAAAGTTTTAGCAACCATTAAAGTATGATTCCAGAACCCATTAGATGTGGAAGGAACATAACAAAGTTGACAGATTGTTTCACATTTTGCTACTCATAGTTGAACCACAGATTTAAGCTACATGTAGACTTAACTTTAGGACACCTTTGTGAATACGGGCCAGTGTGTACAACTGCACCGCAGAGAGATACATGTAACACCAACCCACTTATAATGAATATCACATGAGAGATACTATCCGGTTCAAACTTGATCTAGGTCTTCATGTCTCAGTATGCTCTTAATATGACACTCTTTTATTTCATTCACATGAGGACACCATGTTGGTTTGTTGACACACTTCAGCTCTATAGTTCATGGACGGTATACTAACATGATGACAGCTGTGGCATCACACGTCATACATTTAAAGCTAATGTTTAACTTTCCTTCAATAACAGATAAAAAAAAAAAAATATATATATATATATAATAACTGCAATAGCTGATAGATATTCCCTAAATAGTCTAGTAATATTTTATGATCGAACACATATTATTTATTATAGTACACAGATCTACCGCTTAACCCACATCTGGTTTTATCTTGGCCATATTTTGGGATTGTAATTAGGCTATTATTAAGCTATTAAAAAGTCTATTGCTGCTGCATGAATCCATTGTTCCTAGATTTTGTGCACACCATTTTAATCATACTACGCACTAGCACAATCCCCAACAAACCTTTGAAGTCAAATATATTTACTTTGTCCCAAAAGGCAGTTATTTTCATTGTTAATTCATTACATTCTTATTAGTTGTCTAATTTTATTCAAATTTGTAACATGATGATTTATTAGTTATTCCACTTTTATTTTATTTAGAAGCTTTTTTTTTTTACCCATTAGGCCAATTTCAGTCATAATCTTAGGGTGTGTTCAATGTCTATTTTCAAAGTTTAAACGCCAACATAAATCATGATACAAAATGCAATTACAAAATGCTGATATAAAGAGAAACAAAGTGGGTGTTCATTGTCCCCATTCCCAATCGTAAAAGGAAACGTGTTTCAGATCTCCATTTGGAGGAAAATCTAAACGCCAAAAAAGATGCGTTTTGATTCACAATCAGCTTTGATTTTACGACCTTGAGCATCGCGAATGCAACAAAATGGGACACTGAACACAACTGAGTTTTCAAACATCTTTAAATGTGCTCTCGCAGTGGAAGCTTCCGGTGCAAGTGAAAAAAGCCCAGATGTTTGTTTTTGAGAGCAGGGAATTAAAGGACGGTGGATGTATAATCAGCTTTAAATTTTCGAAACTGAACGGTGTACCTCTGATCGCGTATGTGTTCTGTATTTTCTAATTGCATTTTGTATCATGATTCATGTTGGCGTTTAAATTTGAAAATGGACATTGAACACACCCCTATTCATCCATCCTCCCCAAGGGGGCTGTTCAGGCTAATAACATAAACAAGATCATGTGGAGGAGAACATCCAGACTAAATTAAATGAAAAGGTTTGTAGGCCCGGGTCAGGCAATGACATTAATTTTGATTGATGAGCACAACGCTTTAATGAGATCGACATGTATCCTACCAGACAGTGGGTATAGAATTGATGAGCAGTGATAGGGGGGTCTCGCTGACCAAACATTCTGTACCGGCCTAACAGAAACGTTGTTAGAACTAACAGAGCATTAACAGTATGCCCTGTTACAACTTGTAATGTCGCAGCAATGCATAATGCCACACCAATGCACTATTTACATGTGGGATCAACCTTTGACATCACCATTCAAAAGATGTGACTGGGCCTACTGTTAGTGCTCTGTTAGCACAAACAACATTTCGGTGCGACTGGTGCTGGATGTTGGTTCAGGCTATGTACATCCGATCGTTCAGTCAGACAGTCAGGTTGTCATGGCGATCTGTTCATGAAGCATCTTCCTACAGAACTTGCCATCTCATAAAAGCATTTTTGAGAGATTTGAGATATAAAACCCTAAATAGTAACCAAATGACAAGAATAGAAAACTCAAAATTGACATTGGGAATCATTCAGGGTGGGGGAAGGGGGGGGGGGTAACAAAATAATTCTGATTAATCATTAGAGGCTAGCCTGTCAGCAGGTCATAACAGTTTATAACCTCATTGCTATGTTTGAGCCAGAGAACGGTCTACACAAGAGCATACACTCTGCCCAATTGGTTGTACTGGGTATGGAGTATAGAACAATACTAGGAAAAAGCTACGGCGGATTCTTGAAATGTTTTGGATGATGATACATACAGAGTACTACTATATGTACATCAGACTACATCCAGGGTTCAACAGACTTTTTGTGTTTATAAGTATAGAGTTCAATAAACTTTTTTAATGTTTGTACAATGAACGTTATGATAACTGTTTGTCTACAATCTCATCATTGTTCACTAAGATGCATAATGTCTGAAGTTTTATGAAGAAGGATGAAGTAAGTGATGAAAGATAAATTAAATGGTGTCAAATGCTTCAAATGACAAAGTCACAAACATTTAATGAGTGAGAGACCATAATTTCACCCTAATGATTACTGTTGCTTTATAAATTGTGTATTATCTTTAAGGTAAAACGTGCCATTTGTTAACTTATTAATTTTTGTTTTTAGCTAGAGATGTTTAAAGCAATCTGAGTAGCAGTGATCCAATTTGATTGATCTTCTGTATTTGGCACTCTTCCAAAGGAGTTTGCTGGCATGCCCAGTGTTGACAATAACTAACTGATACCTGAAGTGGCTAATGTTTGAAATTGCACATTACAAACAAAAGAAAATAGCTTTGGCAAAGTATTGTAAATACATGTAGATTAAAATTCACAAGTTTTTCAAATGGATTAATATGAAAGTAAATATAACTATTTGGGTGGGAGAGGGGCGGATAAACAATTTAGAACTACCAGAAGTCCGATAATTTCAGATAGGTCAAACTTCTCATATACACACCATCATGGAATAAAATGAGATTTGGGAATTTTTTAAATAAAGTTGGCAAAAGTCATATATTTTAACTCTTACACAAAACTTTTGTTACACTTACAAATTCAACTTTATCGCCTTTAAACCTTGTCATCAACCACCGTCCCCCCCATTAGGCGTGTTTCCCTTCAGATTATACCCCAGATGGTGAGCCCTTTATGGACGTACCCCCCTTGTCCCCTTGTCGTTTTAAAATCAACCATATAATAAAGGAAGCTGACAGCATTCACTTCGTCAGGTATTTGCCGCCTTATTTGGCTTTGGCTCTCGTGCTCCGCAGCATCCCAGGAATCCCACTGTTATAGCATATCTACATGTAAACAAGAAAGAATAAGATAGTGATATCATATGTTCATATTCAATCGAAGAAACATTAGCAAAAGCATGACAAACATTTACATGTACTTAAAACAGCAGCTTACAGTAAGATTCATTCTCACTCAATTTATTATTATTTTCCATGATGAGATGTAGAAACTTTACAAGGGGGGGGGGGGGAGGAGGCACACAGCCCCTATTAAGGGGTGCCACTGCTGAAAATTTTCTGATTATTGGGGTGTACACATCCCCTGTGCCTCTGCCTGGATATGCCACTGACAAAGTTATTTTTATTTCAATTAAGTATAGAAAAATATTGAGAAAAAATGACAAGGGCTAAAAGTTTATTACTAAGTAACAAATAATTGATATATGATATTTCAGCAGCACTGTTTTTGAATTAGTTTTTTTAGAAATTACAACAAATATCATATACAGGGCAATATAAAATCCCCAATAGACCCACAATCTTAGACAAATTAATCAAAAGTAAGATCATAAACATACAGATAACTAAACGAAAAATAACAAAGTGAAACTGCAAGAATGACAGATTTGAATCACGGATGTAATAAATACAAAGTATGTGTCAGCTGCATTTCCTCTTTCTGTTTATTTGTTCCAATGCCAAGTTTAAAACAAAGGCAGTGCTAAATATCTCTCAGAGAAATCAGGAAACATACTACAGATCTGCAGATGATTGCCAACAATGTCAATGACTGCTGGCTGGATTGACTCCACCTAGCAACTGCAAACTATAGTTTCTTATTGCAGTAAACTTCTTAAACTGTATCTTAGTAAAGATGAATTCATCTAATATTAGGGTCTATGAATATAGAAATGGACGAATGCCAGGAGTACCTTCTACTCCGGGCATTTCTACTATATTAAAACCAGACCAATAGAATTATATCTATGATTTACTTGGTTTACAGTTGGTTTGTCATTATGATACTGCATAATGGTTTTGCTACTTTCAGACTATTATTTATGAATAATGCATTAATTCCAAATACCACACACGATTATCAATCTTTTACTCGAAATTGTTGTTGGTTTGTTATAAATACTATATAAATAGTGTACAATCTATCGCGCAATATACTGGATTATAAGTACGACACATTCTAAATTATCCCGAGTGCAGATTTGTTTCTCCGAGGCCGCAGGCCGAGGTGAAATAGATCTGCACGAGGGGTAATTTAGTATTTGGAGTTCTTATAGTCCAGTAATGTTGCAAGATAGAGCGTTCACTATTTATTATAGTAAATAGACCCCGTAAATTAAGTTGACATTAGTTTAGCCCCGATCTCCCCGGGACTCGACGCTGCCTGCGTGATATATGAACCGCCGTTGCATGCGCCACAGTAAATTGTTTTCCCTTGAAATCAACAGGTTCCTTACGTTAAACGAAGCCAGGGCGGACGGGTAACTGCTCGCTAAGCGCTCCCATGCCTATCACTGGTTCATTCATCGTTGTCAGCTAATCGTACTAGATTGAACCGGCAATACAAAGCAATTTACGACAAGCGGGGCCTTCATCGATGATTCAAGGGTATCCAAAGCTATACAGTTCTGGTATTATAACAATGTTCATTAGGACGATTTCATGGTACTTTAAACTTACTCTCTATTTGTTATTTTCCAATGCGAACTGCTTTATTTCACTCCAAAATCAAGAAAACGATCAGCCCGGCCGAGAACGAAACATGCAGTCATTGGCATGCGAGCGCTTCCCCAGCAGCTATCTACCCGTCCACTCTCGCTTCGTGTAACATAAGGCACCCGTTGGGTTCGAGGGAAATCGCTCGGTCGATCATGTCACGTCAGCTTTATTTCAAGAATACGATCACAAAATATTCAAAGAAAACTGCAGAAAATTGTTAGTTTTTGAAGAATTATTATCGTCTTGTTACAGATCCCAGTTTGGCTTTGGTGAGTGAAACAAATGGATCGCTATCCGTGTTTAAATTCCATTTTTCGGCAAATTTCGCAAATTTCACTCCAGGTCGCGTCGCGTTGATCAATCAATTATTCTTCACGAGTATCGATATTTTCCCCATTCATTTAACACGGGCTTTCCCCTCCCAAAATTGAAAGTTATACTGTACATATGTACAATATAACTTTTTGAAGGTAGGTCACGTGGTACCAATCACAGCTCGTATTTTCTTACCACTATTTACCATAAGATGTTATTATCTCTAAGGAGTATAGAACAAGAGTTATATATTTTACTTCAAGAATAGGGATCAACATCAACAACATACTAATTTAAGGATTTGTCATACAACTATGTGATCTAGGTTTATAGCTCTTGTAGCTCTAGCTGGAAGCACCTCATGAGGATTGCGTTTATCAGACCAAAAGAAGACTAGTCGATTAAGGATTGTGTCAATGTTAGCAACAATGTTCTGACTGGATTAAGGTTAGGGTTAGGGTTAGGTTTTGGGATCTAGGTTACCTTGTAGCTCTAGCTGGAAGCACCTCATGTGGATTGCGTTTATCAGACCAAAAGAAGACTAGTCGATTGAAGATTGGGTCAATGTTAGCAACAATATTCTGATTGGCAGGGTAGATCTGAAGTCGTCCTCCATGTTTCTAAACGAAAAAGATACAAAAGCACTACAACATCAAAACCTAGATGCATCATATTGACTGGTTTCCAAAAGTTTGTGTACAATGATCCTCCAAGTTGTCTGCCTTTGATTCTTGTGAATTTGATGTATAAAAAGAAGATTCACAGGACGATTCCATGCTTTTGTTGGTTTTGTTTCTTTGTTAAATTTTTTTTTTTTTTTTTGGGGGGGGGTTATTTCTGCGTCCTGTACGACACATTACTATTTTTCATGTCATTCCCAAATAGACAAATGTCTTTATCAGTTTTTTTTTAGCTCTTCCCAAATCATACTAACATTCCTTCTCAAGATATACTCACATTGTTTAATTGAACAAATTAGCTTTAAAAAAAATAATGTAAATAATTGAACAGATGATCAATTCATTGCATAGTTGAAAAAGCTATTTTGAAAAGCACAACTTTATTTATGATCAATCATTAATCAGAAGAGAAAAGAAAGTCCTGTTAGGTGGATTCACACCTACCCGATAAGGAAAAATTCCTGTAATTTACTTTTTGCGTTCACACCTGCCCGAACCGTCTTTTCCAAGGAAAATACCCGAAGTTATAAAAAAAAAAAGAAAGACGGAAAACAAAGAAATTCATAAGGAATGAGGGGAAAGAAGGAAAAACAAAGAAATACATAAGGATAAAGAAGAAAGAAAGAAAAACAAAGAAATACATAAGGAAAGAGGGAAAGGAAGGAAAAACAAAGAAATACATAAGGAAAGAGAAGAAAGAAGGAAAAACAAAGAAATACATAAGGAAAGAGAAGAAAGAAGGAAAAACAAAGAAATACATAAGGATAAAGAAGAAAGAAGGAAAAACAAAGAAATACATAAGGAAAGAGGGAAAGGAAGGAAAAACAAAGAAATACATAAGGAAAGAGAAGAAAGAAGGAAAAACAAAGAAATACATAAGGAAAGAGAAGAAGGAAGGAAAAACAAAGAAATACCCAAGGAGAGAGGAGAAAGAAAGAAAAACAAGGAAATACATTAGGAAAGAGAACAAAGAAAGAAAAACAAAGAAATACATTAGGAGATGGGAAAGAAGGAAACACAAAGAAATACATTAGAAAAGAAAAAAAAACAAAGAAATACATTAGAAAAGGAAAGGGAGAATATAAAGTTCCTGTAATTTCTGTTCACACTACAAAAGTTCCCGCGACCTTGGCGAAACTACGTGTAGTTTCGACGAAGTACCTACTAAGTACCTACACTTGCAAAATTACGCATAGTTTGTGATCGGGGTAAGAATACCCGATCAGAGATTACGGGAACTTTTCCTGATCGGGCAGGTGTGAATCCACCTATTGATCACATGAAGGATCTCATTTAAAGGTTAGATTAGTTAATAAATTACAGAGTATTTGTTTATAACCAACGTGCATGTCCTCTGTCACGTACATGTAATGCAAATCACATGTACACAAAATTATGATTGCTTTCTTTTGTTTTTACATCATGCATGCATGTATTTGATTATCTTACAAAATCAATAAAATGTGATCCACAACATGCCTACATGTACATCAAAAGGTGAATCTTTAACCTACATAAATTAAGTAAAAACACTGACGAATTGACTTTTTCAAACAAACTTGTCATAATTGAATAAATTAATATCAGGATTCGCACCATAAATGTAGTTAGAAAGTTACTTGGCAATGATATGCCTCGAAAGTTAATACCTAACTCAAATTATACTACAAATGGTAATCTTAAGAGCAAGAAAATATACATTTTGAATTTCAGGAGAGAAGGTCATATTTTATTTGAAGATAACATTTTCAATATAAAATCAGTAGTTTGTACCTTCCACACTGTTCTTGCATGGGGGTTCTGATTAACATTTTTGTCAAGTTGATATTCTGGATTTTTTTTTTTTTTTTGGGGGGGGGGGGCAGAGTTCCAAATCTAGCCTCCAATATGTGCTGTGTAATGATAGGCCCAATTACTAAAACCTTCTTAATTGTAATTTTGTGTAAGACAAGTTTAAAAAGGGTAAAGTTGAACAATTGGAATTTGATCTTATTCAGTTTAATAAAAAGATATTATTCCATAAGTTCAGTCAGATGTGGTTGTTAATCATTTTTATATAGTTTGAAAATCACATACCCTCATACAAATCTAAAGCAATCAAGAAGGAAAATAATACCCTGATAAAAATATGAATAATGCAAAAAGCCAGATAGGATTATGTGAATATATTCACATATAATGTCAATATTATTTTGATTGATATGCCCTACTTTAATATCTCCCTGATTCTGTGTTTACTTAGTAATATCTATCTCTGTGTGTTACGGATGGCGTACGTGCAGTTTCCACCATGTGACTCATATGTATTTTCTCTCCCCCTGAAGCTCATGCCAACACTGAGCTGCAAAGTTAATCGTTCATAAACCAGGGGAACGTTTCTTGGTTTAAACCCCGGTCGTATATTACAGAGCTTTCCAACCTGAGACCGAACGTCAGCTACTACAAGTTCCCTCGCGCTTTCGATTTTTTCACGGCAGTAGTTTTGACAGTCACGTGACAAATTGTTGGGATCGGGTGACAATTATTTGAATTATGTTTATGTGCTTGTCTCTTTCTCTTGTAATGTATCTTATGTATCTTATATTTTTCCTTATGTATTTCTTTGTTTTATCCTTCTTTCACTTTCTCTTCCATCACTTCTTATGTATTTCTTTGTTTTTATTCTTCTTTCTTCTTCTCTTCCATCATTTCTTATGTATTTATTTTGTTTTATCCTTCTGTCATCTTCTCTGCCCTCATTTCTCATGTATTTCTTTGTTTTTAATCCTTATTTCACTTGCTCTTTTATTACTTCTTATGTATTTCTTCTTTTTTTTCTTCTTTCATCTTGTCTTCCATCATTTCTTATGTATTTCCTTATTCTCTCCTTCTTTCATCTTCTCTTGTTTTCAGCTTCTTTTACCGTTTTTTTCGTCATTTCTTATGTATTTCTTTGTTTTTTATTATTCTTTCATCTGCTATTCCATCATTTCTTACGTATTTCCTTATTTTCCTCCCATTCTTATCTTCTTTATCATCATTTCTTATGTATTTCTTTGTTTTTAATCCTTCCATCCTCTTCTCTTCCATCATTTCTTATATATTTCCTTGTTTTCTTCCAATTTTCATCCTTTCTTCCATCATTTCTTGTATATTTCCTTGTTGTCCTCCTATTTTCATCTTCTCTTCCATCATTTCTTATGTATTTCTCTGTTTTTAATCTTTCTTTCACTTTCTCTTTCATCATTTTTTATGTTTATGTTTTACCTTGTTTTATTCCAATTTTCATCTTCTCTTCCATCATTTCTTATGTATTTCCTTGTATCCTTTCAATTTTCATCTTCTCTTCCATCATTTCTTATGTATTTCTCTGTTTTTAATCTTTCTTACACTTTCTCTTTCATCATTTGTTATGTTTATGTATTTCCTTGTTTTCTTCCAATTTTCATCTTCTCTTCCATCATTTCTTATGTATTTCCTTGTTTCCTTTCAATTTTCATCTTCTCTTCCATCATTTCTCATATATTTCCTTGTATTCCTCCTATTTTCATCTTCTCTTCCTTCATTTCTTATGTATGTCCTTGTTTTCACCTTCTTTCCTGTTTTTCCATCATTTATTATGTATTTCTTTGTTTTTATCCTTCTTTCACTTTCTCTTCCATCATTAATTCTAGTGTATTTCTTTGTTTCTATTCTTCTTTCATCTTCTCTACAATCATTTCTAATGTATTCCATTGTTTTTCAATCGAAGAAACTTCACTCACGTTGCCGCGGAATCGGGGAAATCTCCCACAACTCCCGTCCTCAGATTTGGAAGACAACGTGAGGCGAAGAGTTGGGGCATGCACAGTGACAAATATGACATCACTCGTAGTAGCTTGACGTCCGGTCTGGCGATAGAAAGCTGCCTATTACCTCCAGGCGAGGAGCAGCATTAAGTCTGTTAACCAATCTTCCTTGTTAATTATTCAAATCCAGACCAGGAGCAGGAAAAAGTCTGTTAACCAGTCTTCCTGGTTAATAATTCAAATACATGTATTTTGAAAACATTTAAGTCAGTAACCTTTAGTGCGGAAGTTGGGATGAAATGAAAATATTTATAAGTTAAAGCTATTTGTAAATTTCGTATCAAACCTTCAACACCAACATAGACACGGATGGATCCAAAGATTAGGGAAGGTGGAGCAAGCAAGGGTCTCCCTTCTCACCCCCAAAATGCCCAATATTAAGAAAGAGTCCCAAAACGGGTAAAAAGAGGACTTGGTTCCACTCAAATGCATCCTAGATCCACATCTCAATTAACAGCTAAGGGTGCTATCTCACTTCGCGGAAACAAAATTGAGACAGTTTTGCCAACATGGCATTGTCTCCTCTTTTTCCGCGACAAAATCTTTTGTCCCACTAACAAAAGGTTACGTGGTACAAAGGACGGATTAGCCAGCATGCCATTGTACTAGATCTGTCTCCTGTAGTACACACAAATCTGTCGCGGAGACAGCTATACCATGCGGGCAAATCTGTCTCAATTTTGTTTCCGCGAAGTGAGAGAGCACCCTAACAGCATTACAAATAAAATACAACAAAAAAACACTGATCCCCGTGGCAACTCCTTATTAAAAGTGTGCCATTTTGGTACCATTTTCTGTGCCAGTGGTACATGCATACACAAGAAAAGAATCAACCATTGGTATCATATACCACTCCATAAATGTCCTTATGGAATACAATGATAATGACCACAAATTTGTTAAAGAACTTGAGAGTGTGAGTGACCACAAATAAAAAGAGCTGAAAAAGATGGTAAAGGTGAAATTAAAAGAGCTCCCATACTTTTGTACAAAGGAAAGCTAAACTAAGCTGAAAATCAAAACCCCAAAAAGCAGAAATTAGCTAAAAAGCTGTAAAGTAATTTGGTGGCCCCTTTTTATAAGCTCTGCTCTCTCCGAGGTCACCAAACCATCATTGTGTTTTTTTGTAAAAATGTCATTTTAACTGTAACTTGTATTTTGATGATGGTTGAATAAATATTTTTTTTTTTTTTCAAAAAAAACAAAAACAAAACAAAAAACCTCTCACACCCTTGAGAACTCTTTAGCTGCAATTAATTTTTATCAAACATTTTACGAAATTCCTTTTTTATCATAATTCATGAAATTTATAAATGTTCGTTCATACCTTTGTGTCCCAGTCCTTATTGAGGTAGTATATACAAGTAATACAACGTCCATCTGCGTTGGGGTTGTCAATGTGCTTCACATATTTTGTGTTGTTGCCAGGGTAACATGCCACCATAGCCTGCACAGAAATATAAGTAAGATGCGTATAGTGAGGTGAGAGTTCAAAGCAAATAGACTAAGATGAGAAGATCAAGACACAATTGATAGTTCTAAGTGTTCAGTAAAAAGAAAATCTGGAATTTAAAGGGTAAGGGGAAAAATCATCTTTTTCATATTGTACTTACAGTGGCAGATCCAGGGGGAGGGGTGGGCACAGGGGACACATGCCCCCTCTATAATTTGAAAAACACTTCTTGACTGTACATGTTAAAATAAGAAAATCTAGGCGGCTTGCCCCTTGTTGGGCCTTCCGCTCCCTCTATTGTCAAAACCTGGATCAGCCAATGAACTTACATATAAAAAAGAAGAAAAAAAGTGCAAAACTTGCAATAACATGAAGATATAAAAACGCTGTTTTTTCCAGCCATAATGGCAATTAGACCTATAAGGTTTCACAATTCATCAAACAAGCCAAACATTTTGAGCAATTACTCAAGCATAATAGCGATATCTGTTTGTCATGTTCAACATGGAAATTTTTTTTGACCCATGGCAGCTCGCTAGTAAGCTCTGCAAATTTGATTTATGTATAGCTCAAAGATATTTTCCACTTTTACAAGGAATGAATTCTGGGTTATTATAAAATGATTGAATGGCATTTACAGCACTTTACAATCTATCATATTAAATCAAATGCTGTACTGCTGTTAACCTAGAAAACCAACCTCATATCACAGTTATATTCATTTCTAAATCAAAACATCATTGATTTGTTGATATCTGGCTCTTGTTTGGGAATTTGATATTCCCGGGACCGGACACCCACAGCCTCAAAGAGATAGACCCTGCTCATTTGCATATGATTAGCATAAGGCTACGTGCGGAGAGGAGTGTATACAACAGGGTGCACGTTGACCCTAAACAGTCAGTAGGCTACCAGCTGGTAAAACCACAATAAAACCGTCAGTAGCACTGGTCACGTATGGGATACATTTCCATTCTAAAAATGGGACTTCTGAAAGCCCTAAAATAAAAAAGTCAATCCAATGGGATGTCATCGCGGCTTAGTTCTCTCAACAATCCCGCAAATGTTTGGCAAGGTGGGACGTGGATAATGATAGTTCTACCCGATACCCTGGGTGCTATTTTTAGATCCTGGAGGGTTTGTACGTGCAGAAAAGTGGTATAAGACAAGTAGGAACTTAAAAGGTGGGTCAAATACCACCTAATCACATAGCTTCCATATATTTAGTTTCACTTCTCTCCAATTCTAATCGAAATAATCCTAATAATTAAAGGGAATGTCCACTTTGAAACTAAATATGTTTTAACAAAACTTGGGAAGCAGAAAACTAGGGGTATATCAGTGAGAGTTTGACAAAAATTCTTCATAGGATATCAAATTTGTGGATGCTTAAAGTTTTGATTTTGTGATATCACATGCAAACTTCTCTTTCATGTTGTGTGCAGTAATTTCCATAAACAACTTCTAATGAAGGAATTTTTTTAGAGGCATGTAAGGAATTGATGATATACCAAATGCACAGGTGATAGGCCTACAATTACTGATTTTCTTTTGAAATTGAAATTTCCATAATACAACATGCAGGATAGGAGAGCAACTCACAAGTGATGTCACAAAATTTGAAATTTAATAGTTCACAACTTTGTAGTCCTTTCATGAATATTTCTTCAAACCTTCACTGATATTCTTCTTTCAACTTCCAGTGTATCATATACAATTTCCCCTTTAAAGAAATGAAATGTTCAACTAAATAAAGTTGGACAAATGGACTCTAAATGCTGGTGACGATGACAGATGATGATGATGATGATGATGATGATGATGATGATGACAGATGATGATGATGATGGTAATGATGATGATGATGGTAATGATGATGATGATGATGATGGTGATGATGATGGTAATGATGATGATGATTGGGATGATGATGATGATGATGATGATGATGATGATGATGATGATGATGATGACAGATGATGATGCTGATTGGCATGATGATGATGATGATGATAAGGACAGATGATGACAGATGATGATAATGATGAAGGTGATGGTGATGATGATGATGATGATGATGGTAATGACGATAATGATGATATGGGAAATAATAACTTTGTTATTGACTTTCAATTACAAGGGACTGACATTGTTATCAGATTAATCACAACTTGAAATGTTTGCCACTCGAGCACTTTGAAATGAAATATAAAAAACTGATTCCAAGCAAGTCACTGATACATTGAAGCTGGGGTACAGTTTGCATTAATATCAAAATATAATCTCTCAAATTTCAAGTTTTAAGGTATTCTGACCTGATGTAAAACCACCTAATGTTATTAAGTTGTTACTGAATTGAATTCATACCTGTATAAAAGATTCAATAAATTTGTACATTTTTATTTAGACAGATAGAAACACAGGTAAATGATGAAGTGTAACTCAACCTAATGCAGTTTATACTAGGATCAGGCATTGTTGCTATAAACACGTTTTGTTGACATTATTGTCATGACCCACGATGCTGGCTAGCGGTTACGTGCAAGTACAAGCATTTGAGTTCTTCGGACTTGGACTTTCATCCATAGCTATAGGATTTCATCTCGCCTTTCATAGGGGTGAATGGAATTCCAGAAGATTGTATTTCAAAACAAGTGTGACCATGATTTTGTTTAATGCGTGTAGAGTGCTCCTTACATTCTTTCATCAAATAAGAATAATGGAAGAGCATAAAAAATCAAAGAAAAGGTAAAAATATATATCATTGTGAAATTCTATTCAAGACGATTAGTGAGTTTCTCCATTTATCCAAATTAACCTGTTGAAGACGAGGTGATTTGGCTATAACACACATGTCCCATAGAACTCAGCCCGATTATATTCCGGCTCAGTCCTCAATGGGTTTTTAAGAATGACAGTCGCAGGTATTCCTTACAACTATATTTAGGCTACAATTCTTCTGGCTCTTTATGCAGTCTTATAGTGAGTTTCTCCATTTATCCAAATTAACCTGTTGAAGACGAGGTGATTTGGCTATAACACACATGTCCCATAGAACTCAGCCAGAGTATATTCCGGCTCAGTCCTCAATGGGTTTTTAAGAATGACAGTTCGCAGGTATTCCTTACAACTATATTTAGGCAACAATTCTTCTGGCTCTTTATGCAGTCTTAACACTTAGGCCTAAATAGATTCTGTTATGGTCCATTCATTTGGTAAAACTATTTTACTTACTAGTATACTGGTACCTGCACAAGATGAGCTATGCATTTTAAATGCATGATGAAATTTAGCATCTAGGATGGTCACATTAAGAGCTGTTTCAAAAGTGACAACAGCTTGGCACATACTTAAATGCAGTAAGCTCTGCTCAGTCAAACATAATTGTAATGAATTGAATAGTAAAGGTAAACTACATGTAAGCACAACAATGGTCCTGAGGGGTTATGTGTCAGAGATTATTTCATCGTTTTAATCACCTTAAATGATGCCAAAGAATTGCTGAAATGTCTTGATTGATTTTTAACTTTTCACATAACTTTATATATTTTGACAAATTTTCTTTACACCTTTAAAGATACACTGTTTTTGTTTCTTTGCTTTGCTTTATGAAAACCGATGGATTCATTTCCTATTTGCATATTTTAGCCTACATGTACAGTAGAAAAATAACAAATTTATATACAGCCCCTTTTATATACATAATGAATAAGTGTATATAATATCCTATAATGGTTTCAAAATCTAGCTTTGACCAAATTAGATTTTCACATTTGGAAAAGTATGTATGTGTACATATGTGTACGTGTTGATAAACGTTAAGTCATACATGTTTTTATTGCGTATAAAATTCCATTGTAACTTATTGCTATTAATCACTAATTCCATTGGGTATCAAAATTTTGTAATTTTTAGGTTTAGCTCATTAGCCCCTTGAATCACACACACCTATCCTTGGGCAAAAAAAATGTAGAGGTCCCTATTTTTGGTGAAGAACCAGGCTAGTTAGTGGTTTAAAATTTATGAATCCCATACAACTTGCAGGTAAATTTTGACATCTAATCTCATTTGACCTTTTGCCTACAAACATTTTAATCACATTTGAACCCCAAATTATTTTATGGAGGTTCATATTATCTACAATCAAGGCGGCACGCCTATAAATAGATCTAGTCTATAAAAATTTGCACCACCGACCCGTACCAAAGATGACGTCATTGTTGTTAAAATAATCATATAAAATCAATGGTATGTATTTGAATAGATTTTTTCAATTGTACATTGAAAGGGATCATCAATGGTCCAGATGAGTCCATTTAGAGATCAAAATTTGGTCCCAGTGGGATTTTGGCAGAACTTTATTAGTTGCTCAAGATACTCCCAAAGTGTTGCCAATTTAGGTATATTTATACCCCATTCACAGTGGTTTTAAAATTTATCCCGGTGCTGTCGCGGTGCTGTCGCGGGACGGCAACACCGCTATAAACCCACTATAAATGCATTCACAGTGGAAAAGTTATCCCGGGACAGTCCCGGGATAAATTTCATGTACCCATTCACACTGCAGCGGGTGATTTTTACGACCTCCGTAACAAAATACTAGCATTTCTTTGATTTTCTGCCATCTTTCATCATTTCTTATGTAGTTCTTTGTTTTTTTCCTTCTTTCCTCTTCTTTTCTATCATTTCTTATGTATTTCTTTGTTTTTCTCCTTCCATCTTTCATTTCATCATTTCTTGTGTATTTATTTGTTTTCTTCCTTCTTTCCTTTTCTTTTCGATTATTTCTTATGTACATGTATTTCTTTGTTTTTTCCTTCTTTCCTCTTCTTTTCTATCATTTCTTATGTATTTGTTTGTTTTCTCCTTCTTTCCTTTTCTTTTCTATCATTTCTTATGTATTTCTTTGTTTTTCTCCTTCCATCTTTTATTTCATCATTTCTTGTGTATTTCTTTGTTTTTCTCCTTCTTTCCGCTTCTTTTCTATCATTTCTTATGTATTTCTTTGTTTTGCCCCTTCTTTCCTCTTCTTTTCTATCATTTATTATGTATTTCTTTGTTTTTCTCCTTCCATCTTTTATTTCATCATTTCTTATGTATTTCTTTGTTTTGCTCCTTCTTCCATCTTTCATTTCATCATTTCTTGTGTATTTCTTTGTTTTCTTCCTCCTTTCCTTTTCTTTTCGATCATTTCTTATGTATTTGTTTGTTTTCTCCTTCTTTCCTTTTCTTTTCTATCATTTCTTATGTATTTCTTTGTTTTTCTCCTTCCATCTTTCATTTCATCATTTCTTATGTATTTCTTTGTTTTTCTCCTTCTTTCCTCTTCTTTTCTATCATTTCTTATGTATTTCTTTGTTTTGCTCCTTCTTCCATCTTTCATTTCATCATTTCTTGTGTATTTCTTTGTTTTCTCCTTCTTCCATCTTTTATTTCATCATTTCTTTGTTTATTCCCTTCTTTCCTTTTCCTTTCTATCATTTCTTATGTATTTCTTTTTTTTCCTTCTTTCCTTTTCTTTTCTATCATTTCTTATGTATTTCTTTGTTTTTTCCTTCTTTCCTCTTCTTTTCTATCATTTCTTGTGTATTTGTTTCTTTTCTCCTTCTTTCCTTTTCTTTTCTGTCATTTCTTATGTATTTCTTTGTTTTTCTCCTTCCATCTTTTATTTCATAATTTCTTATGTATTTCTTTGTTTTTCTCCTTCTTTCCTCTTCTTTTCTATCATTTCTTATATATTTCTTTGTTTTCTCCTTCTTCCATCTTTTATTTCATCATTTCTTTGTTTATTCCCTTCTTTCCTTTTCTTTTCTATCATTTCTTATGTATTTCTTTGTTTTTCCTTCTTTCTTTTTCTTTTTTATCATTTCTTATTTATTTCCGTGTTTTATCCTTCTTCCATTCCCTCTTTCGGAAATTCTTATGTTTTTCATTGTTTTTTATCCCGGTGCTGTAGCAGAATGCCTTCACACTGAAGGCATTCCGCGACAGCAGCGGGACTGTCCCGGTGCTATTACTATGGTTTTTAGCGTGATAGTTTATCGCGGTGTTATAGCAGAGCGAGGTTATCCCGGGATAGTTTATAGCGGGTCCGAGCATTCACACTGAAGGCAACACCGCTACAGTCGCGGGACAGTCCCGCGACTGTAGCGGTGTTTGAGGCCACTGTGAATGGGGTATGTGTGTATTGTTTTACTGCAGCCCCTTTAACAGAAAAAAAGAGCAGAAAAACCTCCCTTCATACTTTCACAAGATTAAGAAAAATGCCCAAAGTCTGAAGAATGTCATTATAAACACTTATTTTTATGATTTTGTCAAAACTCATTTTTAACACACGGGTCTATGGAGGTCTATTTATAGGTCTGGGCCTGTATTCCATAAACTATACTTAAGCAATTTTGCTTAAGTCTAAGTATCTTTTCTAAGATTTTGTCCAGGAAAAAAATTTCTTAGCTTTTATTCCAAACACATAAAGCACTTTGTCTGAGCTCATAAAGTATTAAGCAAAAGTCTTAATTCTGTTAATATTGTCATATTTAATTTGTGGCCTCAAATGAGCTTGCCATATAATTAACATTAAAGTTAAGCCACTAGGTAGTAGGCTTAAAGTTAGGATAAAATTCTAATTTGTTTATGTTCGATTTGAAGGCGCAATTCCATTTAAGACTTTTTGGCTTAGCAAAATCTAAGAATTTATGCTTCACTGCCAAAAATAGGCTAGAACAGAATTCTTAGTAAGCCGTATTTATGGAATACGCATTTCTAAAGATAAGCAAAAATGCTTAAATTTCATGCTTTTATGGAATACGGGCCCAGCGCTCTAAATTTAGGCCACATGCCTATAAATAGATCTAGTCTATAAAAAATTGCACCATCGACCCGTACCAAAGATGACGTCATTGTTGTTAAAATAATCATATAAAATCAATGGTATGTATTTGAATAGATTTTTTTCAATTGTACATTGAAAGGGATCATCAATGGTCCAGATGAGTCCATTTAGAGATCAGAATTTGGTCCCAGTGGGATTTTGGCAGAACTTTATTAGTTGCTCAAGGTACTCCCAAAGTGTTGCCAATTTAGGTCTATTTAGTGTATTATTTTACTGCAGCTCCTTTAACAGAAAAAAGAGCAGAAAAACCTCCCTTCATACTTTCACAAGATTAAGAAAAATATATGACCAAGTAAAGCCCCAAGTCTGAAGAATGTCATTATAAACACTTATTTTTAATGATTTTGTCAAAACTCATTTTTAACACATGGAGGTCTATTTATAGGTCTGCGCTCTCAATGCAATGTACCATCCATATTTAGTCACAAATGGATAAATTGTGGTCACAGAATAAACTGTTTGAACAAGTTTCTAGAGCACACACAGGAAATAGAACATAGATGTAGTGGTTTCCTTTGACCCTGTAATTTGTACATTGTAGGACAATTGGGAGAATCATCACCGAAAGTAACAGGAATTCAGGTTCTACCTCAATTAGAAGTCAATTTTGATAAAATTTAATATGACAGATGCTGTTTTGCCATCTGAAAGCAGCTACATAAAAATGTTATGAAATATCAGTGGCAGATCCAGACCAGACCAGACCAGGCACACCACCCCCCTATAAATTGACAACCACATATTGAATATACATACGTACATTGTATGCTTTAAATTAGACATATTTTGGCACTGCCCTGTTACGACTAGTAATGTCGTATGCACAACGCATAATGTCACAATCTGGTCAAAAAAAGGATTATTTACATCATATGTGGGACCAAATATGGACATCATCATCCAAAAGTCGTAACTGGGATTCGAACCCTGGTCCTATTCTCATCAGTTTGTGTGCCTTTTTAGAGAAAATAACTGAAATCATTTGGATTGTGCACATTATGGAAAAAAGAAAATCAGCCTACAAACTGATGCAGATTGGACTGAGGTTCGAATCCCAGTCACATCTTTAGGATTGTCACAGGATAATCCTATAGGACCCATACATATCAAATAATGCGTGCGGCAGTGTGACATTATGCGTCGCTGTGACATTACCGGTCGTTACACCCCCTCCCCCTTTAAAATCCTGGATACGCCACTGCATGGGACAAGAGTGACATACATGGTCTGTTGAGGGGTCAGAAGGATGCTACAGAAAGGTCTTTAAAAAGGTTAAGCATATTACATGTATGTTCACTGTAGAAGCAGAAAGTGCATTCCCCCAGTGCACTCCTAATGGCACAACATTGGTGTTGTCCAGCTGTTGCCCTACTTTAGTCTACCCATTATATAGTGCATGTATTCCTACGTAATGAGGATAGCCATGAGCTCTAATGAACTGGGAGGGGTAATGGTGCAAAATCAATTTCAAGATATTAAAGGGAAAGTCCATCCTGATATTACAATGTAAATCTAAATAAAAACTTGAAATTAAACACTTTTTACCTTTAAAAAATCTAGAAATTTCACTGAAAGATGTTGAATATTTTTTAAAAGTTATGTAATGCACAGGGTTTCCCAGATAAAGCAGAACATGAATGGTCAGGGGCAGTTCCAAGCAAAACAGGACATGATCCCCAAAATTTCAAATTCATTGTTCCATGACGAATTTGGTATCATATGAGAGCTAAAAGGGCGTTTTGGGTTTAAAAATGGCATTAATATTCAATTTTACTAAAATTGTCAAATTGGCATCTTTTTTATTAAAATTTCATGAAAGAGAAATGTACCTAGAAAATGAAAAGATACTTTGATTATATTTTATTATGAAAGCAGGATATATAAAAAATAATGTTTTCACATAAAATTTTGCCTTGCGATCTTTGTTTCACATCAGTGAGCACAAACATGAAGTTACCTCAAAATGTCACTCCGTAACCACAAAAAGACATATTTTTGAAATATATTTTTAGAATAATTGGGTTTAATGAAATAAAAATTTATTTGCAAATCTGGAACACCCATACCTATCAATTACATACACTTTTTTATATTTGAATGGATTTTGTTTGAGAAATACGGCTTCATAAAATGTGTCACTCCGTAACCATTATGGTTACGGAGTGACATCCCATTGAATTGCATATGTACAATGTACATGTACAATTTGATCAAAGCTCACTCTACACTAGAAATTTTTAAGTTCAGAATTCTTTTAGTGAAGTGCCCAAGAGAGACATTGGGGTATCATGCTGTGAGGGTATGAGATCATAATTATGCAAATGAGCCCTTTGTCAGCAATTAGGTGCACAACTCTGGCATTTAGGTGAGGTCTGATATGAGCTCCTTTGAGGACTTTGTAGCAAATTATTTTGGAAGGAACTGGATGAGGCTGTGAACCCAATCAATTGGTTATATGTATAATTTATATAGTTTAAATAGTAGTTTAAAGACGACACTAACCTGTACATATGAATAAAAGTAAAACAATGGGTTTGAAACTTACCCTACCTAGTGCTATTATATATTAAGCACAAAAGAATTGAAATTGCTCAACAAATGAAGAAGAAAATGAAGGAGAAGAAGCATTTTTTTTTAAGGGGTAGGGGCATTAAATTTAGCATAAATTAGCATAGATTATTTTCTAGTCTTTTCAACATTCTGCGTAGAAATATAGTGAACATCATGGAGCTTTACCAGATTAGAAAATAATCTGTCCAAAAAACAAAAAAAAAATGTTTGTGAATTTTGAAAAAATTGCATAAATTAGCATACTTAATGAGTTTCAAAATTCTGTGTAAATATTTTGTATCCCCCACCCGTGTTATCATATAAAGCAAATGGATTGAAGATCATCGAAAAAATGAAGGAGAAGAAGCATTTATTGTTATTTTTGAAAAAAATTTGCATAAATTAGCAACATGTAGACAATTTTCAATAAAATTTTTCAAAATTCTGTGTAAAGTTTGTAAAGCCTCATGTAGCTCTACTAGTTGGAACCCCCCCCCCAAAAAAAAAAAATAAATAAAAAATTAAAAAAAAAATCAAAAAATCAAATATCAAATTGGTTGACAAATAAAGAAGATCCCTTATTTATGAATCTTGAAAAATCGCGCATAAATTAGCATACTTAATGAGTTTCAAAGTTCTGTGTAGAAGTTTTGATCCCCACTAGAACTATCATACAGATAAACAGAATTTAAATTGAAACAATCAAGAGAGTTTTTTATTTAGCAGGGAGAGTAGTCTTTTGACATTGCCATTGTGTGGATGATTCAGAGGTCACTCCGTAACCGTCACTCCATAACCAGACATGGGTACAAGTTTTAGGTCAATAATTAACAAAATATTAAACCAATTTCCTTATGCAAGGCGATTATTGTACATGTACTAATATACATAGAATCCAATCAATTCCTCAAACTGTTGATTGCCATTTTAAGTTCACAGAGTTTAAGTAAAATGTTTTTTGCGCAAATATGCATGTCCATTTTGCGTCACTCCGTAACCATGATTTGAATATTCATATCTCATTGAATTATGCAGATCACTATAACAAACTGTTATCATTTTGAAAAGAGTAGTACCATCAGCTATGGTCTTGAACCATTTCTTGTAAATAAAGATATAAGTATGGGTGATAAATTTGTTTGAATGCTAAAATGTTGCTTTCTGAATGTCACTCCGTTACTTGGAATTGCCTCAGGCGTTTCTCTGTGAATGCAAGCAAATAATGAAACATTGAATCATTCATTTTGACATTCAATCTTTCTTTCTACATTAATACAATTCGAAAGAGCAAAACAATTGGATGGTTCATTATCATTCGTTTATGTTCTTTGGTCAGTTTCAGTCCCCAAATCTTGTAAGCATATGAGCTGTTTACCTGCTGCGTACATCCATTGCAGTTTTCATTGCTTAACCTCCGTAAATTGATTTTAAAATTTGAATTTCAAACTCGTTTTGCTCATCTATGTCCGATTCTTTCGTGCTGTACTATGCATCAAAAGAAAGTACAAACGATTTTTTTTGTGATGCACTCAATATTTGACTAACCATATAATAGAGATTCTATGTTTTATGGGACACACTATAATTTTCCCTATCTTGTCTTTTTACTTGAGAAAAGAAGATCCAGATAATGATTTTTAAATATTGATATTGGAAAATGTGTCAGAATGTGGTATACATACAAGTAAAGTGTGTATTAAAAAAAAAAATTTAATCAACTCTAACAAATCAGTGCAGACAAAATATTTGTCTACCATGCCAATGTGTTGTTTCACCAAATCGTTTTAAAAGTTTACGAACGACTGGAGGATGTTCTTAGGTGCTGTACTAATCACATGCTTTATAATTTAGCGCAAGAACTGATTACTCGTTCATGAAGTCATTCGTAACTTACGTACGACTTGGTGAAACACAGCCCAGAATCTGAAAGTAAAACAGTGTGATTAAAGATGCACTGATCATTGAATTACATTTTGGGATAAATGAGAGGGATCACAGTGAAGTGATGCAGCTCTTTTATAAATTTGATAAAAGAGGGAAACTGAACAGCAATATACATGTATACTACGAAAAATGAGCAAAGAAAATGGAATTCCATCAGGATTCGAACCAGAGACTTCCAGGGGGCGTTTCATGAAAGGACTTGTCGGACGTTTTATCTGAGAAATTTGCTCTCGGCTAATCAGATGGAGGCATTTCAGTAGCTTATAACAGTTGTCAGTGAGAATCAATGAATATTTGTTTCATGAAATGCTCCCCTGATTGCTACAACAATGTAGAAAGGTGCTTTACAGACTGAGCTATGGCAAACCCTATGTCACTGTCTGCCCTAGAGAATCCCTTACTGTAGCTTTAGTGATCAGAATTCCATTTTCTTTGCTCCTTTTTGATATTATTGGGGGTTTTTTTTCTTAAATTTTTAAGGCTCATATTATTAACTAGTCTCAATGAGATTTTAACCTGAACTCAAGTTTATTTCTAAACCAAAGTTCAGAATACAGGCCCAATATTATTGTTTGTTATCATTGCAATTGGAAAGCTTGACTTCTCAAACTTCAGAAAATACAAAACCAAAAAATTACTTTCGTCAATTTATTGGTGGTTTTAAGCTTGCCAGTCACAATGATGTCCTTACCTTCGTTCGTCCATTGATAACTAGGTTCCCAAGCTGTCCTTGACATTGCATTATTATTGCGTCCATCTTTGAGATGAGATGTCTAATACTTGAACACCCCTTTTCTGTACCATCTCTCCAAGCAATCTTATCCCCTCGGATCTCCTGACTGGACATGTTTTCTTGACTGTACACCAGCTGTCCGTCTGTCAGGTTACCTCCTTGGTGAAGGGTCTTGACCTCTCTCAAGACCTCGTCACCTAACGAATCATTCAGAAACTTATCCACAACACAGATACCCTTGTCCATCATATTCTTTACGATATACTTGACCAGTGGTGACAGGTTCACATTGAAAGGGACATTACTATGATCGCCATCGTCCGATATTGGAGGGATTTTTAACTGAGGAGCAGCACTTACGGAAAAGGGGGTTGGTGACATGATCACATTAGAGTCACTACTACTAACGTTTTGAGGGGCACCAAGAATAAATGAAACAGAAGGGACGCTCCCTCTGTAGCCTTCTTCGGTATTATATTCATCTGTGTCCGGTGTTTCCCCGAGCTCAGATAAGGGTTTAAGCCCACGACCACACGATGTGGTACGTCGGAAAGACCCAGTAGATTGATCATTCTCTTGTTCAAAGTCATTGACATCGGATAAACTGCTGAGGGACCCACTGGACATCAATCCTAAACTCTGCAGATCTCTGGACACGGACGTTGCAGAAAGAGACGAAGATGAAGACATTGACGACATTGATGACGATGATGAGCTTTCGTAATAACGTAGACCCGTGTTGCTGTCACCTGTTGAGCGTTTGCGTAGATTTCGAAGGCTTGGTACGCTAGTTTTCATATTTTGGTATCGAGGAAGTGATGAATCTTCTACTGCAGTTCGACAAACTCTTTTATGGATATGCCAATCACTTTCTTGGTGTTCTTTTGAACAATAACTAGCATCTTTACAACGAGAACACCATAAATTACTCATTGCAGAACATAATTCATGGGCACACACGGCCTCTCCAGGTACACTCACTGCCTGCGATGACGCCGAAGTCTCTGCCTTGACTGACCCGTCAAATGCCTTGTCGGTGTCACGTACGCCAGGAATCATTTCAATGTCCATATTATCTGTATCGTTGATTCTTGAGTTTTACTTCGAAACAGCTTCCTCGTCAACGATTGTCCTCAGTTCTTCTAAATCAAATTAGTGGTATACTACACAGCAATCGATCAAGGAATAAACAAACAATAGATATTCGTCGGAGGGTAGGGATGTCATAATTCTCAAGGCGTTTCACACGTACACGTAACACGTATATCGTGCGTGACTCATGGCGCGCCCACCATGTACCAGTGGAGAGGCTGTACGCTGCGCTCGGACGGAAAGTACGATGTTTACCTTTTTTTTACCGTGAAATAGCCTTTGCTCGGGAAGTTTTTAACTATTTCTGATGTGAGGAATATGGGTATCGACTTTAAACGACCTTCAAACTCCTTGAACTAAGACATGCAGTGAATTGATTTTATTTCTAGAAAATAATATCTGATTTAGTCACATTCCTGAGAACTGATTTAATTTCTATGCCTAACAAGAATTCATGAATATGCCAGAACGGTGCTTATTATAACTATCAGATGCGGCCTCCCTGCTACCGCTGGGTGCTGCAGGGGCGTATCCAGGATTTCCCAATAGGGGGGGGCGCAAGGAAATTTTTATCGCCGTCAGGGGAAGGGGGAGGGGGTTTTTCTAATTCATATTGTACATGAAATTCCACATTTTTTTTCAATTATCACAAAAGTTACATAGTTTCTATACCCTAAGACAATGTATGTTG
>CALNVZ010000174.1:62198146-62216562 GCA_940671915.1 Paracentrotus lividus
TAGAGGGGTTCGTTGAGGAGAAGAGAGATAGAAGAGAGGGTTGTGAGAGGCCCAGTGACGACAGGCACCACCCCTCACATTCACCCACACCCACACCCACAACACCACCACACAAAAAACCCCAAAACCCGGGCAGGATTCTTTCCGTAGTATGGGGTTTGTGAAGGGCCAGAAGAGAAATTAGATAGAGAGGGATTTAAGAGAGGAAAGAAGAGATAAACCGTGAGAAAAGAGTGGGCTATGTGGAAGAAAAGAAGATAATAGGAGAAGAGAGGGGTGTAGAAGGGAAAGAGAGAGAAAGTGAGAAGAGAGGGGACTGTGAAAGAGAAAGAAGATAAATCGAGAAGATGGGGGTTGTGAAGAGATAGACGATAAATGAGGAAAGAGAGGGATTGTTGAAGAGATAATAAGGCAGAAGTGAGAAGAGAGGGCTGTGAAAGGAGAAAGAAGAGCATGAGAAGAGGAGGAAATGGTGAAGTATGAAAGAAGAGAAATTGAGAAGGAGGGGTTGTGAAGAGGAAAGAAGTAGAAACTGAGAAAGAGGGATTATGAAGGAGGAAAGATAGAGAAATGAGAAGAGAGGTGGTTGTGAGAGGTGAAAGAAAAAAGAGGATTGTGAAGGGAAGAAGAGAAATGAAAAAAGGGGTTCGGTGAAGAGGGAATCAGAAGAGAAATACTGTCAATTGTTGTGATGAATAGGCAATGTAATAGAAGAGAGGTGGTTTTGGAAAGACGCGGACGACGAATCGACAAAGAGAGGATGTGAGGGAACAGAAGTCAATGATAAGGAAGGGATTAAATGAAAGAGGAAGAAGAGAAACCGGAGAAGAGGTGACTGTTGAAAGAGAAAGAAATTGAGAGAGAGGGGTTGTGAGCGGAAAGCAAGAAAGATGAGGAGAGAGGGACCTGTGAACAGAGAAATAGAAGATAAAATGAGAAGAGAGTGGTTGTGAAGAAAGAGAAATGAAGAAAGGAGGTTTTGAAGAGAGAAATTGAAGGAGGTTTTGTTGCCAAGGGAAAGAAGAGAAATTATAGAAGTAGATGGCGATGAAGGAGAAAGTTACAAGAGTTAAGAGGAAACGAAGAAGAAACCAGAAGAAAAGAGGGACTGTGAAAGAAAAAGAAGATAAAAGAGAGAGAGGGTTGTGAAGGAAAAGAAGAGAAGACGAAGAAGAGGATCTGTGAAAAGAGAAAGAAGATAAATGAGAGAGAGGGTTGTGAAATAGAGAGTATAAGACGAAAAGATAAATGAGGAAGAAGAGGGATTGTGAAAACGAGATAACAGAAGTGAGAAGAGAGGGGCTGTGAACAGAGAAAAGAGAAAAATGAGGAAGAGAGGAATGGTGAAGTAGAAAGAAGAGAAATGAGAAGAAGAGGGTTGTGGAAGGGAAGAAGAGAATGAAAAGAGAGGGATTTGAACGAGGGAAAGAAGAGAGGAAGGGGTTGTGATCGGAAAAGAGGAGATATGAAAAAGTGGTTTGTGTGGAAAAATATCTTACTCTCGTTAAAGGATTTTTTTTAATGCATCATAACAAGGAATAATAATAATAATTAAAAAAAAATCAATTAAAAAATCAATTTAAAAAAAAGGAATGAGCATAGTAGCATTCATTACTGCTTGAAGTGACAAGAGAAGGGTTGTGAAAGAGAAAGAAGTAGAAATGAGCAAGAGAGGATGGTGAAAGTAAGAAAGAAAGCAGAAACATGGAAGGAGGTATTTGAAAGAGAAATAACCAGTTAAGTGAGAAAGAAAGATAGATAATTGAGAAGAGGACGGGGTGTTGAAACACGACAGAAAGAAAAGTGTTAGAAGGAGAGGGGTGTGAAAGAGAGAGAAGATAAATGAGAAGAGAGGGTTGTGAAAAGAAATAACAGATAAGAATGAGAAGTAGAAAGAAGATAATGAAGAGAGGGTTGTGAAAGAGAAAGAAGAAAAGAAAATGAGAAGAGAGGGTTGTGAAATGAGGAGAAGATAAATGAGAATCGAGAGGGGGATTGTGAAAGAGAAATAACAGATTAAGTGAGCAAGAGGAAGAAATAAATTGAAAAGAGAGGGATTGTGAAGAGAAATAACAGAAGTAGAAAGAGAGGGGTTGTGAAGACGAAATGAAGAGCAGATGAGAATGATGAGGGGTTGTGGAAAGAGAAGAAGATAAAATCAGAAGAGAGAGGATGTGAAGAGAAATAACGAAGTGAAGAAGAGCAGGGGTTTGAAGAGAAAGGAAGAGAGATGAGAAGAGAGGCGATTGTTGAAAGAGGAAATAACAGAAGTAGAGGAAGAGAGTGGATGTGAAAGAGGAAGAAGAGATGAGAAGCAGAGGGATTGTGAACAGAGAAGAGAAGAGCAAATGAATAGGAGAGGATTGTGAAAGAAAGAGAAAGAAATAGAGAGAGAGGGATTGTGAAAGAGAAATACAGAAGTGAGAAGAGCAGGTGATTGTGAAAGAGAAAGAAGAAATGAAAGGAGTTAAAGAGAGAGAGGAGAAGTAGTGTGAACAGAGAAGAATAGAAAATGAGGAAGAAGGGGTTGTGAAAGAGAAAGAACGAAATGAGAAAGAGAGGATTTGAAAGAGAAAGAGTAGAAAGAGAGGATATGGAAGAGAATGAGAGATGGATGAGATGTGAAAGAGTAAGAAGATACATGAGAAGAAGAGAGGCCTGTGAAAGGGAAAGAAGAGAAATTGAAGAGTAAGGGCTTTGAAGAGAAGAAATAATAAATATAAGAGGGATTGTGAAAGAGAAATACCGATTAAGTGAGAAGAGGGATTATAAGAGGAAAGAAGAGAACCGAGAAAAGGCTGTGAAGAAAAAAAGAAGATAAAAAGAGAAGAGGGGTTTGTGAACGGAAAGAAGAGAAATGAGAAGAGGGGACTGTGAAAAGAAGAGCAAGGAAAGAGAAGAGAGGGGTTGTGAAAGAGAAGAAGAGAAATCGAGAAGAGAGGAATGTGAGTAGAGAAGAAGAGAAATGAAAGAGAGGCGGTTGTGATGGGAACAGAAGAGAAATGAAAGAGAGAGGATTTATGAAGAGGGAAAGAAAGATAATTGATGAAGAGAGGGATTGTGAAAGAGAATAGCGTAAATGAAAGAGAGGGATTGTGAACAGAGAAATAACAGAAGTGAAGAAGGGGTTGTGAAAGAGAAAAAGAGAATGAGAAGTAGAGATGGGAATAAGTAAGAAGAGTATAGCAAAGGACGATAAAGGACGAAAAGGGGTTGTGAAGGAAATGAAGAGCAAGATGAGAAGAGAGGGATTCGTGAAAGAGATAAGAAGATTAAACTGAGAAGAGAGCGGGTTGTGAAAGGAAAGACGACATAAATGAGAAAGAGTGGATGTGAAGAGACAATAAAGAAGTGGAAGAGAGGGAGTTGTGAAAGAAGAAAGAAGAGAAATGAGAAGAGGAGGTGGTGTGTGAGGGAAATAGAAGAAGAAATGAAAAGAGAGGGATTATGAGAGGGAGAAGAAAGAGAAGAGATGGGGTTGTGATCGAAAAAAGAGAGACCTAAACAAAAGCGGTTTCTGTGGGAAAAAAAATATCTTACTTGTTAAATGGATTTTTTTTAATGCTCATAACAAGCGAATAAAATTAATAATAAATAAAAAATAAAAAAAAAAGGGAATGAGGCATTTCAGTATGCATTCATGTTTGCATTTGTGAATTCCTTTCTTTTTTCTTTTTTTTTTCGCTCAAGTTTTTTCAAAATTGTTGTATTATCTTTTTTTTTTTTTTTTTTTTTTATAAATATCTTTACAAAATACTGGGCTTTCAATCAAATAAATCTAATCCCATCCTTCTATTAGTTATACGACATAAGTGCGCCCTGTCTCAAAAAAGAAATCTTATTTGATTATGTGGGCTCTAGCGGGAGACCAAATTCGCAAACGAAGTCAGCACCTCTCTTCTCATTTATCTTCTTTCTCTTCTCACTTAATCTGTTATTTCTCTTTCACAACCCCTCTCTTCTCATTTATCTTCTCTCTCTTTCACAACCCCTCTCTTCTCATTTCTTCTTTCTCTTTCACAACCCCTCTCTTCTCATTTATCTTCTTTCTCTTCTCACTTAATCTGTTATTTCTCTTTCACAATACCTCTCTTCTCATTTCTCTTCTTTCTACTTCACCATTCCTCTCTTCTCATTTCTCTTCTTTCTCTTTCACAACCCTTCTCTTGTCACTTCAAGCAATGAATGCTACTATGCTCATTCCTTTTTTTTAATTGATTTTTTAATTGATTTTTTTAATTATTATTATTATTCCTTGTTATGATGCATTAAAAAAAATCCTTTAACGAAGTAAGATATTTTTTCCCACACAAACCCTTTGTTTTCATCTCTCTTTTTCCGATCACAACCCCTCTCTTCTCTTCTTTCCCTCTTCATAATCCCTCTCTTTTCATTTCTCTTCTTTCCCTTCACAACCCCTCTCTTCTCATTTCTCTTCTTTCTACTTCACCATTCCTCTCTTCTCATTTCTCTTCTTTCTCTTTCACAGCCCCTCTCTTCTCACTTCTGTTATTTCTCTTTCACAATCCCTCTCTTCTCATTTATCGTCTTTCTCTTTCACAACCCCTCTCTTCTCATTTATCTTCTTTCTCTTTCACAGTCCCTCTCTTCTCATTTCTCTTCTTTCCCTTCACAACCCCTCTCTTCTCTTTTATCTTCTTTTTCTTTCACAGTCCCTCTTTTCTCGGTTTCTCTTCTTTCCTCTTCGTAATCCCTCTCTTCTAATTTCTCTTCTTTCCCTTCACAACCCCTCTCTTCTTATTTCTCTTCTTTCCCTTCACAACCCCTCTCTTCTCATTTCTCTTCTTTCTCTTTCACAACCACTCTCTTCTCATTTATCTTCTTTCTCTTTCACAGTCCCTCTCTCCTCATTTTTCTTCTTTCCCTTCACAACCCCTCTCTTCTCATTTATCTTCTTTCTCTTTCAAAGTCCCTCTTTTCTCGGTTTCTCTTCTTTCCTCTTCATAATCCCTCTCTTATCATTTATCTTCTTTCCCTTCACAATCCCTCTCTTCTCATTTCTCTTCTTTCCCTTCCAAACCCCTCTCTTCTTATTTCTCTTCTTTCCCTCTTCACAACCCCTCTTTTTTCATTTCTCTTCTTTCCCTTCACAATCCCTCTTTTCTTTCCCTCTTCACAACCCCTCTCTTCTCATTTCTCTTCTTTCCTCTTCATAATCCCTCTCTTCTCATTTCTCTTCTTTCCTCTTCACAACCCCTCTCTTCTCATTTCTCTTCTTTCCCTTCACAATCCCTCTTTTCTTATTTCTCTTCTTTCCTCTTCATAATCCCTCTCTTCTCGTTTCTCTTCTTTCTTTTCACAATTCCTCTCTTCTCATTTCTCGGCTTTCCCTTCGTCATCACTCTCTTCTCATTTCTCTTCTTTTCCCTTCACAATCCTTCTCTTCCCATTTGTCTTCTTTCCTCATTTCTCTTCATTCCCTTTATTCAATGTTATTAATCCCTCTCTTCTCATTTATCTTTTTTTCCCCTTCATAATCCCTCTCTTTTCATTCTCTTTTTTTCCAGTCACAATCACACACTCCTAATTTCTCTTTCCTCTTAACAACCATTCTCTGCTCATGTTCTTTCTTTTCTCTTCACATTCACAACACCTCTCTTCTCATTTATCTTCTATCCCTCACAATTCCTCTGATCTCATTTTCCCCCTTCTCAGTTTTCCTGCAAGCACGCAAGTCCTACTTATTGTGGTCAGAAGTTATTTCCGTATTTTCATGTACCGCAAATTTATAAATCATACAGAATAAACATATGGAATTCATTCATCGATCGGGGTTTATTTTTTTGTGGTTTTTTTCATTTTCCACCGTTAACATGTTTGGTTTCTTTCAAAATATTATGAACCACCAACTTTTATCCAACTTTATGAACATTTGCTTGTCAAACCTGAAAAGCAACATAAAAATATAATTTGATAAATTAAAGGAAATTAATCATAACTCTAGCATGTAATCTGTGACAAGATAAGCACTCGGAAATGTATAGCAAAAACCCCGCAGACTTTAGAAAGCAATATTAGTCCACTAAAACACAGTTCGGTCAGGACTGAATTGCTCAACATCAGTTTCTGATTTGAAAATACTATTTTAGGGATGAGAGATAATCAAATTAATTGCTTTCCTGAAATTTCGCTCGCTGATCTTTTACATTAAAATTGAGTATGCATGTGTGATATATTATAGTACCATTAGAAAACATTTAGTATTTATATAGGACATTTATGATACATGCTATTTGAAAAACATTATAGATAAAGAAAACAAGATCCTTTGATTGAAAATTATTCATAATACTCAGTCTTAAAATAATAAGAAAAGATGAATGTGTACTTTTACTGTACTATGACGTTTAGCTTTGAAAAAAATATTGTACAATGCAATTCACACGTCCCATTGTCTTCAATTTGGTTTGACATTATATTGTTAGTCTGTTATCTTTAATTCTCATCCGTATAGAATTATATACCTTGTCCCCCTATATTGTCTGATGGTATAATCGCCTGTTACCTTGTGTTCAACAGGGAGTAGGTCGAGAACAAGAGGGAAATGAAGGTTTGACGTCTCCATTATTTTAGAGGTTTATTATAGCATTGACAAGGTATACCATCCCACCTCATAAAGAACAGTGGCGGATACAGGATTTTGAAATACGGGGGGCGCATCCCGGAAATTTGAAAAAATAGGGGACGCAGCCGAAAATATTTCGATTTTAATATGCACAGTCAATGAGTGGTTTTCAAATTATAGAGGGGGCGCGCGTCCCCTGCGCCCCCGCCTGGATCCGCCACTGAAGAACATATCAAAAATTGAAAGATTCACTAGTGTGCTTTTCTGTTGTTGTTGTCGTCGTGTTTTTGTTTTGTTTTGTTTGTTTGTTGTTTTTTTTTGTTTTTTTTGTTTTGTTTTTTTGTTTTTTTTTCCCCTTCTGAGTACGCTCAAATATCGTTTATAAAATATATAATCGTTCGGTGCTTGAAACCATTTCGGTTTTATTTGAGACTCACTAAATCGTTAGATCAGTTTGATTTAAAATGGTTTAAGCATGGTAATGCGAACATAAACATCTATTTGCACGAAAGAGAAAAAGAGGCCTTAATTTAAAAGTAAAAATAATAATTAAAAGACAACTTTTTGCCTCTTATTCATTGGGCCGTATCTATAAACCTGATAAAAGTAAGTAATTACTTTTATTTTAATTTGATATATATTTTGCTCCATTATATTTACTTTCCCTTTTTTTTTTTTTTAGGTTGAGCAACGTCTTCCTAGTTTATAAGCGAAACGCCCATTTATGTCAAGTTTTATGTAAGTCAATGTCAAATACTAAGACATGGATTAAAATTAGCTCCTACCCATTTACCAATGCTGCTCTTATTATAATAACAATTGTTCGTCTGTTTCCCAGGATACTTTTACAGTTTCTAACAAAATAAAATTAAAAGCACACAGGAAGTGGCAAATGTCCCCGACGCCGAAAATAGGATAATAATGAAAATAGCACCAATATGTCATAATCGTGAACTTCAGACTTGTCAGATCTCTGACAAGCCAAGTATATGACACCAATATTCAATAAAACCATGGTAATTTTTTGTAAAGGGTTGATTATTGAATTTAAAAATTTGAAGAAGGGATGGACTCGTGTTAAACATAATACTCTCAACTCCTTTTAGCATGTTAAGAGGAACTGTAAGGTGTTAGGGAGGTTGTCTTATGATCTCAGGGAGTTCCTTATCAGATGAGGAGTTGAGTATAACTTCTTGTTATCCTTGTAAGAAATGCCTGGTATGTTTCCCACTTAAAATTAGTTTTCCTCTTTTGAATCATATCTCCTCTCTCAGTGGCGAATCCAGGATTTGAAAATAAAGGAGTGAGCCGCCCAAAATTTTCGATTTTAACATTAATAGTCAAAAGGTCGTTTTCAAATTATAGAGGGGGCGCGCGTCCCCTGCGCCCCCACCTGGATCTGCCATTGTTAATCCCCTCTCTGTTCTGCTACTAATAATGATACTGCATTTACGTCTGAAATCAGAATAACAATATGGGAAATGGGTTAAATATTATTATTATGAGTCGCTTTTCTTCGTAAAAAGTGAAGAGTTGGGAACAAAGGGGTTAAGTTGATATGTTGGGCAAATAGCCAGCTATAGGGGCTGAGTATAGAGTAGACCTTGTTTGATTAGAAATGTTAATGTTTTCAAGCACGCCCTGCTTATTGGCTGAATATAGAGAGATTAGCAAAGTTCATATAAATATATTATGACTATATTTTGTGGCCAGATTGAATAGGAGTGTTGATGCATAAGGACTGGATAACGAGTGATGAAAGGAGTTAGTTGGATTTTGCCTATTTAAACTCACTTATTGCTTTAAATGTTTAACAGATTATTTCATTAAAGTTATTTTTCTTTTCTACCTGTATTTCCGACGAATATTGTTTATATTTTCATATTCATCCACATTTCTCAAGGTGCAACTTGACTACTCATTAAGTTTGCGCACCTTTACTTGGCCAAAACTCTTGAGCGTCAGCGTATATTTTTATCTTCAAGTGTTCTGTGGTGAAATTTGTAGAGTTTAGACACCTCGGAGCTTGTATGGGTGAGGGAGATTAATCCTAACCGGACATCTTTATTTCGAGTTTGTACCCCGGACGAGCGTCATACAGCGCGCCAAATCTTTTTGACCCGTCAGTGACGACTGTCAGATAAGTTTTCTTTCTTTTCATCGGCTCTCGCTTCGATGAGGAGAGTAACGCGCTCGTTGCACGGGACAGACGAAGAGGTGATGCTGTTAGAGCCGAACGTTCCGATTCGAAAAAGAGTGAAACTTCCACAGTTTGTAGCTGATCGTCAAACCATGATCATCGAACACGCAATGCACCAACCACCTGAGTACGCGACTTTTGTAGAGATGAAGCACATGGCGGGAAAAGTAGCTGTTCTCCGAGAGAAAACATGGGAGCTTTACACGAAACAGATGACGCTGGAAAAGAGTTTCACAACTACAGGTGATTCCTTCTCCCAGCTCAAGTCCCGAGTCAGCAGTTGCCATTCTGTGAGCGTCAAGCTAAAGAAAGAGAATAGTGGTATTGAGAGAGAGGTGGGGGAGCTTCGGGGAGGAATGACCAGTCTGGCAAGAAGAGCGGATTCTCTTAACAAACGTCTGGATGAAATTGATCAGCTTATAATCGGGAGGAAATCGAGGAGTGTTGCAGACGATTTCAAGAGGTAACAAAACAAATCTGATAATGATATAATCAGTCTATTTGATTAAAATTATTCGAAAAGTCTCGATCCGCATTTAAGATCTTGAATTTCTTCAATTTAATTCAAACTTCAAAGACGATCCAGTCGATCTGTTCAATCAAATTAATCTCCCGGATTACAATTTTGTTTACTCAACGGAAAATGGGAGAGAATGGAATCGATTTGCAACAAATCATGAAAATTCATGCTAACAACAACAAAATATTCATGAGATATATCTAGACCTATTTGATAACTGGTAATAAAATTGGAAATACAGTCATTATATTGATATGAGCTATACAGGTGCAATCGAAATTTATTTTCCCAGTATCATATCTAAGCAGCACATTCTTATGAAAAGAATTTATAAGAAATGTTTATTATGACTATTATGTCTGTAGCCTACATCTAATTTCCAGTAACCCGGGATTCCACCGAGGCATGACTTCTAAAACCTATTTTTATTTTACTCTCTTCCGCAGATTTGGACGGATTTTCCCGCCTTCAACACAGCGCCTCTCATTACGAAGAAAAGTTGGCTCATTTTTAACTTAAAGGAAGGATGTTTTAATGGACCGTGAATGGTGAAAACATTTCGACAAATCCATTGACACTGTTAAATAACTGTGAAGAAGTTTGAACTCTAAAGAAAAACCAACTGTGGAAGAGGTTTGAAATCTACAGGAAACCCCAAGTTGCGGTGCTGAATGCCTTCTCCTCGGATGCGATCGTAATATGTGGGATGCGGTTTCTATGGCAACATGGTTTGACCTACATCTTCCGGTATTTTGTACAAAGAGACCTCAAAATAGGGTGACGCATGCATGAAAGAGGAACTAGCAAAATTTTGAAATTCGTTTGGATTTATGGGTCTCTTGGATCAAAAAGTTGCACTTAAAAATATTACCCCAAACAAGTAAATAAGTGCAAATCCTATAATACGTGAGCCTGAATTGTGTGTAGTGTTTTGGTGTTTTCATTTAAACGCAACTTTTATTCAAGAAGCCAAAGCTGCATCTGAAATAGTATTTCTATTTTTGAAGAGTGGATAATTATTATTCTGAAATAGTCATTCAATATGTATTTAAAATGATAACTGTAATTTATTTCTAACGTGATATGAAAATGTATTAGTTTGGTGACGACTCTTGTTTACAAAAAAAAAATTATATTCAATTTCCCCACTATATTTATATTCTAAAGTAATAACACTATTACATAATAACACTAATTTCGTTTAACGTTTTCAATCGGATTCATTGGTCATGTAAAAATGGGATTTTCTTTCATCTGTTTTGATATATTTATCCAACTTCCCATATTTTACACACATACGGAATGGTCATCGCTTTTAACAGCCGTATTAGCTGCAGCAATTGGGGTACAGGGTCAGCCATGTGATGACGTGATTTCAATTATAATATCTGGAGCTCCGTATGAAGGATAAGTTTTCTCAAGATAATTAAAAATGGGGCCTATTTCCTTCAAACCCAGATATAGATTTGAAAGGTTATGATCCTTAATTTGCAAACAAGGACAATTTGCTTTAGTGTATATCTGGTTACACCTTTGATATTGGCTAATGCAATACTTGTATTTCCCATAAATTGTGTAATACAATGTATGAATGTTCTTTTTTATGCTTGTCCCTTATATATTAGTTTTTTTATTTTTGTCTTTTGTATGATTGGGTTGCATCCTCTACGAGTTTGACGAGGATAGTATATATCACAATAATAATGATATTATTATATATATTGAGATAGAGAGATAGAGATAGATAGATACGATAACGAGACCTGAGGACAGAAAGAATTGAAAGTTAAGTTCAGCATAGATACGACATATTTAGTTCAAATAAATAGGTTTGAAATCATGGTTTATGTGTGTTATATAATACATGATTGGCAGCCGGTATAGAGATGATAGAGTTAAGTTAGTTTCATAGTGCATATAAATTAACAATAAAATAATTTACAAGTAAGTTTATAAACACCAATTTAGTTTGGGTTTAGTATAGATTGTATGTAGACGCAGAGGATATATATGCTTACCGTATTTTGTCAAATCGGATCTTTATAGTGTAATATACCCTTCAATCTCGTATAGAGGCTTACCGTCGACACAATTTCGAAAACTCCCCTTTTTTATTGTTTTTGCGGGAATGGCATAATGATAAACGATCATTTTAGTATATTTGAGCCGAAATTCTAACCGATTTTGCATCTGCACTTTGCTTTCATGTCAAGAGAGCACAAGTTTAATATAAAAATAAATTTTATGTTTCTATAAAGAGCTTCAATAACTATAATTAAGTGAAAAGTGCATTTAATTTGTGTATGTATTTTTTCTTATATAACAGTGTTTACAATAGAGAGTGCAATATACTGTACATGACCTCGATTTTAAGTTTCTCTTCGAGGTTCATCGATTCTTTTGTCTGGGGTCGCCTAAAGTGGAACATTATGACGTCAATAACATTTGGCAAGTAATTCCTTGTGCAGTCCTGGGCACAAGACGAAGGTTTTACTTCTCAACTTCAAATACAACCGAGTGGAACCGGAAGAGAGGAAATTATATACTGAGTTGGCTCCAAATAGCTGCATGGTGATGAAAACTGTTGTTAAAGTGATGACTGTCATATTAGCTTTACTTTATCCGCGTGGATTTGAACAAATGCTTCTCCATATTAATGGAAAAAATCTTTTGTTTGGTAATTGCTTGATAAAAAAGAGTATTAATTTTACTAACTCCTGAAGGGTGGTAAGTTCTTAATATATAAATGTCTCTGAATAGTGGATGGTAATGATTGAATTACATGAATTACATAATTGAATTTATTAGACTTCACCAGTAAAATTTTTGTCAACATGTATATATGGTCGAGATTCCACGAAAAGTTTGTACAACGGTGTTTTTTGATCATGTTCAGGCTAAATAAAAAAAATTCCCCAAAAAAATGTAGGAACCTGCAATTTTTGCGTTTTATGTATGGCATCGGTGAACTTATTCGTGCCGCATTTGTTCCAACACATTTGAAAGTGAAAACTTTTTTTTTAACGATTTAAAAACATGCATTTTTGGCCATTTTTTTTGAAAAAAAAAACGGTTAATTTTATTTTTTCGCGACCAAAACTTTTAAAGAAAATCATCAAAATAGATTTGATTCAAGTTGTATTTTTAAGGATGGCACACATCTCAGGAGAAATGTTTTCCAAATTTGAAATAATATAGGGCATCCAAACAATCTCTGGAATTTTTGTTTTCGAGTGGTAAATTGGGATGTTACTACGAATACAGCTTTTTTTAAAAGCTTATAAACCATACTAGATATATACGGAAGTAGAGCTCCTAATTGCCGTTACAGAAGCGCCTACACCATTCCCTTCGACATGCATTGTTTTCCCGGTGACATTGCTTTCTTTGTTAAACTGCAGTAAGGGATCAAAGGCCGAAAAATTTTCGTGTGGCGTTCTAAAAAAATTAGTTACCTACGAAATACACCTTAGAACACTGCCATTTCTATATACCTTAAGAGATTAGTGGCAAATATTGTAGGGAAAGTTTGACAAACGATGTCTTGCTGACGTTGTAATACTTTCATCATCCTTGAACAATAAGTTTTTTGAGATATTGCCTTATAAGTGCTGTATTCGTAGGTAACATTTGACGTTCCGAATGTTAACCTCGAATACAAGTATGCATAGGGTGTTTCTGGCATATATTTTAGTAATTTGTCTTGGAGACTAAAAGTTACAAACTTTTGTGTTTCATTTTGTCAGTATAAATAGGATATTGTGTGACAATTTTCCTTGTTTTAGAATCTATGTTTTTCATTATGTTTCGACATTTTCCTTATTAATGTAAAATAATTTATAGATTTTTAATAATATTGTTGGAGAGTAATTTTCCTCTGAAACAATGTTATTATCAAGTTTAAGATTTTTTTCGTAGCGGCTTATCAAGTTGGGGAACTCTTTCAAATATTTAATTTACCAAAAAAATTATAGCTTTTCAGGAATAAGTAAAACATGGATATAATTGTCGCAATTTTTCGCTCGAGCATTATCCAGTAGGGCAAGTATTGAGGAGTTGTTTCATTTGGGTAAAATGGCTCAGTAAACTTGCAGTTTACGTTACATGGTGGATATCACACGTGTATCGTAGTAGGCTACACGCTATGTGCTTTACTGTGTTACATTGATCGTAGGTACAATGTAACGTAAATCTGTCATTTTCGGCTTTACAATTAACCTCATATTGGCTTTTTCTTTTTGAAAAGGGGAGGAATAGTCCCAATAGATATTGGGGACATCGTTTGGACCCAATAATATAAGTTATTTTATTGTATTGGTGATTATCAGATTAGAAGTAAAGTGCCCCAAATTATAGCTTATTGCATTATTCGGGATTAACAAATCCTGTTTTCCTATTTCATTCCAGGCACGTTTGCCGATTGATACAATCTGTACATAACAGATGTGAATTAACCTTCTCTAATTTTATTTCAAAATACGAAATGAATAATATTTACTGAGATGGATTGTCATTACTTATAACAAAATAAAAACATAACTAAACGTTGATTTTTTTTTCCGACTTATCCTTTTTAGAGTTCATTTATCAGGTGTTTATGTTTCTTATTAATGAATTGCAATCTGGAGTTCAATACAAAGCAAACTTACCCCATTCTTTAAGTTATCTTTAACTTCCAAATTGGGATTTCATGCGTATTTATTCAGACCTCATAATTTCATAAGTTATCGAAACCATGTTGATTAAAGTAAAGTTGACTTCATTTTCATTTTATTTGATGAAAATGAAAATGATGTAAAAGTGACAGATGCAGACGTATATCGCTCTCTTTAATCATACAGTGCAGCAGAAAATTCAATTTGTTTGGATATTCAGCCTGGAATACTTTGATTTTGGTTACGTTCGAGCAAGAGGTCTTTTAATTCTTTCCAATATTCATATCATATCAAGAAACAGTCAGTTATGAATATTTTAACTTCATAAGCAGTTCAAGACAGTCACTGTTACCCACAAATAGTATCATTGGAATAAGATAACAGAATGGGATAATCATATGTGCATGTAAGTGCCTAGATACATACGACGATACAATACAACATTTTTTTTTATTAGTTAAAGGAAGGGTATAATGAACATTAGATTTTAAAATGATATATAGCTAATTTTTGTTCGTTTATGGTTTCACGCTTATGTAAATATGATTCAGAATAATAAACGTGAGGAAAAGAATGCCTTATACCAGTTGATGAATCATTTTTAAAAAAGTGATCTACATCTATAATGTATGTTCGTCGAAAGAACATTTGATTAACTTCTTTTTTTTTCGAATTATGTTAAAGTATTTATGTTAGACAGAAGATATCGTATTCATTTTTTATTGTTGGCTAGGGGCTAGTGCTATTAATAAATATTCGCAATGAATTATTCTCATGTGTGAATCTTTAGTTTAGACGTTTATCATTTTTTATTATTATTTATGCTGTTATCAAGCACAATGTTGAGAAAAATACCTTACACTTATTAGTACCAATAATCTTGATTAAAAGATATAAACATACGATTAACAGGACAAATATTGACGTTTTTGGTTAAAAGTTAGTGTTTCCCAATACTTGTAGTATGTTCCCATATATTGGCTGAGAAAGATATTCACAAAGAAACAATTAGGTTGATACCCTACACGATTATTATATCAATTGGATCCAAACAATAATTTAAAATATACATGTAAGCCAGTTATATCTATGTTACCTACGAATACATTAGCTGTTACCTACGAATACATATGTTTCTACCTCTTCTAAAAACAAAAGTAATGGCGGATTCCATTTTTTTTAGGGTTTTAATGAGGAGTCATTATCTTTTCTTTCATAAGATATGATATATCTTAATTAGCGTCGTGAAGATTAAACAATGCAAACTGACACAACCCCATGTTTTTCAAACAGATTGTCTTAAAACTATAACTTTAATGAGATATGGCAAATACAAGGAAATTAGGAGCACAAGCCCTGCTCTTACAGATTTTAACTATTGTTAGAATCTTATTGATGGAATGGAATGACATATTTGAAGGAAAATGTATATAGGAGGCAAAATTCTGACTGTATCACATTAGGGTACGTGTATTCGTAGTAACATGCAAAAAAATATGTTTTATTTTACCCCTCTGCCACAAAGTCAATTGGGAGATTAAGCGTGGCAATTTATCACAACGGATAGGTTGATTTGTTGACTTTTAGTGGGTCAAAGGGACTAAATCATCAAAGATGTTCTAAATTTGGACTCAACTTTTTCGCCGTGTACACTTTTCGCTGGAATCGACCATAATATGTGCGCCAAGTCAATTTTCTTCATTTTCTTCCTTATTACATTTGTGATATTCGAGGTTGAAACTTGGAACAATGATAATCTGAAAGCTGGAGTCTTTTTCAAATTTCTCTTTTCTTTCTGAAAACCTCTGTTCTCAAAGAATGAATTATATGTATTTAAGTCAATTTTCTTTATTTCTCCTTATTACAATTTTTTGTTTGATCTTCGTGAGCTGAAACTTGGAACAATACCAGTCTTTATTTAAAGTATCTCTTTTTTTTTTTCTTTTTTTTCTTTTTAACCGCCTTTTGAAAGAATGAAATATATTAAATTAACGTCCAGTCATTTTTCTTCTTTTCTTTCCTTATTACATTTTTTTTTTTTATTTCGATAGGAGTTGAAAGTTGAAACAATACTATCAGAAAGTTTTAACAGCAAGGATTTTAACAGCAAGGAAACTTCATCAAATTTCTGGTGCCTGTCACAATGAGTAATTTTTGTGGCAGTGTTGTCATGGTTTTATAATAGCCTGTCAGGAGCAGTTGTCTTCTATTCCGATACAATTTCTATATGTCTTTGTTCTACTGACGGCTTCTGATCGGATCCTGTCTTACGTAGAAATATTTGTAGATGAAAATGTATATATGTATATTTTTTGCTGTTGTATATTGTGCAAAGATCGGTGAAAGTTTCTGTTTCGAACAGGATACGTGTTTCAAATCAAGATAGTGTAACATAATATGAAACAGACATTTGGTTTCGATTTGAGGAAGAGGGATCGGTCTCATTTTGTTTTATGGTCTCTGTTGAGCCAAAATATTTTCTTTATTTATGAGAAAAGAATATTTCTTTAATATTTTTGTATGATTGTAATAAATGTTATCTATTCGAGACTTGGTTTATATAATTTCACTGTCTATTAGTTGCCCCCCATTATAATTCTCTCTTTGACTTTTTTCCGCCTCTAACTTACCCGATACTTTTTTTTTCTCATTTGCTTCTGACAGGTCGGAGAATGTTCCCAATTTGTGTTGTTTAAAACCGGAAATGAAATCATAATTATTCATCATGATAGGGTTATGGGATGTACGTAAAAATAGGTCAAGTTTTTTGACATGATAGGAAGTAACGCATGATACGAAAGAACAATTCACACTATAAATACCTGTGACGGAGATGGAATATTGTGAATTTTGAACCGTACACGGGCCTATGTGGATAAGTGGCAGTAAATATGGATTCAAACTTGCTGGTTGATCATTAATCTGTTGCGAATCCTGTTCTTTACTCAACATTCTCGATGTATCATATCTAATGAGTAATAATGCCTTGGAGATGTGGATTGTAAATTGAATTAAGATAAGTTTGAAGAATTGAAAAGAAGTCATTTTTGAAAAGAACAGAAGAATAACATTAGTTGAACTTTTCCTTTTTAGTACTGTTAAATTGTATAAAGACTGCCTTCTTCATTTCTGTACTGCCCAATTTTGTGTTTGTATATTAATAAATTAAAACCAATAAAAAATGCGAAAAGATTCATTTGATCTTAATGTATTATTTATGTACCAATATGATGTCGGAAATGTTGTATGTCCGATATGTTTTAGAATCGATATTTGGTTTATTTTATGACGTTTTTCATCTTGCTTCATATTATGTTCTATGCTGGATTTACCATTGATATGCCATTATCTTCGCATGTTAATTTTGTAAGAGTGTGGAATATTGACAGTAAAATAACATAGGTAGTAATCAGAGTCGCAAAGAAAAAAAGAAAATCAGATAGTTGAGAGAAAACGAGAGAGAGGGAGAGAGAGAGAGAGAGAGAGAGAGAGAAGAGAAGAGAAGAGAGAGAGAGAGAGAGAGAGAGAGAGAGAGAGACTATTATAAGAGTACGGGAGAATGGGAAATGGAAAAGAAAAGAAAATAATAATAATAATTATTATGAATGCCAAAATAAGAAAGTAAACAATACTTGGTGAATTGCAAAAAAAATAATGTAACTTTCCAGATGGAATATCTTTTTCATTCATTTTGAATCACATAGAGTCTGTTGAATTTTCGTAACTTCGTATCTTCTCCTCGTCGCACAAACTTAAGCATACATTTTTTGTTTTACAACAGCAAATTATGCAAAATACAGTGTGTCAGAAAGAAAATTTCATGGCTTTAATTTGGTATCGCATACACATATCTCCTGAAGGGATTCCTTACCTAAATTATTTCCCTCATTTTTTGTATCATTATCTTTAAAATACAGACTGTATAATAATTTCTTGTAGAATTTAAGATCAATTAGTTGACATGGCTCATGAACATAACTATCTTTGTTTATATCCACTTGGTCTAACCAGAGTTGGTCCAATTCTCTGATTGTCGAATACCAAATGGGCTAAACCCATATGGTCTTCTAAAAGTTTGGTCTAACTCCCCCTTGGTCTAATACCTACTAGTCTAATTCTCACTTCTTGATCTAATTGCCGATTAGTCTAATTGTCAAATGGTGTAATTACATTTTCGCCTAATTCCCATATGAACACTTGTTATATGTCCAGTCTGTTACAGCCCAAATGGACAGTTGTTATACCAAATGGTAATTAGACGAACTGGTTTTCGACGAAGTGGAATTAGGCCATGTAGGATGAGGCCAAACGGGCATTAGTGAAAGTGAGTTCGACCAATTGGCAATTTTACATATTGATTGACATCCTCAAATGTCCAATATTAATCAGACGAAGTTCAAGGTTCTATTCTACCTGTTCGGATGTGGTCAGATTGTCGAGAGGCATTTAAAGACA
>CALNVZ010000174.1:62216586-62274923 GCA_940671915.1 Paracentrotus lividus
TCTCAGCAGTAAGCAGGTGAAAAATCTATATTTGGGGCACCATTTGAAAATTCCATGCTGTGTCGTATACATTTTGATAACATTTCTTCTCTTTTCGGCATAAGGGCATAAGAATATTTGTGTTATTGATGGTGATCCTCAAGAAGTACCAGGAGGGGTATAAAAACCAAGGCTTAACCTGATTGGATTAAACCTCCTACACAATAGAATGGAAAAATAATACTGTGTCGTACAGGGCACAGAAATAACAGGGAAAAAAATCAAAGAAACAAAAGCATGGAATCGCCTGTCTACTTGATAATCGTCAACTCACTTGTCGTATTTTTTGCTTGTTTGTTTGTGTGTGTGTGTGTTTTTTGTTTTGTTTTTGTTTTTTTGCGGGGGGGGAGGGGAGATAGTTACTCCCTAAGCCCTTTTGGGGAGGGGTTGCACCATACCCTCTTTTCAAGGGGTAGTCATTTTAAGAAGTTCAGGTCACCATTCGTTCTCATGAAGTTTGATTAAATTCCGGTCACGCGTTTTCGAAAATAATTCTAGAAAGTGGAAAGTTTATGGACTTGAAAGCGATCGAAATACATGTAGTTTAAGTTTTGTTCAGGCCTGCTAAAATCCGCTAAGATATTCAACTTTCTCGGAAGGCATCTGAAATATTTATGTACAGGGATTTTCTTTAAAAAAGCTTCTCCCCCCCCCCCCCCCCGAAAATAAGGGAGAAAAAATGTGTGGACAAAGTAATGTCTTCAGGTTATAAAATTAAAATTATTATTATGTTCATTAAAATCTTAAGTTTTAAGACACCGTTATATTTTTTAAGCGTTGTTAAAACTCAAAGACCTTTAAAGGGGAATCCAACCCAAGGAGAGAATCAACCTTACAGGAAAGAGGAAAATAAGAGGAGCAATCTAAAAAAAGTTTCATCAAAATCGGTTATAAAATAAGAGAGTTATGGAAGTTTGAATAGTCTCGTTCCTTCTATGGGGATCCTCAAATTGGCATCATCGGCTTCAAAATGGCCGATCTTATGGACAACTCTCCATTCATTTTGTACACAAACTTTCAGATTTTCCCCATTTTCTTTCAAAATATGTCTTCTTTACTTCTGAGATCAAAATATGTCATGGGAAAATATATTTCACACAACATATGTTGAGCTCAGAAGGAGGTAAGATATATTTTGAAAGAAAATGGGGAAAATCTGAAAATTTGTGTACAAAATGAATGGAGAGTTGTCCATAAGATCGGCCATTTTGAAGCTGATGATGCCAATTTGAGGATCCCCATAGAAGGAACAACTAGGCTTTTCAAACTTCCATAACTCTCTTTTTTATAACCAATTTTGATGAAACTTTTTTTAGATTGCTCCTCTCATTTTCCTCTTTCCTGTACGGTTGGTTCTCTCCTTGGGTTGGATTCCCCTTTAATTAGAAATAATGTATATTAAAAAAAAAAAAAAAAAAAACAACTTTGGTTGGTTTTCTTGAATATTATTTTCATTTAATTCACTTGGAATCCACTTGTTACTGACAGTATCATGGTATACACTCTCTACTAGTTATGGTGATTTTTGAAGAGCGCCACCATATATATTAATTTGAGGGATATTCAAGGACCTATGATTAACTTTTGTATCAAGTTAGCTATTATTTGAACAAAGGGTTAGCTACTATAGTATACAGTTTCGCTTAAGATAATGTGATCATTCGCTAAGGATTTTACACAGTTAGTACCATGAAATAACTACTAGCATATAGAAATCGTGGGGCCATTTTATATCATGCACTTAAAAGAAATATGGGGTATGCCCCCCCCCCCATTGATGTCCATAAATTATGATAAATTCCTGAATATAAAAAACTATTCTTTGAGAATGGAAGAAGGTCTATTTTATATTCTAACACGATTTTAACATAATTATTCCTTCCTAATTAAGCAGCCTCGTTAGCGCTTAGAACGAATCATAAGACTCACAATCTCGATACATTTCGATAGCGGGTTAACCAATCAACGCCGTCAATTCTATCGAGAATTATCGAAAATTGACCAATGAGACGACGGGATTCTATCGAAATATTAGGCGGAAGCGACGATCAGCTGTTTTCAGCTCTCTCGCCGACGACGACCTTTCTCTTCTCGTACGAAAAAGTAAGTTGAAAAGCTCTCTTTAATCAGTTGAATTATGTTACTTTTCATGTGTCTTTATGGCAGACCATGATTTCATCAAGCCTGTGGTCGATCTTTACTTACGAAAACCCCATCATTTTGGTATTAATCTATGTCCAGAGGTAGGATAATATTACGACTCCCTATACTGTGGTCCCATGTGTTCATTTATTTGCAATGTTTGGGATCAATATTCTCTTTTTACCACGAATGACCATGATTCCCGTCGTTAAATCAATGAATAAAGATGGGATTTGTACAATACACCTTTATGTAGCCTCCCTCTAATGATAATTTAACTAGTCAAAGAAGTTAATGTGATAATTTGGCCAGATCTTTCTTATAGAGGGTGGCATATTCAAGTCGTTCATAAAGTTACATGAATTTACAAATCTTGAACTAGATTATAGATTATTTATTGTGAATCTGGTTATTTTAGCACCCAAGATCATCCCCAGTCTTTCTTAAAGTCATTCATGCATGCTGAAATACCTCCTGTATCAATAAATATATTTTAGATTAATAATACTTGGCCAAATTATTGGGTAAGTGTCTAAAATATAAGTTTGAATATTTAAAAGTATTTTTTTTTTTTTTTGCTTTTCAATCATTTGTCGCTATTGAATTTTGTTCTAACGTGTACACATTCAGCTGCCATCGCCAAAGGATGACATCTCTGATCTGGAGTTTACCACCCTGGCAAAGAATCTTGAAAGACAGGTAAACATACTTTAACACTCGTAAACGGCTTTTCAGAGCCCTGCTTCACAATGTAAAGTTGAGATCATGAGAGGTTATTTGATTGTCTTTATGTCAAACCCACCTACAGACCAATCCGACTTCAGAGCAATGTAACTTATGGCGGCCATAGCTGGGGGGGGGGGGGGGCTTCCAATGTACTACGCATGCGCCATGTGAGCGTATATCTGCGCGTATGTACATTTTCCTTTGTTACGCATACATACGCACACATGGGGTATGCGTAGTACAATTGGAAGCCCCCCCCCCCCCCCAGCCATGGCCGCCCACAACACATAGGTCATAGGTTACAATAAGCTAGAGGTCAATGTTCAATTTTTGCATCCAAGTTTCTATTGTACGGTTCATAAATTTTCTTTCATATATGCCCGTTTTTGACCAAATATGGTTTGTAGATATCCCAAAGGTCATCATGAGGTTCAAAGGTCACCAAACCGTACAATGTTAAGAGGATTTGAATGGCTTTGTAAGCAGAAATTGACATGACATATTTTGGCGATTGCCTTGTTGTTTCTAATGTTTTAATTTCCATCTTTTTAGTAGAAATATAATGAATGAAAACTGCACAATTAACATATGAATCTTTAAAGTTTAAAGGTAAACAGTTAATTCTGGCAGTTGCAAATATTTGCATATTTTGAGCTTTTAATTGTTTTATTGTTATGCAAATACATATAGGCCAACCTATTACATGTATGTACATGTAGCACTTCAGTCATAATAATCACAGAACGATGATGATTTTTGTTTTATTTATCCAGGATATCCACTACAGGTCTTGGAAACTCTTCTACCAGCGGGCCCTGCATAACCAATAGTTCCTTGCTAGAAGGCAGCTATATGTACCTTTTTGTAAGTCTTTGGTATGATTCGGCAGGATTCATGACCCCCGGCAAGTCCATGAAGCAAGGTAGGCTACCTTACAGGCCAACTAACCAATACAGCTATCATTTTTCATTCGCTTCATGTCCCAGACTGATCGAAATATCAAAAATATAAAGTCTCATAATAAATAATGTATTATGTTTAACAAAATGAAAAAATTGATGATAATTTTTAAGTAGTCAGAATTTATGCCTCGATCAGCTTAATGATAGTGGTCTTCATAACCTCTAACCTGATGACCCCAAAATCTGCAATATCGAGTTTGAAGCAGAAACCTAAAGTATCCCAAGGACAGTCAATGTTCATTTATGTGATATCAAACATTTTGTCCTTATGACCCCTATTTAGGAAATCATTTTGTACACTTCATATATGGCAAAGTGTTGATGTTATTTGACATTGGTTCCACTCTCAATGTGATATTTTATGATTTATCTACCGGTAGTGTGTAGGGGACTGTATAGCCAATGTAACATTTTTAAAATAATATAAGGATGTATAATAATGTATCAAGCTATATGTCATTCACAGGCTAAATTTTATCAATTTTTGTTTTAAAGAGAAAACAAATACTGCCAATAGAGGGCACTAATCTTATTTAAGTGTCCATTCTATATTTCTTGAAAGTTAAACATGTAATACCTTATATTGGATGCTTACCTTGCTTTTGTAGAGTTGCAGGTTGCAAAATTTGAATATCATTTTCAAGAAATACTATTAATCTATTAATTAAATTAATTTTTTTTTTTTTTTACACTGATGGCACATGAATGTGTAGTTTTCAGGTTTACGAGTGTCAGTAAGGGGCATCATTCTGGAGTTGCGTGAATTTATCAATCGTTATTCTCTTTAGCTTTATTCATGCCATGATAGCTTAGATTTAGCATTAATGGAATCTGCTTATGTTTTTTGTATCCAGTAGATTATTATGAATTATGTTACGTGTTATAATGCAGCTATAGGGCTATTGAATATTATATTCATGTTTCAGAACTGTTTATATTTGTGTATACCACAAAAATTATATTGATGATTTTATTTGAAAGTTTGACAGTGTGGTATGTTTTTTATATATGGTTGTGAATCAGCCCACATTTTCTTCTTTTTTTTGGGGGGGGGGGTGTGGGGGTGATTATGGCATGCTCTTTTTGTCATCAGGATATTATATGATATGTATTTTATTTTGTTTATCATGGTTATTTACACATTAAAACTTTATGCATCCTTGTAGATGTATTTGATATCATATCATTTCTTTATGTCAGTGTCATGTCGGGTCACAGGTCTGGATGGGATGACATATTTCCACATTTGTTATATGATGTTACTAATTAATAAGCTCTATAATGAGAGTGATTTACAGGTTACAGGCTAGCACGAACGTCAAAGAGAAATGATATTATATATAAAAGAGAAAATATATTGGAAAGACAGAGAGAGAGAGAATATATAAAAAAGGAAAGAGTATTTTGAAAGAGATAGATTAGAACTTTTGAAAGTATTTGAAAGGAAATGCAATTGAGGAAGAGAGAGAGAGAGAGAGAGAGAGAGAGAAGGCAGTCTGAGTATGTGAAAGGAAAGAGATTATTAAAGGAGACAGCCATTGCTGGAAAACTTTGGAAAGAAAATGCAAAGAGGAGAGAGAGGGAGGGAGAGATCATCGAATGAGATAGAAGAGGGGAGAAAAAAAGAGTCAATATTAGAGAAAAGGAAAGCCAGATAATACCCCCCCACAAAAAAAAAAAAAATATAAATAATAAAAATAGGCCTATAGGCCTATAATAATAAAATAAAATTAAAAAGGGGTTACATTCTAAAAAATGTACAAGTTAATCAGCAATTTATTCAAAGCAGAATTTAAGGCTGATAATGCATTAGAGCATGAGGGGGCGGGGGTCAGCTTTATTCGCCTTCTCTTCCTTTTGGTACTCTCCGTCTTGCTTCTTTTACTTCTTCCTTTTCTCTTCCTTTTCTCTTCCTTTTTTTCCTTTCCTTTTACTCTTCTTTTTCTTCTTCTTCCTTTTCTCTCCTCTTCTTTCTCCTCATCCATTTTTTTTATCTATCCTTCCTTTTCTCTCTTTTTATTTCATCCTTCATTTTCTTCTTTCTCCTCTTCTCTATCCTCTTTCCTTTTATTATTCCTCTTTCACTTTTCTTCTCCTTCCTTTCTCCTCTTCTTTCTCTTCCTCCTCATTTTCTCTTTTTTCTCCTGTCCTACTCTCTTCTTTTTCTATTCGTCTTCATTGTTCTTCTTCTCCTTCTTTCTCCTCTTTATCTCTCTTTTCTCTGTTTTCTTCTCCTTTTTCTTCTTCTCTCCTCTTCCTTTCTCCACTCTCCCTTTCCCCCTCCTTTCCCCCCTTTGCTCTGTTTTTCCCTTTTTCTTTTTCTTTTCCTCCCCCCTCCCCCTGTTTTCCTCCTTTTTAAAAATTTAAAAAAAACTTTCTTACCCCTTTTTTCTCTTTTCCCTCTTTTTTTCTCTTTCTTTTCCCCTTTTTCTTCTTCCGTTTTTTTTCTTTTCCCTCCCCTTTTCTTTTTTCCCTCCCCTTTTCTCCCTTTCCCCCTCTTTTCCCCCTTTCCCCCTCTTTTTTCTCCCTTTTTCCTTTCTTTTCCCCTCTTTTAGCAGCTTTCCGAATTTTCGATAGCTTGTGAGTCTCATGGGTAGAACTTTTAGCGCAGTAGGCAGCGCGTCAGTCTCATAATCTGAAGGTCGTGAGTTCGATCCTCACATGGGGCATGCTGGTCATTTTTTTCCTTCTTCGAAATAGAACTGATTTGAATTCAGGAAGAAAAAGCTACTTTAATGACTCAGTCTTATAAACTTTTGACATCAATGTGATATTTGGGCGAAATGTCTCTTTTGTTTAAACAAGGTAATTTCCTTTGTCCCGAACAATGTCATGAGCGCAAAGCGCAAGCGAAAAATGTTCACGACATCCAGGAATTCGTCTGTACGTTACGAAGAGAAGGCATAAAATTGTAAATACTTTTGAGGTTTTCAATGTTAGCGCAAGCTGAAATTTGTCAAATTGTGATTTGAATGCATTCGCATTTGGGTAGAAATCACGATGTGAAATTTGGTAAAATTTAAACAAACAAAAATCGTAAGTTTGAGATTAATTTGGTGCCCCTTAAGTTTAAGATCACTTTGATGCCCCATGAGTCTAAGATCAATTTGGAGCCCCCAAAGCTAAATTAAATTTGGCGCCCCTAAGTTTACGATAAATTTGGCACCCGAATTAAAAATCGATTCAGTATGCCCAAGATCAATTGGGCGCCCGTAAGTTTGAAGCTTCCCCCACCCCCATAGGCCAGCTGGTTAATAATTCTCTTCCCCGTTTCTTTTTTCTTTTCTCTCTTTCTCTCCCTCGCTCTTCTTATTCCCATTTCTCTCCTCCTTCTCTTCCTTTCCTCCCTTTTCCTTTTTTCTCTTTCCTTTCCCCCTTTTTCTTCCTTTTCTTTGTTCTTCCATTTTGTATTCTTCCCTTTTCTCCTTTTATCTATTTTACTCCTAATTTTTGGCACCCCTTGCTTAGGCCCCCAAGATACGCTTAATGATCTAACTCTTCATTCGTTCGATCAATCACTCTATTCCTACCATAATGTTATAAAAATAAAATCTACAAAACAAAAATTCCTGATAAACACAGATATTTTGTTTCATCATAATTTATTTCTCCAGGATCCTGCTTGCCTTTGGTTGGTCGAGTTAACCAAAGAAGAATTTACAGAAAATTGCACCTTACCAAAAATAATGTACTAGTATACAGCCTTAACTCTTTGTCATGTACATTATACACCTTATATAACTTAAGAAATTTACATATGTACCTTGGCATCAATTCTTTACAGTCTTATCATTACATATTTACATACTCTGGCCTTAATGTACAACCTATCTTACAATATATCTTACATATAACTTACATACATAACTTACTTACATACTTAATACTGCCTTACAAATAACAATACTGCTTAAATGCTGAGATGGTGGTATTGCAGGTTAAAATACAGGTCAATAAATATTTCCTTCTTTTTTGGTTTACTTCATAATCCAGTTGTTCCTGGTAAACAACACTGGATGAATAGGTCTCGTACATTATTACATACTACCATCCTGCATACTACCTCGCTATAATATATATTAGGTTGACAAATATATGTACTTGCATCTTCATAGGCATTTACATAATTTCTCAAAAAGATGATAAACACTAAAATATTCTTCAGTCTAGATTGAAACTGGCCAATTGTTTCCTTCAAGAATTTCCTGCAATTAGGTAAAGTTGTATATTATATTGTAGAATTGAAATAAACCTAAGCTATAATATATAATATATCATATTAATAGATCAATGAATATAAGCTATCTTGATTATTTCAGTGTTCCACCCATTAAGTATTCATGTTCCAGAAGACTATACATGCATTATTGATGGAGTACATGTACTTCTGATCAAACATTGGATATTGAATATTCAAACACGATTAAGGAAGATAACGCCAATAATTCTGAGATCAATTTGTCAATCCTGAGGTAGCTTTGCGTATTATCGTTTTGTCGGTGGTAAATAATCACAAAGAGACAAATTCATAATAAACAAAGAGTTCACTTGATTTCCAATGACATCCCAAGGTGAGCAAGATAAAATAATAAATGTATATTTCGATTTGTAAAATATCAACTTTCAAGAGTTGTTTTACATTTCCCAATACCTCATCTCAAGTACCATTATGTACATTTAATAAAGGTGTACTAAAATTTGGTATTATTCCCATGCATAAGTTTTAAAGCTGGTGTATAGTTTTGGGAGAATGAAAAATCTAATTTGGATTCACAATAATAGATAATATGAAAGATTGAATTATTTAACTATAATACAAAAAATTATACTCCGTGAAATCCTGTTTCAGTGTGTCTATTTGACAATATATGTATAAAACGTGGAATTCGGGGACCCATCACGTTTCACCGTTCACATGGAAAACCAATGGGGATTCTCTTGTGTGGGTGATACACACAAATCATTACCCTCCGTTCACGCCGCAAACTCCGGCGGGCGGGCAATGCAGCACAGGTCTCAAACAACCGTTACATTATGTTTCATTCAAACATTTTCACTGAAATTCACCAGAAATCATGAAAGGAATATCACAAGATCTCCCACACATATCTTATAGTGCAATGTGGACAACATGAGACTACATTTGATCCGTTTTCTGCCGATCCCTTTTTTGTTACCAAAACTATACACCAGGTTTAACCTCTGAACCTATTGTTAAGAGTAATCATCACTCCAGCTGTTTACCGATACCTTACTAATACCTTTTCTGTAAGGTACGAAAGTTTTGTCATAATGGCCTCGGACAAGTTCAGCTGTTGTTTGTTTAGAAAACAAATGCATAATAAAGTACATGTAGCTTTTGATACACAGCTTCGGCAAAACTTGGTTTGGACAAAACTCTTATATCCTAATGCTTGGTCTTTTTGATGAAATGCATTTTATGATTCTGGAAGTGATAACATTTGCAAAAAAATCTACCAGCATTGAGAATAATATTCTTGATACACACTTCATAACAATTCCTAAACTGTGGTGACAAAAAAAATTGCTGTAGTTTTAAAAACCCATTTTCAGGAAGGTACATAACAAGCATTAACTTACCCGTATTCAACTCTAAAATAACCTATATTATAATTAAACTCTGAAAAAGATGCGATAAAATAGTATCAACACATTGGCAATATTTGGACATGTAACCTGAAACTCAGCATTCTAGTAAATAAAACAACTTACAAATAATCCTAAAACAAAAACCTACATTAATATAAATCCTTTCCATTAAAATAAAAAATGAGTTGAAGTACTAAATAAACCTCTTAAAAAACACTTACCTGCAACCCTAATGCATAAACGTTCATAATACAAATATTGCAATAACTTATTCTTACCCTGACAAACTTAAACGATAAATACCATACATGTACGCCTACTTATAATCTACACGACTATACTAACTTACTTGACCCCTATATGACATATCGTCGGCTGAGAACCAGAAGGGCGCTATTACAGATCAAAGATGTCCCGTTGAGAACCAGAAGGGCGCTATTACCATTGACTTTGAACAGCAATAGCGGCCTTCTGGTTCTCAACGGATCATCTTTAAGATGCAATAACGCCCTTCTGGCTCTCAACAGACAGTATCATAATCTAAGGACTGGATGGAAAGTCTGCTATATGAATACTGCTCAGGATATAGTTTGGCACTTATTTCTTTCTCTCCTGCAGCTGCAGATTGTTTCCATCACTTTCCATTTTGAGTATGATTTGCATAAATATAATATATAATACTCAAGAACATCAACATCTCCATGGCAATAACTTCAGGTAAGTTTATCTTCTTAGCTTATGCCTATAATAGAGTGATACACCAGGTTTCTTTACCACAAGTAAATTTACCTTCACAGTTCAAAATGGTATAATATCAAGTTTCTTGGATAATTGAACATATTTTACAGCTCTTTGAACACATGTCCTCCATTTCTTAGGAACTATGGTTCCATGGTTCCATATCTACATGTACAAAACTTACACTTTTTCCATATTTAAATTTGTCATTAAAATGGGAGAAAGAAGACCTCTAATTGACATGAAGATGTTGACATCTTATAATGGAAGTTAGAGTATAATACTTACATATTACTCCATATTCCTACCGAAAAATAACATTATACTCTCATATTTCATATCATTTCTACATGTACGATATGAGAGAAATCAGTACAAACTACTGTAACCTTTATTCCTTCTTATTCCTTATCCTACTTAGTTTACTTATACTTTGTCTTGGCTTAATAAAGGTAAATGTGCAACAATATTTCTGTCTTAATTCATGTAAACTCACTGGAGATCTAGAGGTGTTAATGATGAATCGATTTATAACATACAATAAGAACATTTATTATAATGATATAATTAAGCAAACTGGAATGATGTTTGTGAAAAATGTGATTGAAGAGGTTTTGAACAATTAACATTTAAACATGATATCACGGAGACAAAAATTTATATATAGCATCTTCGGTGGTACTCGATGAGGAGAAGTGAATACTACAATCATCAATAAGAATCTGAGGAACATAAATTCCCAACTATCTACATTTGTATAACAAGTGATTCTTAGAAATTCAATTCATATCCCACTGAAGATGTGTCTTTATAATCTTTGCTTCAGATATCCATTCCTCCCTTTTAGAATATAAATAGAGCTAGATGCAAGACAATGACAATATACTGTTACAAATAAGAGAATACATACTTTTCTACTGATAACATTTCAGATGGACAAGACTATGACACTATAACAACAAACATATGTAAATATGAAACCACTTAATTCACTATCAAAACACGGAAATAAAACGTTGACACTCACAGAATAGACTGAGCTGGATGATTTTACTCTGAGCAATTTTGTTATTCTATTTTCATCATTAAAAAATACATATTCAATATTTTTTCAGAAAAAACACCACATGAGCAACATTTGTTACAACCAAATACTCTTGCACTATCATCACATCAACTGCACTTATCATAAATATTTCAGCAACATTTCAGCATCAACATATTTTCACTTTTCACCCAATAATAATTTTCTGGCAAATAGCCAGACAGAACTATGTAATGTGCAGCTGTAAACTAGAAGGACTTGGAACATAATTATAAAGTCATGTATTTGTGATATGCAAATCTAATATAAGGCTGTAAAAAGCAATGAGAGAAGTACCCGCAAATGTTTAGCTGATAATGGAAAAGCAGAAAAGGAAAGGAAGTACTTGGAAAAGAATGAAATATACATACAAAGAAAAGATTCAAGACAGGAAGATGGAATAAAAGAGAGAGAGAGAGAGAGAGAGAGAGAAATGGGCGAAATTAGAAGGTAAGGGAAAGAACTAGGATAGTGTTGATTGATGGACATAATGAATCAAAAGGAGAGAGTGGATGAATAGGATGTTGAATTATGTTAAGGATGGATTAAGTGAGGAGGTGTTGGGGGTGAGGAGGTAGGAGAATGAGGAGGTCATGGGACTAAGGAAGTGGAATGAATAAGGTGCATGACTAAGGAGATGTGGAAGTGGTGAAAATAACGAGATGGCATGAGTAAGTATGTGGCAAGAGTGAGGAGGTAGCAGGAGTGAGAATGTTGCGGATGTGAAGTGGCAGGAGTAAGTAAAATAATAATAATAATAATAATAGTACAATTTTTAGTACCCGCATAACACCACAAGGTCTCTATGCGTTATGAATTACAGGAAAATAATTACAGGTAAATAAGCATAAGTTGGAGTGAAAATTAAATAGAACACACACTCGAAGTATGTGGCTGGAGTGAGAAGGTGATGGGAGTGAGAGGATGGTGGGAGTAAGTATGTGGCAGGAGTGAGTATGTTGCAGGAGTGAGAAGGTGGCAAGAGTAAGTGGCGGAAGTAAGTATTTGGCAGGAGTGGAAAGGTGTCGGGAGTAAGTAAGTGATGGGAGTGAGAAGATGCCAGGAATAAGTATATAGCAGGAATGAGGAGGTGGCAGGAGTAAGGAAGTGGCGGGAGTAAGGAGAATGAGAGAATCGAGGAGGAGGCAGGAATGAAAAGGTGGTAAATGTAAGATGTCACAAGTAAGTATGTAGTAGGAGTATTAAAGTATGTGGCAGGAATGAAGAGGTGGCGAGAGTAAGCATGTGGTGAGGTGGTTGGAGTGAGGAGGTAGTGTGGAGAGGTGGCGGGAGTAAGGAGGTTAAGTGAAAAGGTAGAGGGAGTGACGTGGCAGGAGAGAGGAGGAGCTGGGAGAGATGTGGCAGGAGTGAGATTACGAGAGTAAGGATGTGGGTTAAGTCAGGTAGTGGCATGAATGTGTCAGGAAAAGAGGGTGGGGGTAGTAAAGAGGTGGTGGCAGGAATGATGAGGTGGAAAGAAGTGGTAGGAGGGAGCGGAAGTGAGGAGGTAACAGGGACTGGCAAGTGTGATGATGTGGTTTAAGTGAGGTGGTAGTAGGAGTAAGGAGGGACTAAATTGTGATAAAGATGGATGACAATAAGATGGAGGGGTGCAAAGGATGTTAAAATGTGTTAGAATGGATTAATTAATGAATTAGAGGGCCAAGGGTGTATGAAAGGGGGCTTTACTACAATGAAGTGGTTTATATAAATGATGAGATGGAGGGTTAGATGGGAGGTGGGTTAGTGTTGAAGCATAGAGATGAGAAGGGCCTGGATTTTATTGAGAGATGGAGAGAATCAAAGTGGCGGTGCATTGATGAGGAGGTGACAAGGGGGAAAGTAGGGATTGTGACTGCATAATTATAAAATGACATGGAGTGAAAAAAGAAAGTGGGAAGGGGACGGAAGAAGGATGAAGATTAACTGGGATGAAATTGATGAGGTGGGCCTGGTGAACCTGCACAGGTATTGGGAATGAAAATGTGATAAGAGCAATGAAGAGTTATATACAAATGGAAATGAAGCATAAGATATAAGGAAGTACGCAATCGCAAATATTAGTATGTTCAGCCATGAAAAGGGAGTGGGATAGGAAGAAATAAGGGTTTATTAGGAGTCAGATAGAAAAGGTCGAAAGGTAATTGTGACTGGCAAATTAGGTTCATGAACAGGACAAGGAGGGTTAAGTATTAAAGAGATACCAGAAAATAATCCTTCAGAATTCCAAGTGAACAAGTGTTACCAAATGGATTAGGAGACAATGGAGAGGATACAGGATAATAACCAAATAGGTGTATGAATAAAAAGTATTGTTAATGAAGGAAGAGAGGCAGACAGGAAGGAAAAATGACCTAAAAAAGGCAGAAACAAGGTCTTTAGAGGAAGGGATGAAAATATGAGGGAATATAGGATGAAAACGTAGGAATTGGAGAGAGAGAGAGAGGGAGAGAGAGAAAGAAAGAGAGAGATAGAGAGAGAGAGAGAGGGTGAGAGCAGGGGATGGGCAAGGAGAGTGAAAGAAAAAAGGGGTATATAAAGAGTGAAGGAGTAAAGAGGAAAAATTAAGGGGAAAACAAATGCAATTGAAGGGGACAAAAGAAGAATAATAGGGAAAACAGATACATGTATCTGAGTAAGTATTAAGAGTAAGAGAAGAAAAAAAAAATGGACAGAAAAACTGTGATTTTGTTTCATTTTAAATAATTCTCAAGCATCACCAAATAGGCATTTCCTGGTGGATTGCAACCAGGAAGGAAGTCTGTCCTATCTTAACAATACAGCCAGTCCCAGTCCCAGAAAAATGTGTCCTATCTTAACAGTACAGCCAGTCAAACCAAAGTCCCAGGAAATTGTGTCCCATCTTCACAATACAGCCAATCTTGCTAATGCCCTGGGAAAATGTGTCCTATCTTAATAATACAGCCAGCCCAACCTAATATTAGAAAAAAAAAACGTGTCCTATTTAAAAATACAAGCAGTCCTAACACAGCCAAAAAAAATGAGTCCTACGATGTTACTAATACAACCAGCCCCACTAATGCCTCAGGAGAATGTGTCCTATCTTAAGATTACAACCAGTGCAACCAAAGCCCAAGAAAAATGTGTCCTATCTTATCGATAAAGCCAGCCCTACTAATGCACCAGGAAAATGTGTCCTGTCTTAACAATACAGCCAATTTTGCTAATGCCCTGGGAAAATGCGTCCTATACCAACAATACAGCCGTCCCCACTAATGCCCTGGAAAAATGTGCCCTATCCTAAAAATATGGTCAGTTCTGATAGATCCCCAGATAAATTCAATAATACAAACAGTCCTGACTCGGACAAAAGAACAGGAAACTACAATCTTAGCTCTAATGCCATTCCAAAAAGAGAAAGAAAAATAAAGAGATAGAGAGAGAGAGAGAGAGAGAGAGAGAGAGAGAGAGAGAGAGAGAGAGAGGGGGGGGGGGGGGGGGGTGGTGTCATGAGGACAAAGAAAGATAAAAGAGATAGAGATACTTTTCCATCTGGCAGGTTATTTGTATTTTTTTAATGATAAAATTCACTAGTTATTTATTTTGGGGTATGTAGCAGGAAAAAAAAAGAGAGAATATATTTCCATTTGTTTAATTTAATAAGACAATTTTTGCTATTCTTTAAATTATACAGAAGTGTGCTTACATTTGTATATCGTCACTAATAGTTAAGGGGCTACAAACCTTCACTAAACAATAAAAGAAGAAATATATCAATCATCTTCAATAATGACTTTATGGAAAAAGTGTGATATGAAAGTGAAAGTGATTACTCAAAAGACATAAAAATTCATTGCATACACACATCACACACATTATACATGCATACACTCATATCTTAGCATGGTGAAATAGATAACAAATATATTTACATTTTACATAGTCGAGCTCTTTATACATATATTCTGTTACTATTTACATATTTACAGCATGTTTAAGTTGAGTTGTATGGTACAAATATACATTAAAATGTACACATTTAAAATTAAAAATTATTTATAAAATATATTACAGTATCATTAATTCATATCATCATACAAAGATCATCACATGCTATTCACACAATGCTATCGTATAACAAAATATCCTCTTAGAAATTAGTCAGTATAATAACCCTCAAAGAATTGTCACAAACATGTATCTATCCAGCTCAGTTGAAATGAAAGAAACAGTTACAAAAACAGTACACAACACAATCTTACTGTAAAATATTTAAGTGAAAATGAAGACAGATATGACCCACATGTAGATATATGTGTTAGTACCTACCATAAAACTCTACTCACTATGGATAAAAAAACAGCACTATTTGCTGGTACCTATAAAATATAACATTTCCAAGTGAACAGCCACAAGCATAATACACGAGGAAGATGAAGCAATCATTGTTTGAAGACTAGTAAAGTCGCAAGGCAGCAATGTACATTACAATTGGCTTTAAAGACTTATAAAGTCGCAAGGCAAAAAAGCATAATTTAGAGATAGCTTTTGACAACGTTTGTATGCCTTTAGTATAGCAAACAGACATTGTTGTAGCTTATACTGAACTTTTACTTTCTTTCACCAAGAAGAGAAAAATAACTCTGATAAAAAATAGATTAACATTTTATTTACTTTACACACAGATAAACTACTCATGAACAAGAAAGAAATATAAAAAAAACATCAATTTAAAGAAAACCATACATAAAGATGAATATATGGTACTGCAACATGATTCTGCAAGAAAAATGAATATGAGTTTAATATCAAGCATAAAACATCAAGCATTATATATGAAACCAAATAACAAAATGATAAATATATAAATTCATTTTATAACATTTAAAAAGCAAGTTATAAAGACACCAACCATGATGAGTTGTTGATGCATCACCAAATTTCTTGCATTGACTTTCTGGATTCATACTGAGGGGTTGTCTGACATAGCATCGATGAATCACACCAGGCATGTTCCCCTGACATAGCATCTATGACTCACACAGGGGGTGGTCCCCGGACATAGCTCATGACAGGTCCATACGAATCGAGCATCAAGTTATCTGTGAGCGATAGGTAGCAGTCTCCATGGTATGTTATGACCATGGACGGGAGCAGCAGGACCAAGATAGTACAGATAAAGAGCAGGATCTGAATAGGAAAGGCTACACTGAGGACTCTCCTTGTGAATGACTTACACTCAGGTTGATCCTTGGGGTTGATGATTGTCCTCTGGGTAGGAGGGGTTGACATACCAGGATGATCAGGTTCGTCTATGGCTTGGGAAGGAGGTGGCAAGATCGCTGGCTTCTGTTGCAGCTCTAGGGCCTCCATCGAGTTAAGTTCCTGGAATATTTATGGGAGACACAGATCATAGCAATTATTTAATATTCGTTTTTATTTATTAAAAATGCCTGTACATGTATATTTGTGTGAATTAACATTTTATTGAAAATTGGCTTACTTTAAGCAGAAAATAAAAGGATTACATCAGCAAAAGAAAATCTCATAAAATTGAATGAAAAACTATAGTAAAATAATAATTATAATTATAACAAAGTAACTTTTAAAATTTTGAATCTTTTTCTGATTTTGCAAAAACTCTCATATAGTTTCTTTGGTTTATTTATTTTGTTCCCATCAAATCTTCCCAGAGGAAATCATTCTTCTTGAATTCATTCAAATTTCAAAATAAACACCATAAAAGTTTATTAAAATGTTCAATGCAATGAGATGTTGTTATAATGAAGTATATGTAATATGTATATGTAATATGCTCATTAAAGAAGTAGTGTATTAGTAATAATAAAGCAATCTCTTTGTTTGTAATAATTTGATGAGTATTACATGTTTGTCCAACATATTAAAATGGACAATAAACTTTTCACTCACCTCAATAATGGGTGTCATGTGACCATCTTGGGTGTGCATGTAGTCAGGTGACACAGTGATTGGGGTACAGCCTTGAGTCTCAGCATCCCGCACTCTCCCATTCTTGTCCATCCACAAGACGATAACATCCTTCCAACTCCCAACCTGATCCTCTTCCAAGTCATCAGCATCAAGATTTCGTCCGCTCTTGAGTTCTTCCACCAGGCTGTTGGTTGCTTCAATCAGACGGTCGGTGTTGTCGGTGGCCTGTGAGTCCAGCTCCCATTTAGATTCCAGCTCCTCCTTGGTCAGTAGAAGATCGTTGACCTCCTTCTCCAGGTTGACGATCTCCTCTTTTAAGGCGACTTCCTCGGGGGTGTCTTCGGCAGGGGGTGGGACCGACCACAGGTAGCATTGCTTGTGTTTCTGGGTGCTTAGATATTGATCCAGGTTACCTTCCGAGCAAGCCTCTGCGATCTGAGAAACGTAACTCATGTAGCCTGATTTGTTTAGTGATGCGTCGCTCTCACCTACGACAGTACATGGGCTGTCCACTTCACTCAGCTTTAGTGTATCGTGAAGTGACTTCTCATCGTCCGTACTCAGCAATGAATTGAAACCAGTATCACAACTACCCGTGCAGCTACCTTCAGTGCCATCATGTTGTACTGAGGGTGAATCAGAGGATCCTGATTTTCTCTTGTTGCGCTTGTTCTTCTTAGACTTTTTTGCCTGCTCCGAGCTCATGATGATACTATCTTCTTGTTCTCCTTTCAGTGCTTTAGATAATGTATGCTTCACTGCTGCTTGAATACTAGCTAGCTCACTGCAGTCGTTTTCACTGTCTGCTTCTCCCGATGGCCACGTGAAATTGAAACTACCAGCACAAGCATGCATATAATCCCGCCATAGAGAGTGGCTGAGAGGAAGTGAGTTGGTTAGCGCTGTGCTGGCTCCTTCAATGACTTCCTGTAAGCCCTCTGATTGGCTACAACTAGGTACTTCCTGCATGGAATCTGTTTGTTTGCTGACAATGTTTCTTTCCTCCACTGAGTCTATCTCATCATCATCATCATCATCATATTGTGGCACCATTCTACTGACAATGTTGGAAACAATGTCAAAACTATCTGACATAGATTGGGATGTATTTAGTTCAGCTCTCCCAACAGCATCTGAAAAGTCAGAAAATCTGCATTTTTGGTTGAAATCTCTGCTCTTTTCTTCAGGTGCTATCTGATGAACCAGTTCAGTCACAAAATCCAGAGACTCGTACATGTGACTCAAACTAATGCCTGTTATTTCCAGCAGATTGTCTTTTTCTTCTTCCTTTTCAGCAGGACCATCAGACCATTGGGAATGTCTTCTCTGATTAAAACTCGGCCTTTGAAATGGAATGACAGGTGTATTTTCATCCTCTTCATAATTGGAAGATTTGTTGGACTCTTCGGGGGATAAGAGCGATGGAAAAAGCTTGGAACCCTTCAAAAATGTCTTGGAATCAGGTGAAGATGAGAGGCTCTTGAGAGAGGAAAAGAGAGAGTTTGTTGAAGAGGATTCCTGAGAGACCGGTGGGAAGTAATGTGGGTTTTCCAGAGGCCATGTGGTGTGAAGGGGTGGGGAAGAAGCAGAGGCATCTTCTTCTGAAGAAAAGATGGAATCATCAGCATTGATTTCTGGAAGGTCTTCTTCCTCTCCATAAATATCTTCTACTTCTTCCTCCTCCTCCTTCTCCTCCTCATCGTCCACTGATTTACTCTCAATGGGTGATGATTCACATCCTTCTGAGCTCCCGTAAGAATTGAAATATTCCATCTCCAAGGAGTCTGGGTATTCTGCAACATCTTCCATCGATCCGATCATCCAACCAGCGAAATCATCATTAAACTCTTGGGTTTCTTCTGTGTACATGATGTCTATAGGCTGAGAATGTCCTGCATCCTCAGTAAAGAAGCAATCATCATCTAGATCACCATCATAATCATGTCCAAGTTCCTCATCTGACGCCAAGCACTCCAATGCCTCTTCTGCTTCCTCGGACAAGAAGTCTGAACCCACTGAATCCAAGCGGCCATGGTGTTCTTCAAGGTTCGCTACTGCTTGAGAGTAGGCACTGCACATATTCTCAAAGGACATCTCCTCCTCTTTCTCTTCTTCTGGTTGTTTACATTCTTCACTCTCATCTTCTTCAATCATCCGCTCCTCACATTGTTCTCTCAGAGCAGCATGCATTTTTTGCAGATCTTCTGCTTTCAGCATGTTTTCTTCTCTTGGAGACATGGACCAGAACTCCAGAGCTGCTGCTGCCTTGGAAGTCTTCTCTTGTTCCTCCATCTCAGCCTCCACCTCCTGGAGTAGGTCCTCCTCGAGTTGAAGATAGGCATCCAGCATCTCATCTGTCAGCTCCATGATGTCCGGTGTCTCGCTAAGAGGGAGTGCCAGGTCATCATCAAGATCCTCCTCCTCCTCCTCATCCTTCATTGGAAGATGATCATCAAAGGCAAAATCTTCAGCAGAGACTTCCGACGCATCGCTGATACTGAACGCATCGTTCTCAGAGAAGGCTTCTCTTGCTACCAAGATGTCATCATACTCAATAGTGCGTCCTTGGTTGTGCATCCTGTTCCCGTATCCATCAACCATGTCGTCGTCTTTGGCTCCAGACGGTTGGAATCTGGACGGGATGAGATGGATAGAGCTCTCTGACTGAGACAGAAGGTTAGATTTGGCATCCTCATGATCGCTCTCCTCCAGGATGAAAGGAAGGTCTGGTGTTAGGGACCTCTGTTCATCTCCAGAAGATGACCCAGAAGAACATCCCTGGAATGCAACAGAAATAGAATACCCTGGGTAACTTACCTGTCAATCTAATAACAAATCAATCAGTATTGGGGGATGATATGGCAGCTAAGGCCAATCAAACTTTTCTTTTGTTATGCTCTGATTACATTATGTCTTGAATTGAATATTTTTCCCCCCTTCAATAGAGCCAGAAATGCATGTAATTCATAACTATCTAGCTTAGCCTATTATTTGATCTTCATGAGTCATATTTTAAACTGTCAATCAGGTTTATGTGTTCAGTGCTCATGTTCTTCATTCTTTCAAAATCATATCAAGGTATTTCATCCTAACTAAGGACACACAAAAAAATTCCATGAATGGATTCAGCACTATAAACCCGTTGCAGAGATAAAAGGTCAACTGTTCATTCCCAATACAAGAAAGTAAGGTGATCGAGTAATCTTAAAGTATGCTGAGTATACATATAAACAAGGACAGTCAATCACCTTGATCAAATTATTTTAACAATCAATAATAGGGTCATGTTTAATGTGTTATACAAGTTTATTTCAAGATTTACTTCTTACTGCCATCAAAAGAATGTAATTTTGCACAAGCATCTTATTTTGCATTTATAAGCATCTCATCACAACAAATTATTAAGCATTTGACACTGTCCCACATAATTGTCTCCTTCTTTATAAACTAAATCAATATGGAATCAATGGGGAAAGCAGATTTTTTAATGTATATCACGTATGCGAACGGAATGGACTATAAAGAAACAATGAAATAGACATTTGCACACATTACATGTATATATGACTAAAATCTTCATGGATGGGCAAGGACAGAATGGGGGGTCCTTAACACTATTTTGAAGACATGATTTTGCCAAAGCTGTGTACATGCAAGTTTTCTCCAACCGCAACCCCATTTACTACAGCTCTGGCAAAAATTATTAGACCAAGCTCTTTTTCATAAGGTTTTCTGTGTTTTGAATCTTTGGAATGAAATCAAAGACGGGATGCAGGAGCCCAAGGCGGTCAACAAGAGAGAACTCTATGAATCTCGAAACAAGAATGGACTGCAATGACAAGAGAGAAGAAACCTCTATGAAAAGTGATATGGTCTAATAATTTTTTTTTTTTTTAGCCTGCTGTAGGTTTTAAGAATGGGCAAGGACGTTTTGTGCTTCTCTGTGTGACAATAGTCAATGACTCATCACTACTACAGTACATTACAGAGAAATGAATTGCAGACACATGTATGATTCTACATCATGTTACATGTCAATCTTTCAATCATTTTTCAAGGGGACAAAAACTATTGCATTTCTCCTATTCAACCATGATGATTTTAGAAATGAGGATAAAAGCATGACACATAAAATTAGATTACATGCAGTTCATGTTTTGGAAGAGTAATTCTAAAAAAATTTAAAAATGCTCTCAATCATAACCACGCCAATGAAGATAAAATGTAATTGTACAATCTCCCACACACTACAGATCAAATACATCCTCAGCTCTGGTTATTTTCTTGCACACAGAGGGTGTGTTCAATGTCCATTTTCCAATTTTTAACGCGAACGTGAATCATGATACATGTACAAACGCAATTACAAAACGTCGTAAAAGTAAACGTCTTTCAGATCTCCATTCGGAGGAAAATTTAAACGCCGAAAAAGATGCTTTTTGAATCACGATCAGCTTTGATTTCGAAATGCGACACAATTGAGTTTTCAAATGTCTTTAAATGTGCTCTCGCAGTGGAAGCTTCCGGTGCAAGTAAAAAAAAGTGCATATGCTTCTTTTTGAGAGCGGGGAAATTAAAGACGATGGATGTATAATCAGCTTTAAATTTTTGACATTGAACGGTGCACCTCTGATCGCGTTGGTGTTCTGTGTTTTGTAAATTTGCATTTTGTATCATGATTCATGTTGGCGTTTAAATTTGAAAATGGACATTGAACACACCCAGATTGGTGGTGACCTTGTTTGTTCAGGGAAGCAAAGAAAGAAGGAATATGCCATCACTGTTCAACCATACCATAACAAGAGTAATGCATCCCTTGAAGCTTGAACAAGGTACATGCTTGATATACTACCGTTTATTTAATTACCAGGTAATGCCAAAAGGCAGAAGCGTAACATGTGACAAGCTTATGTCTTTCAGATCTAATGCCTTTACAAAGTCACTACCCAAATGTTTTGGAATTTTCAGTTAAAAAGTATGGAAAATATTTTAATAGTAGGGATGGCCACAGACAAGCAAAAAGCCACTAGAACGGTTTCCACTTTACTGTATGGATGTAGTCACCCATGCATTTACAATGCAAACAATAACCCATGCACTAAGTGTTCTGCCTACTCAATAATACACAGGCAGAGAAATAGCAAAATTTTCAATAAAAAACAGCTTTCGAAATTGTCTTTTGGCCAGTGGTAAATATCAATCATTCTTATTCCAAATTGGTCAGTTTCTTCCTTAGAAAATACCTCAGCAGGTGATCAACTTCTCCTCTTGAAAAAATTGATATGAAGAAAACTACAGCGTGTTGAAAGTGATGCTTCTGTGTGATGTGTGTTATGACTGGAATTTCTCATGATTGGAATACATTCAGATAAGGAGAAGTAGGTATCTATAAAATTTAACTATTTTTGAACAAAAAATGTATTGGGGTGAAAAACAAAGAACAATGTTTACCACTGGCCATTTAAGTTTTAAAATTACTCTACCCTCTCCAACACTCAGCTCTGGGCCACACCACCATGAAAAAGTCTATTGTCTAGGGTGTTTCTATTGAAACATGCCCTATGGAGTATTTTTCCACGGTGGTCATATTGGATCACATACGGTAACATACATGTCAAACCATCAGTTTTGTACTGCCATAACTTTTTGATAATCTACTCATACGCCTTAATTGTGTTACTATAATCTCATTTCATGTTGATACACACATAGAAATTTTTTGGTATGATTTGGTTTAATAAATCAAAGACAAAAGGACCATAAACTTGAGCTTTTATTGCATTTTCTGGCTTTGTCTGAAACTTGTAAAAGTGTTCTAGCAGCTCATTGGTAATCTGAGACACTTTTTGGGTCATATCTTTGAAATGGAACATCCAATTGTGATAATTCAAGTACCAAATTGTTTCTTTTAACATGCTCTATTCAATAATCCTAGCAAAAACAACTTAAAAATAACTTAAAATTTTAGTGGACATCCCTATTAATAGTATAGATGATCTTCAGCTACTAATAACTCAATACATAGGAGGGGAAAAAACCCTAAAATAATGCTCTATTTTTTTTTTAAAGTCCTCTTGTAAATTGTTAATTGGCATTTTTGTGCACATGTGCAATAACAATTTTCAACTAATTATGTTGCTTGGTTGTGGTTAATCATTGTGTAATTACATGTTCAATTGTAACTAGAAATTTATGTTTTGAGGACAGGGAATTGTTCTTTGTAATACATTTTGTTCTCTTTTTCTGTTAAAGGTAGTGTCATCCTTTTTCACAGATTGTGAAAACTAATGCAACTTGGCATAACTTTAGAATATGATCGACCTATACTGTCTATTCAATCTTACTGTAATAGGTTGCCTAGATCAGTAATATGAAACTAAAATCTGACTACCAATCTAGACCAGCTCTCCATCAGCATCGTAGATATAACAGCGCGTGCAGCTCGTTTGCTCAGCACAGAACACACACAGTAATATACACACAGCGTATAGCGTGCATTATCCTCCGCACTAACGGTCAAAGGTTGATTTGAATTTCGCACCATACGGTATCATTCTTGAGGTACGAAAAATTAGGAATGAATTTTGATAATCGCAATATAATGACTAACATACACATTTGAGCTTAATCATGTTGTGGGAAGATAAGGTCATTGATATACATGTACTACTATATCCTCACAAAAAACTAGAAATGTAAGATTTTTGCCTGCAAAAGGATGACACAGTCTTTAAAGACTCTATTTTGGTAGAACCTGAAAAGGTATCCCTAAAATTGATATACTTCTTGGTCATTTCCTTCAAGAGATTAAGAATTACCATCATTTTAGAAATCATAGGGTGTAGGATATCATTAAAGTCATCATCAGTGATATCAAAACCATCATCATCATCGTTATTTTCATCAATACTGTAATCATCATCATCATTATCATTCTTAAAGTAATCATCATCATTATTCTTTCACATGATTCTGTAATCGTCACCATCATCTTTTTCAAAAATCTTTTAAAATTATTACCATGCATTGCATCGACATACAATGTTCAACCTTTCTATCGGACAATTTTCATGAATGGTCTATTGTCGCAATACACTGAATTCTATTGACCCTGGATCACATATCACTCTAGGCCTGTGCGACAAGTGTAAATTGATGTTTTGCCCATTTTCGTACGTGGGCAAAATGGCCGCTTTTTTAACAAGCCGTCAGGCACTGGAGTGTTGAAGTACATGTAAGTACCCCAGATAATAATGTACATTGTGATTATGGTACCTGTTCCCTGCAAACTATGGATCACATCCTTGTACGTCTGGCACAGTGCAACCGAGATGACCAGGGGGTTGCTTAACAAAGATTTAAGTAGACTACAACTTGCACTTATAGTAGCGTGAGATATATTACGCATCACCTCATCGGTCAGATCACGGGTAGGGGATGTACGCCGTTGAAAAGTCTATCAATGATATTGCACGTTACAGGATGCGCTTAGAGTTTAAGTGCGATTCTCGGTCTACTTAGGCTCTTCGTGAAACACCCCCTGGTGCCTGCAAACATGAGGGCTTTGGAATGTGCCATGCCATGGCCAAATATATGTTTTAGTAAATGGTGGACACGAAAGAAGAAGCACTCACCTTCATGGTTTCCACTGCTTCCCTGACATGAATCAACATCTCTTGTGAATGTGTCTTGACATCTTGCCATCGTCTCTCTACATTGATAGCTCCTAGCTGTAGGGTGTCCCTCTCTCGTTGGTGAGAGCTCAGATAGTAATCATCATCTTGAAGGAGACTACACAGCTTCAATACCACACCGATGCTCTCATTGTTATGGTCTATCTCATCCTTGATGTCCTGTTAACCAATCAAAACATCTTACTATTATAATAAAATATATTAGAATTAATACTTTTGATTGGTCAATACAGGGTGTCCAAGAAAATACAACCCAAGATTTTCATTGATGGTTAATCATATTTTTATTATAGTTTTAGAAATTAATTCCCACCAGATAACTAACTAGATCACCTTATTCAAGTATTGTTGTGGAAGGGTAAGTTCAGTTGTTCATAGAGATCTGAATAGAAATCTACAATCAGGATAATGTCATCAAATGGAGGAACCATGTATCTTTGCCACACAGTGTTTCTCTCATACCCTTCCTGAAATATGTTTTTGTCTACAACAAAAACTGAACATCTCATGGAAAAAAAAGGGTTCCTGCATTGTACCAAACTGGTACATGAATAACAGGAAAGTCATTTTGATCAAAAACATAAATGCCAAGCCCTCACATGGTGTGACCTGGTTTCAAAATGGATAGTTTACTCAGCATGGCTCACACTTCACATTTGTCTTTGGATGGCCATTGGCCCCATGTGAGCGTGCAATCCACATAGCTGAATGGAGTTTTTGGTTTATTTCAGGTGGCCGATGTTTCAGGTGACCGGGCCACTGCTAAAATTGAGCCCGGACATGGATCTAATATATCTAATTTTAAAAACATACCAATAATAATCATGTAACTGTAAAAGGGCTACTAACCTGGAGGGATCTGAGTCTGGCTTGGAGTTGGCTGAGGTCTGTAGTATCACCTTCTGTCTCAAACAGTCTACCTTCGATCTGAGTTAACCAAGCCTTTAACTGAACAATGACATCTTCCACTTCTAATGCCATACTCATCGCCTGCTCTGCGCTGCCAAAAGTTGTTGGACTTCTGAAAATGAGAAGAAAAAGTAAACTGGCTGGTACAGTGTGTGTACATGGCTTAAAGGCTTTCACTTCAGCATTACCTGTCTTTCATAGATACATGTAGTAAATGTTTGCAAAGAAGCTCCAATTGAGACCTATTAGTATTCCTACATTGTATTACAAATTAATACCAGAATACAATTCACAGAGGCAAATAACGGTTAGTGCAGTACAATATCTAGATCAGTAACAATGAAGAGTAAAGTGTTATTCAGCTGGCTAGCTCATTTCCTTTGAAAACTGCCTTTGTTTTTCTTCTTGTTTTCGCAAGTAATGAAGGGGATATTAGTTTACATCAAGCTGTTTTACGGCATACATTCAAGTGCTTTACAATCATTGCACTTTGCATGTCAGTCACTTTAACAGCCAATTTCATTCATAAATGCATGGGAAAGTGGACTCAATTTTTCTTAAATGTCAAATACATGTCCTACAACTTGACAGCTTCTCAGGCAAAGTTACCTTGAAGAGTTAGCCTTGCGTGCCAGGAGTGGGCTTGGTGCAATGTGTTGCTGCAGTGCATGCCATTGCTGGTTGAGTGATTCAAGCTTGGTTCCAATACCATCAGCAAGCCTGGGTTTTGAGGCCATGAGCTGAATTCCTTTCCTCTGTAGTTTACTCCTACTCACTTCCCTCAGCTGTAGCTCCTGCTCATAGCCCTGTAAAACATGAAAAATAAAATTATTGTTATAATGTATGTTATATTACACTATATTGATTATATTCAGATGCATATATTTTAAAATATAGATTATATCTTTATTTTTTACTACCACTATGAATTAGAAAATGTCATGCTAACAGGAAAGTTGAATGAAAATCATATTAAACACATTTAATGTCAGAAACTGACACTGTAAAGACCAACTTATTAGAAATTTTTACTACAAGAAAAATAATAACTGAAACATTATGTTTTCAAACATTTTGGGAATGTTGCTCTTGTTGAATAGCAATGTTCCGCTATAATACATCAACACACATTATTTTGCAGAAAAGATCACTTCCTTATTTTAAAAAAATATGGGGATTTGGAAAAGAAGGAATAATAAATAAAACATAAAACTTACACAAACATATCAAAAGGATAACAAACATCTGGTTCATGTACATGTACCAAGTAGCATGTGTTGGTCAGGTTTATAACAAGCAAAGCATTCACCCCATTCATGCGCACTCCCTCAAGATTATAATGGTTACAATACTACTGTACAGAAGATAAGAAGTTCATACGAGGATAAAATACTTCCAATGAGATATAATATCCAGTAGAGTATCGGTGGTGTACAATGTACTTGGTCTAGACAACAGGAAATACCTTCAATGGAATATCTTCAACCCATGACTGTAAGTAGCAAGGACCAAAATTATATCATCACAGACTATAAAACTCCACTATAAAAGTCTTACACATGTATTCATCATACCATGAGATACAATTAAATTGGTTCATCTACCAGGAGAAGTAAATCCTATTTAAAGAATTCCTTTGCATCAAAGGGATGCTATATTAAGATGGGCATACACTGTACGTGTACATGTACATGATTATATATAAGAAACTGCATAAATGCTTTGAAACACAATTTTATATCAATATTAAAACTTATCAGAACATTATCATTTATCCAACTAGGCCACATGAAGAGTGTGAGAATTGATGCGATGGAACACAAATTCTTGATTATAGCATCACGATATAAAATATTCATTTCATTGTAGAATTTCAATATCTCAAACGCAGCTTGGCATCCCATTCCATCAGATTCTTTGAAATCTTTTTTCTCTTTTCTATTTCACTAAAAAGCATCTCAAACAATTATTCAAACAACCTTCAATTTGAAATCATGAACTTTACATTGCATGAATAATGAATGCACAGGTGCAGGTATATTGAAACAATAATATTATCTCACCCCATAACAGGCCATCACATAATGTCCTCTTGTATTGAACAACACATTTTCCTTTTTAATAATATCCTCATATTAATCCAAATAGCACAATGTTCCTCAAAACATGAGATAGAGTGATAACCATGTTGAAGCACCGCCTGTCCCGTTGGAGTATTAAACACTCCTAAAACTTGGACAGTACACAGATCTAAACGTGGCATAACTTGAACATCCCATACCTTCAGGCTCGAGCAAATTAAAGGACAGGGAGTGCTTCAACATATGAGTCTATAAAGGTTAACTGCTTAACCAGGATGATGGTACATGTGTGTATAAAGGGGGTGTTGCAAGGCAAATGTACTGGTTACACTACTAAGAATCTTGTACCACAACTACGCGTAAACCACAGTTGGACTTCACCTAACCATAGTCAGACCGCAGTTACCCTCATACTTCGGTTTAGCCTTTGTTGCATTAACCCAAAAAATCAAACCTAAACTTCATTTTCATCAAGATTTAAGTATTCAACAATGTGCAAATACTCCCTAAAACGTTTTCATAGCTGAAATAAGCAAAGTGTGTATAGAATGTTAACAAACAATGTTGGATTTATGGGGTAACAGGGAGCTAGACCTATGACAAATCAAAAATGCAATCCCCCCCCAAAAAAACAACAACAACAACAACAAACAAACAAACAAACAAACAAAACAAAACAAAAACAAAAACAAAAACAAAAACAAACAAACAAAACAAAACAAGGACAAATACATGTGTAAATAAATGAATAAATAAATAAAAAAACAAAAACAAAAACAAAAACAAAAACAAAACAAACAAAACAAACAAACAACAAAAACAAAACAAAAATAAACAAAACAAAATAAATAACAGTAATTAAAAAAAAAAAAAAAAAAAAAACGAACAAAAACAAAACCTTCAATTGCCTGGGGTAATATGAACTAACAGATAAGCGAAAGACTTCAATTCATTGTATTAGGAAAGATTCGAATGATCCTTGAGGGTTACTTTATTCATAAAATCGTACATTTACCGTTATGTCAAAATGATTTAATTAGTGTGATATAGGATCACTCCCCACTATGAAACCTAATAATGATTTATCTACCTGCAGGGGTACATTGTGGTTCAATATCTAACCATTGCATACTTGGTTTCTATTTCAATCTGCCTAATGAGCAGTCCACCAACATGAAAGGGAATTTTGAGCATGTTCTAACATTTCAGACTTGTTTAGCAGACATGCAATGGATTAGAAACAATTTCTTCAGCAATTTTATTCTATATAACTCCATTTTGATATTGAACCCAAATTGGAAATTTCATCCATTTCCATGCTATGATATTTAGAATCTAATTTGGAACTAACGCTTGTCAGAATTAGTCATTCGCTGTTGTTAATATATACATGTAGATCTGTTGTTAATATAGATTTTGTTTGTAATATACAAACAGTAGAAACAATTCTTTTCAACTCCTAAATTCTTATAGTGATTGAAAAACTTTGATAATCATTATGAACATTACAACAAAACTTGAATTTATGAAACACATTTTGCAAGCAGGATACCAAGTGCTACATGTATATATTATAGACATGTCTGTAACTGACACATGGTCTGAAGAAGTAGGTTAGTTTTCTATATAGAGCTATTTATTGCCCAAGTTCGCTGCAACATTGGAATTTGAACCAGAGGAGAGAAGTTCAATGTACATGGTGACCTAACGTACATGGAATGTATATCGAGTACCATGCCAATACAGGAAGCTAATAAAGGATAGAGATTCCCATTCATCTATCAACAGTTTATCATTTAAGGTGAAGAGGAATTATTGAACTTGGCTTGTGTAAATTATGATAAATTCTTTTCCAGCAATTATACCCATTTATCATTTTCAGAGCATATTATTAAGCACAGGACATTAGACATCATTGGTTTACCAATAAATCCCCACCTCCCCCACTCCTTGAATAGAATGATTAATCATTGAAACATTGTTTGCAAATTTTATGAGTCATCAAACAAAATCAACAAAGAAATAATTAACACTTAAGAAAAATGATATCCCTTATTTGATTTGAAAGATATTCTCTGCAATTACATAAAACTTTGTGCTTCCGCATTCAACAGTGCTCAACAAAACAAAATCGACACCTCTTTATCACTGTTCTGAATTCACATAAACTTTAAAGGTACTCTAGGCCTACTTGTTCAAGTATATTTATTGTAACAAATAAGAATATGAAATTTTTAATTGATCAGAGTAAACCCTGTAAAAAGTTGGTTCTGAAATGAAAGTTACTAAGATATTTTACAGACGCTTACAATGTGCTTCCATTGCAAGTATGTGCTGCTTGGTGATTTACTGGGATATTTACCTTGCAGGGGGGGGGGGGGGGGGGGGGGCTGAGCCCAGTGTATTTTAAGAGTTGTCAAAAGAATTTTAGGAAGATGTTGGAAATGTGGAGAAAATTTATTTTGGTTGATTTGAGATTTGATATCTGTACCTTGCACATGTGCTGTTTCTGATGTTCAGATACCCGCATATCAGCACTGTCTGAGACTGCCAGGTGCATGTCATTCAACCAATCAGAAAGCTTGTTATATCAAACTTGGGACTTACCTTGCACATGTGCTGTTTCTGATGTTCAGATACCCGCATATCAGCACTGTCTGAGACTGCAAGGTGCATGTCCTTTAACCAATCAGAGAGCTTGTTATATCAAACTTGGGACTTACCTTGCACATGTGTTGTTTCTGATGTTCAGATACCCGCATATCAGCACTGTCTGAAACTGCAAGGTGCATGTCATTCAACCAATCAGAGAGCTCGTTATAGAGTACTTCAAATTCAGGACTTGAACTCAGTGATGAGTTGTTGCTGGTACATGATGGTGAAAACCTGTGCAGAAAATGAAAGAATACAGAATTAAGATCAGAAATTTCTTCATACTATCTGTTATTCTTTCAACAGCTAAAATATATTTAGAAAGATCGAAAAAAAGAAATCACACAAATAAATCCAGACATGATTGTAAAACCATCAAACCAATTGAATTTCTAACTTTTTAATGCATTGAAATTTGTTATACAAATACAATTAAAATTTCTCCTATCTTTTCTTTGGCCTTGACCATCTCTAACAGCATTTTATTTCAAATTTTCAAACCATTTTATCATGGTTTTCATGGCATACTGATAAGTCATTTTTCTTGCATATTCTTTTTTGCATCTAACCTTCCCCCCCCCCCCCCCAAAAAAAAAAAATGTATTGTTTTTACAGCAGTTGGGGCACTGAGGATCTTGATTATTGAATGAAGTCATTATCAATTTTTCATACTTCTTATTCTTCAACTTATGCCACCAACTTGTTGAAACATGCTTATCAAATACAAACATTACTCACTTTTATAACTACTTCATCAAGAGCTACTTATCTATCTTTTGTAATATACATGTACATGTACATCATTCTTTTTTTTTTCCTCTTATATTTATCAAACATTGCAGTTTACATTAAATTCTGTTGTAAATTCCAACCAAAGTGCTGAATGCTCACTTCTGGTAAAAATTAAGAAATTAATTTTAAAAATTGAAATTTGTATTAAGATTAAACTAATATAACAAGTTTACTTTGCTGGATATGTAGGAATGACAATTTTGTTTGAAATTATATTTCTAAAAAATAACAACTTGACCCAGTAAAGAGTAAAATGGGGGAACTATTCTGACCAAGCGTATAAATATCTAGATATATGGTTTCAGATGGCATGAAGCTGGCTTTTTTCGAGGTAACAAGAAATAGAAAAAAAAAGAGAGAGAGTATAATAAGCCCCCTGTTCCTACTTTATACTTTACCATTCTAAAAACCTCTAGCTCTAATTGGTACTTTGGCCCAAGAAACCAAGCTGAATAATTCAATAAGAAATATTTTAATTTGAGGACAGCGTATATGATCAGAGAAAAGTACATTTCTCACTTAATGGATATGTTAATGAAATTATCACTTGACACGTATTTTAAAGCACCTGATATCATCTCCGGCAATCAATTTTTGAGTTGTATCTGTCAGCTGATATCGATCAAGATCTAATTCAATTTCGCATGTCAATACTTCCAGGACAATTCCCATGCTGATGGAGACTTGGATGTTTGTTTTTGTGCCAGTTGGTTGGATGGTATAATATTGTACTGATCACTTCAATATTTCTCTTCATCACATCTTGATATGCATACTCGTATATGATAATTATTCCTCTCTCTGTGTTTTCCCCCACCTATTCTAAACTATTACAATGTATTCCAATACAAAAACTATATGGTCCTAAAGAAACATCATCATCAATTAGTTAAAGAAGAATCATCTGAAAACGAAACCTTTGAAATAATTCCTCTTCAATAATGCAATGAATAAGAATATCTTTCAATACATTGGTCTAAATTAAAAAAGGTGGTGTCAAATCATGGATTACAGGTATTCAAATTTTGAGAAACAATTACATTTAATGCGGCGGTCACAACTCGTCGTAGGCTACGGGGCACGTGCCATCGACGTAGCCTGTGTTGCATGTGCAATGCACGCACAGGTCCTAATTCAACTTCTGCGATTCCTGCAATTCTATAGTAAGGGTATTGTAAAAACTTTCTGCACGTCGTACATGCATTGTACCTGCGAGGTACCTCCGCTGCACGAATTTTCTACGAAATCCATCGTAGGGAGTTGCACGTCGAAGGTACGGCAAGTTGTGACCGCCGCATAATTTAGCGCATACATTGAGAAAGGTCCAATATGAATGAACAAGCTTGAATCTAGCATCCTCTGACAAAAGCACATTCTTATGGGACCATTCTTAATGTCTGTGTTAAATTAAGCATCATGATTATCACACAAAATCTGAATAATCCATGGTTTCAGACCACAGTTTATAAAACCACCATTGTGAATTCAAGCCAATAAATGAACATACCTGCTCCCTGTACTCTGTGATGGTGACTGGTGGATGGTTTGTGAGTTTGATTGTGAGATAGAAACATTGACTGGTGAACTTCTTCCTTGATTACGTCTCAGCTTTATCCTCATGAAATCAATAGCATCCCGTGTTTCCTCAACAAGAAGATCATCACAGCTCTATCAAATGAATAAAGAACAGAGAATAAACTACACAATAAGAATGTGACATACAATTAAATAAACAACTTTTAATATTTAAAGGGTAAGTCTACCATTATATTAATTAGTATTAATGAAAGTTAAGTAAAAACAAAACTAGAAAAAATATCAATGAATGTTCAATGGAAAAAAAAAAAAATCATAAATTTGTAGAATTGTAATTCAGAGGAGCTTGCCTATTAGTATTACTGTATAAGTGGTTATTTTCGCGGTGACTTTATTTTCGCGAATTTCGCAAGTTGGTCTTCGCGAAAATTTCCACTTCAATACAAGGCTGTTTATAGTAATGAAATCATCACCAAAATCGCGAAATTTTGCTCTCGCGAATTTCCCCAACTAGTCCTAATCGGAAAATATCTGGACGCGAAATATTGGCTTATACAGTACTATAATGACATTTCATAAATTCCTATTTCCTCTGAAGAGAGACCAACCCCACTCCCCCCCCCCCCCCCCCCCCGAAAAAAAAAACTGTTTGCAATAATATTTGATGCTGTCTTTCCCTACATGTACATTTTTATACAAAACACTATGCAGTCTCATAATGTATTTCCCTTTTTTGGGGAACAAAAAGAATGAGTATTAAATTCCTTGATTTCAGGTCACTACCTAAAAGAGATTTTGCAGCAAGACACCTCCCTCCCAAAAAAAAAAAAAAAAAAAATTGGAAAAAAAATAAATAAATAAATATAAATGAATAAATAAATAAATAAAAAAAAAAAAAAAATTGCTCAGACATGAATTACAACAATGCTTACATGTACAAAGGAATTTTTTTTAAATTTACATTCTTACAACAAGAAACACACTTGAATGTACAGAAGGAAATGGCGAAATCTATTAAAACAAGGAGACATAAAATGTACAATGAACATTGCATAAAAAAGATAATTAACTTCATGTATCACATGAATTGCAAAATGATTCAAAGATGATTGCGCATGTAAAAGCCTTTAATCCCTAGAAAGAAATGCAAATCGCTGTAACGGAAGCATGTGATTACTACTGTGCTATTACCGGTGCTTCTGCGTATTAATTCCATTACAAGGTTGTAAAAATCTACAATCAACACAGAATGACTTTATGAAATAAATGTTTCCATATTTGGTAGATTTTTTGGATGGTTCTCATTCATTTTTAAGAAACTAATTTGATCAGCAGTATGGATGCCACCTATATACGGCATCAAATAATTTATACATAAACCACATATCCCAATTAATAATAGTATCAAGAATCATTCTACCATGCAGTAGAGATATGAGATGGATCGATGAAGCGGCGGTAGAAAATAACAAATATCAAGGCCATAGCAATTGATATGATTGGTCAAAGGCAATGCCGCTTCCTGACGCTCTTTAATTGCTGACCCTATAAATGAGGCAGACTCCCCCACACTAACTATCCAATCCACCCACCCGTCAAAGTATTATGATCCTCATATTGTTACGATAAAACTGCAACTGTCAAAATTCAAGGTCCTAATTTTGTTTAAATGCCAGTGAGAATCAGATTTTTTCCCCGACATATTAGAATTGTTTTGTAGTATACGTTAATGCAAAGTATAGAATGTCGAAGTTCAACACTTGTTTTGGTGCTGCAAAAGCTTTTAAATGAAAAAAAATTGACTTTTTTTTTCAAATTACATATTTCTGGTCAGTTTCACTACTTGTTCAAAGAAAAAAAGCATAAAACTACTGTAGGATTCAATGGCATCATTCGCAAAACATTGCGTGTCCAGTTAAAAACCTCCCTTTAGCATCATAAATTTGCAAACATGATTTATTTCATAATAAAATAATAATAATGGTATTTCATTGTCAACTCAAGAAAGCATTTATAAAGTATAATTTGTATCACATTATCACAATATTTTTGTTGGTTTATAGGGTAAGGGTGGTATCTTACTTCGCGGAAACTACTTTGACACAAATTTGAGACGGATTTGTCAGCATGGCTTTGCCATAGCTCAGTCTTCTCAGTTTCCTTAAGTTTTGGAGACGTTTCTAATACTTTTATACGTGGAGCAAACGATTCCGTTTCGGAGACATCTCCGCGAAGTGAGATACCACCCTAATGAACCATGCACCTGCATTCATCTTGAAAATCTGTTCCCCCATTATTCCACATCTCAACCTACCTTTCATGGTTTAGTACCATGTACATGTACCCCACCCTAATCAATGTTACATGATCATTTGCAGGCTTTACCATACATCCTATCTGTGCCAACATGATTATGAGATTTGTTCGTTTGATGATGGAGGTGCAAAAGAATTTCTCTGGTTATCTCCTCAAGCCACATAAATATACAGACAGAATATAGCTTAGGGATAGGATATAGGAAAGCCAGGGGTGAGCAGGAATTCAATGATATAATTTTTCTTCCTGTTGGTTGAGTCGGGGGAGAATCTGATCTTTTAAGGGACACCATAAACTAAAATGACTAAATAAAGATTCCTCCAGAGTCATCTTGCACTAATTGATTGACAGCCTAAATCTTATTCCAGAAGATAATCTTTACTGGAACAAGTATCTCATTATCATACATGTTCATACTAATATTCACATTATGTTGCGCAAATAATTGTTATGTGAATTTCAAGTAAAGGACTATGTATGCATCTTTATCACGATAGAATAACTACCAGAACTAATGGTGGTTTCTCACTTCACGGAGACGTCTCAGAGACATCTACGCGACTACTCCAAAATAGTCCAAAAATTTCCGCGATTCCTGAACCTTCGCAGGGACTGAGGAGACGTATCGGAGACGTTCCGCAACAAAGTTTCAAAACCTTCTCCTAGCCGTTTCCAAACCGTCTTCCAAATCGTCTCAAGTAGTTTCCGCAAAGTGAGATACCACCATAAAGGAAAGGTGCAATATACCCCCCTCCTTACTCTCTGTGCTTACAAATGTAGTTTTCAAAAGGTGTGCAAAGGAGGAAACCTTGAAAATACAGAGTATGTGTGATTCCATATATGATAAAACCATGAATAGTAGAACTTAGATTTTAAGTGATGGGTGATGAAGGTGATTGGGACAGATTAAAGAAAGAATGATTCATAATGTGTTCCTACCCCTTTGATTCCTGTATTGATGCTAGCCTCCACCACAGCCAAAGCTTCTTTTATCTGCTTAGCCTGGATGTCTAGGCTTCTCTCCAGGAGATTCCAATTTGCGACCATTGTTTGTAGTCTTGGACTAAGGCTAGATAGTACACTTGGAGATTGTTCAATGATGTCCTGGCCTTGTAACACTACCCGCTCGGTCTGGTTTTGGTGAGTTTGTACTTCCAGAGAAAATGCCTGAAATTGAAAAAGAAGCAAGGGAAAAGATTAAAACCTTAAATTAAAAAAAAAAAAAAAAATTACAAAAAGAGGACACAAAGAGTGGAGCATTGAAACAGGAAAAAATCACTTTACTTTAAGCCTAGCACTTGACAACATCAGACACATTTAAAAAGTACGCAAAATTCTTAGAGAATTCCGGTCATCTTTGTTTCGGACAATAAAATTTGGAGCATTTTGGAGCAAGATAGACGGATGGCCAACCCCCAAAACATGCTCCAGCACCGCCAGTGGCAGAGGCATGAAATTAAAAGTAAAAACAGGCATTGCTGAAAATGCAGCAGCTATGTCACAAACACACACACACACAAAAAAAAAATTGAGGGAATTAGGGTTAAAATTCATACAAATACTCAAGTTAGGTTACATGTAGGGTTAAGGTCGGATAAATTTTAATGTAGCAAGTAGGAACTAATTACATTTCTCATTCTCTAACTCTGCATTGTAAAATGACGCATTGCTCATTTGCATGGGTAATCTTGATAGCCCATTGGGTGTTGGTCATATAGGATTATGTGCCAGACAATGATTTCCCCCATCTAAAACAGATAAATATTATCTGTTTTTTAATGATTCTGACTCATACCGTCTAGTCAACCCACTGGATATTATCAATTATAAAGCAGTTGTCATGGTGAATGAGATAATTGGCCAGACACTAAAGAGATCAACCAACAGCTGTTTTGGAAGAAGGGTTGAACCCTTTTAGGTTCAATCAAGAACAGTATATCAGGGTTCCTAGCATTTCAAGAGCAAAATTCCCTGATAATAATTTAAAACCATTTCCAGTTTTGCACGTTTTATTTTTGCCGCCGTGAACATTTTGCAGTATAATACACTAGTCTGACTGACTACCGAACTTTAGATTTTTGGGCCAATCAAAATTCCCTGATTTTTCCCTGATTTTGAAGCATTATCATCAAATTCCCTGACTTTTCCCTGACTGGAAAGAAAGTAATATAATTTTCCCTGACTTCCCTGATAGGATGGGAACCCAGTATATTGAGCACTGTGTTGTATCCATAAAAGACAGCATATTTAAAATCTGATTTTATTTTTAAAAATAAACTGAACGAAAATTAGAAACGAAACCACTGCACAACAGAGCAAAAATATTAAGCCTAGCAACAGAAAAGAGGTTCCTGAACTAATCTATTACCCTCCTTTGTAAATGAGATTGTTAAATTCTGAACAAATTTACTGATGCTTAGCAAATCGAATGTTTGTTTGCCTCAGAGCTTCAGGTGCGTCCAAATGTCACAAACCTTCTTGAGAGTAACCAAGAAACACGACTGCCAAATGTCATTTTTCTGCTTGTCTGCCTGCCTGCCCTTTTCTTCTCTATTACCCTTTTCTCACATAACAAATTTTCCTTAACACCGTACTATAGGTAGTACTAACATGCCATTTAACCCCACCTATAGTACGGGGTTAGGTTTATTCCACTTTCTGTTCCCATGTTGTTTTGGCATACTAGGCTAACCCCACCTTCTCTGGCCCTGCAAAATAGCAGGGTTACTTTAGTCAGGCACTTGCGGTGCTAAGGGATGAAAGCCGGGGTTAAGAACTTCCGTCGGAACAGCGATGGAAGTTATACACTACCGTTCAAAGGTTTTGGCACCAAACGATAACCGTTAACCGCTCCGCGACCACCGCGGTGAAAAAACCGCAAATCAGATACGCGGTGTGAAACTGAAGCACCGCGGTGTGAAACCGAAGCACCGCGGTGTCTAATTTCCATATAATCACAAACGCGTGCGCCGAGTCTTTGCGAGCGCGGCACCGAAGATACTGAAGCTCAGAAACACTGAAAATTCAGCGCGCACGCAAAGTAAAAACGCAGTGCTTTGGTGTCGCTAGAACTGGGTCACGCGCCGTTGGTTCAAATGTCTTGTATACCCGGTTGTTGTATGTCCGGACGGGTTGTTTGTCCGGACAAAACGGCGACTTTAGGAGCTTTGTGATCAATATTTCTTCAACTGAATGGACTTTTAATATCAGACAATATAACAAAGCACAAATATTCACAAATATTTTTGCCATTTACTGCATAAATTTTGAGAAATCCAGAGCAAAAGATGATGATTTTATCTGCTTAAGTGCCGGACAACGGACCCCCCATCCTACCATGAGAATATTGAAAATTTTGAAAAAGGAAATTATTGGATAACTTACGAAATTCTCGGAATATTGATCATAGCAAGATGGATTTGATATAATCGATGAGGGAAGAACGTGTGTCTTATTTCCTATAACACAATCCATGTTATAAACCAAAGCAAGACGAACATAATTATGCGTATCATAGCAAGATGGATTTGATAATCGAAGCGGGAAGAACGTGCGACTTTTCAAAAAACCAAAGCAAGACCAGATTATTAACATGCGTCCTTTCCCTAAAACTTTACTTGGCAAGGTGAAAAAAAGTCTTCATTCGATTCTGGCCCTTGTTATCTTTGCCAGAGCGAGTGCGTTCTCTCTTTACACATACACCATATTTCTTCTTTTTTTTTTCTTTCATTCTCTTATTATCTCTATACTTCTCTCACGGACGTAAAAAGAACTTCCATGAGAGAAAAGAAGAAGTGCTACAGAGAGAGAGGGGGAGAGAGTGAGAGAGAAAGAAAGAGAGAGAAAGAAGGGGGTGGGGAAGAAGGGAGGAGTTCAATTTAAGTTCAATTTATTTATAAAACAGAAAACGAGTACAAACGTAAAATCAATGATGAGATATACATATAAAATACATGATAGAAGAAAGCGAAGCTTGTGAGTGGGCCTACAGTCCTACTACTATTAAGTGGGATATAAATATTGAAAGAAAATCCATTTGACCGAGCTGTCGTTTTTGTTGTTGTTTTTTCCATAAACAGATATGATGAGTTGATGATTTTGACAATACAAACAAGCAATGATAAACATAAACCGCTATAAATCATGATGAAATGCGTCCATGAAGTGATGAGTAAAAGAGATGAATTACAATGGTGACAGTACCTGTTGTGTTCTCCTTTCCCTTGGGCGACGATCTCAGGAAATGATGCTTGCTGTATTTTATAGACTTTATTGGCAAACTTTGCTTTATAATCTTCATTCTTCATCGTCATCGTCGTTGTAATTATCAATTTTAAGTTTTAGCGTCTTACCAACGTATCATTAACATTATTATCATGATATCTATCAACAATCGTCATTATCATTTGTCACCATCATCGTCGTCGTCGTCGTCATTACCAAATATCAAGATTTATCGTCTTATACACGCATCATTATCATATGTTATCATCAATAATCAACAATCGTCATTATCATTACTATATTTAGTTTTTTTTTATCACTTCATCATCATAATCATATCAAAGTCGTCATTAGCAATATCAATTTTATTGTAGGCTTAATATCACGCACACTTCGATACAAATGTAACAGATTATTATCATCAAACAACAACATCGTCATCATCCTTTTATTTAATTATTAATATTATCAACATCGTCCATCACTAATTAAACAAATTAATTATTAAAGAAACTATAATATAACCCCAGAAGGTAAGTGAATACAACGTACCATCCAGCCATGGACAAGTCTGCCTTGTAAGATTACACAGCCTTACCAAGACGATCGGTGTAGACGATCGAGCATATAACCAGGTAGGTTATTTCATTATTCTGATTATCCTGTAAGTATACCACTGGCGGGGCGAAATAGCAAAATATATATTTGGGTACTGTTTCATGTATTAAAATACAAGCGTAAGTGAACATTTTAAACTGCAAAACAAACAAAATTGCATTACAATTATTCCTGAATAAGTCCTGAATTAAGTCCTGAAATAAGTCCTGAATTATATGGTGAATCCAGAAACAATATGCATTACGCATGTTCACTAATAACTTGGGTCTATAAATGTACATCGACAATTATTAGTATGTTGCAGGAGTTCCTATTTTGATATAAACCAGACTATCTTAGATTCCCACCACCTTACCCCCGTCTCATAAAGATATATGCCGCCGACACGGTTGGCCTGTCAATGACCTAATTGTTTGATCTGGTCGGCACGCGGATATATATATCAAAACAATGGTGTCATGGTAACGAAAGCTGTTTGAATTAATTCAAGGCAGAAGAAATGGAAAGAACTTTTGCTTTATATTTCCCGATGATTTTTTCAAATGCGGGTATAGGCATGATAATTTCTTAAAAGCTGGGCTCCTTCTTCATATTTGTTTAATTCCAAGAAAGATAGACCAGGGTGTAAAATTACTGCGGCAGCCCGTACACGAAGTGTACAAAGAAAAGAAAGTTGTTCTACTTGTGAGAAAGCCTATTATTATTCGATTAAAAACAACCAATTTTAGTCGATACTCAAAACAATTTAATGTAGGAAAGATTCTTTTTTTTTAATTTACACGTGCCTTGTTCTTGTCAGTTTACTATTTCTCTTTCTGTTTTCTTTATTCAAATAAATATAAAATGAATTATTCTGTGAAAGCGATCAAAAATTATGCGCACGCTCACCTTCCCCTTTTCTTTCTCTCTCTCTTCTTCTCTCTCTCTCTTCTCTCTCTCTCCTCTCTCTCGTCATTGTTCATCGTCATTACTAATTTCAACTTTCATCGTAGGCCTACATTCCATTTCCATCAACAACATATTTTCATCAATATCAAAAACATATATATTCATCAACAACGTAATCATCGTCTTTTTGTTTTATCACTTCCACTTATCATCAACATCATTCATGGATAAAAAAATTATATATCCCTATAAAAATCATTTATAATCATATGTCAGGAAAATGAAAAAGAATTTTATGTATTATTAGTTTATTTATTTTTCTTCCAAGTTTCTACACCGATCCCCTCTCTCGTAGACAAAGTCATGCTAGAATTCTTGTTTCTTTATTGTCCAACATTTACAATAACGTAAATTGCAATCCTCCAGATAAAATAAGCAAGGTCGTTGACCTACTCCGGCATGTGTAATTTACACTTTAAACAGATGCCGATAACAATGTTTTGATCTGGTATCTGGCGCGCGGGTATCAAATATCAGAATCGTGACATTGTCATAGCAACGAGAGCAGGAGCTAGGGAAAATGGATTTCGACTTTTCGTGAAATGACTTTGTTTTGCTGAGTTTATAAATTAAAAAAGGGAACATTTAAGGAGAAAATCAAGCGGATGGCGGGACGGGGAGGGGTGTAAAAGACTGCCATCGATCATTACAAGGATTATAATGAAGAATCAAGCATCAATGACAAAACAGTCAATTTATATAGTCACAAAACAAGTCTTGTCAAGTTCATTGCGCTCATTTTACATCACTCTGGACTGTCGTACATGCAAACTTTTTGTCGTGTTTTCTCAAAGATTGGGACTGCTCACGTTGAGGATTATTTTTAATCTCTCTCGATTTCATGTCACACGCCTGATGCTTGTTTGATTGTTTAATTTTTTTTTTTTTTTTAAACTGGAATTTTAGTTAAACGAGGAAGTTTTATAGGGAAGTACGCCAACCAAAATGAGGTGGTGCTGTGACCGAGGCCTTCCATCCCTTTTTCAACTTTTCGCCTGATGGACACGGGAAATTATATCTTGCTTGTTGCCAGTGATGGAATATTATTTTGTGCCAATCAATATCAGGGTGGAGTCTGGGCGTCTTAGAATCAAACATGCGCAGGGTGGGCTTTTTTTTTTAATAGACTTCCGTGGGCAAGGGAAAAGAAGGAAAGGATCCACGTGACGTGATGTACCGCGCATGTACAGGTAGGGTAATTTTTTTTTATTATTTATATTATTGTTCTAATTCTGTGTGAGATAATAAATGGAAAGAAGGGTTTGATAAAGGAGGTAATAGTGATCTGATTTGACGCAAAGACCGTCTTGTTAATTTGAATGATGAATTGTATTGTTGAAGGTTTTAGGGGGATTTCTTTATGCATTTTGATACTGAACGTAATTGTCCTGAAAATCTCGATTTCAACATTCTTGTAAATCATAAATTGTCATAGGATTCAGAACAAATTAAAAGCAATACCAAAATAAATATCTCAAGAGGAGATTGAAGGCATAGGCGATCGTAGCTTTGTAGCTATGTAAGTTCAACTTGATTTTTCTTCCTTTTGGAAACTGAAGGACGGTATAATACGTCGTTGTGAATTTAGTTCTGCATAATGCATAGCGCATATGCGAGGGATCGCGGCGAGCGTGCTAGTTGAATTATGCATTGTGACGCAACAATGGCCGAATTTGTAAACAAAGCCGCTGTCACATGTGCGCAATTGTTTTTCTAGCTAGCGCTCATTTTTATCGTCGAAGGGGCGGGGCTTAATGCGTGCGCTCTCTCTACATTCGGTGCCCAACGAAATATTTTTGGGCTAACCGCGGGAGCATGGTCTAGATACGCGGTTTGCCTACGCGGTTCCACCCGCGTTGGATCGCAACCGCGGTGACGTGCCAAAACCTTTGAACGGTAGTGTACGTGGCTAACAGAAAGCGGTGCTGAGGCACGCACATGCCAGCAGCTGTTGTCCAATCAGAGATAAGCAGTGAACCGCTCTATCGGAAAAGCCGGGGCTAGCGAAGTACATGTGTGAGAACAGCGTGCATTTTCTTAGCCAGGGTTAGGCAGATAATTTGGCTCGTCAGAAAAGGAAACTAAATAGTTTTTATGGGTAAGACACCATGATGGAAACTAAGGGTATATTTCATGTTTTCATCTCCGTGAATGTGACTGAACGTGCTAGCTGACTGTTCTCAAGGAGAAAGAGAGAGACTTAGGAATTATTATATAACTCATGCTAAGAATGTGAATAATCCTGTCCTCTGATTGGTCAAAAGTCTGGTCATAGTTTTAGCCATGCCTGGCCAGGGAGGCTGAGCGTTCAATAGTCTATATCAATAGTCGTTTTTAATAGTCATTTTTTCAACGGCAGTCAATTGTTGATACGATCCGTGTTTTGTGCAAGCGCAGACACCGTATATTCGCAATGCAATAAATTGATTGCTAACATTAGATTGCGCAGCTCAGACGGTACGAAACTTTCAAGGCGGTTAATTTGGATTTGTTTACCTTTTTTACATGAATTTAATGCAACAATGGCACAGGACAGCGTTCCGCGATTCGAACTTTTGGATGAAGATCAATTGCGTGATTTAATTCATGCAGCAGATGGTAAGAACACTAAAAATTCCGTGAAATTTGCCGTGAATGTTTTAGTTCTAACGTAAACGTTAGATCTAAACTTAACGTTAGCGTGAACGAACTGCCAAATTCAGAACTGGATAATGTTCTGCAGAGGTTTTACGCTGGTGCTAGGCAAAAAAAAAAAAAAAAAAAAAAATGGTGAATTTTTTCGGTATATAAAAATATATAGTGACTGCCTTAATATTCGGGGCATAGTTGTTTCTAAAGGCTCTCGGGGGCCTTCCATCCAGCTATAACCCCTCGGCAAGCCTCGGGGTCATAGCTGGATGGAAGGCCCCCTCGAGCTTTAAAACAACTATTGCACCTCAGGCAGTCACTATATCTATACTATTCAATCGCATCATCTGCTGGGGAAGTGAAAACTTTCTAGGTGATGAAATCAATTTCCTGGTCAAAACGAATGCTGTGACTCACATGAAAATGCAGTCTCGTTTGCATATCATACGTATTCGAGTGCAATGTAAAATCTACATTTCATGAACCATTGTTTCAGCTCCAACAATACAAGTTGTATAGCATATTTCGTACACATATTCAAATCATGCGAAATCTACATGTCATTTTAAACTATATTTACCATCTATGTATTTCAGTAATCTGAAATACAATTGCAATTCAAGCTAATGAATACAAGTAAAACATCAAATTTGCCACCTTTACACCTTTACACATGTAGGATGGGGGGTCCGTTGTCCGGACACTTAAGCAGATAAAAACATCATCTTTTGCTCTCAATTTTCTCAAAATTTGTGCAGTAAATAGCAAAAATATTTGTGAACATTTGTGCTTTGTTATATTGTCTGATATTATTTTCAAATTATTAATGAAATATTGGTCACAAACTCCTAGAATTGCCGTCTTTGTCCGGACAAACAACCCGTCCGGACATACAACAACCGGGTATACAAAGTACTTGTTAAATACAGAATATATTTGAAGTTGGATATTCGGTGGGGAATTACGGTCAAATTTATCAAACAAGACAGCCCGTGTCCCTTAATATTACCATTCATAGTAAGATAACAAATGTACGTGTACGTGTACGTACAATTAATGATTCTATATTGTATATCAAAATTAAAAAGAAAATATGGATTGATCGACCAGTTTATTTTTTAGTTTGGCATCTCAGTCACTAGGGAGCAATTAGCAATTTACTGACATCATCAAATTATCACTCTCATTAGCAGTCTATTCAGGTGGTGACTCAATGCGCAAGCTTCATACGTCAGTTCACAGTCATTCATTATTAATGCCATGGAGCCGGAACTCCATCTAGTCTCTACGCAAAGGCCGTATACACCACACTGATTCTGTACAGTGCTCAGTTGGGTAATTTACAAGTGATTTGTAAAGTAAGTCTTCTGCGAACAATTTCCAATGGACATAAATCAATACAATATCAACAAAGGAGAGGCAATCAATGGTATTAGCGATGAATGTAAACCCTATAATAACACTTCATACAATAGTGAATAACTCTGACGTCCCCCTGGATATATTGTAACTCCTCCTATTAACATTCCTTTAATCCTTTGTTAAAATAAGAGCATTCATGTATGAATCATACACTTATGCTTAGCCAATGATTCTGTCAAATGGAACCCCTTATCATGAATGTATGCGGGTACTTTTTGTATTTATTCCTCATAGATGCAGACTAATGTCTATCAAGTCAATTGCCATGCGCTGAGCCTATAATGCAAGTCAATTGCCATGCGTACAGTACATGTAGCTATCGAGTAATGCCATGTGCGGATCCTGTACTACATGTCAAGTCGATTGCCATGCTGTATTGCACGCATGACTATGAAGCTGAAAGAAGAGTGATCATCAGCGCTTAACGAGAGGGGCAGTATAGGGGTAACTATTGGATTACAGACGCCGACATGTGCGAGATACATGTACATGTTAACACATCATGACATGCCTGTACATGTACAAATGTATGTATGTAGGGGAGAGTGGGGTTAGTTGGAACACGGGGTTAGTTGAAACATTGTAATTTTCTTTAACGGCTTTTAATATATTTATGCAAATCTACCCTCAGGTTGTTGCTATTAGCAACTGCCATCCACCACATTTTAGACAGCACACATACTTCAAGCCTCATGAAGTTAGAAAACAATGTTTGTTTTTTCACCTTCTGAGTAAATTTTGTCACTTTTATGAATGTTTTATTATCTCCGAGAAGATCATAAATTAAGTTGGCCAGTTTTTTAGTATAACTAATAGTTATACCAAGCTACAAAACAAGGTTAAATATATGGCATATCGTTGTCCCTCTTTTGTGCTGTAAGCTTTCAAATGTGAAATGGGCCTCTGGGGTAAGTTGGAACATTTTAAACGGGGTTAGTTGGAACATGTACTAAGTAAAAAGGTTTCAACTGAATAAAAAAATAAAAATCATATAATTTAGTGAAGTGTTCCGAAATATTCCTATATATGTATATAGGAGCACATTGGACAATTTTATTTTGGTTTAAACAAAATATATTGCAGAATGCTACTTCGCAGGACTTCAGATTATCTGTATGTGAGTGGATGCTATCAAGTGTAATAAAACGTGAAGTTAAAAAAAAAATTGAACACCAATCTTTAATATTTTAATTGAGATCAATTAAAGCAAGTTAGGTGAACCCATGCAATAATGTTGTAGGTAGTTAAAATATAGTTATAAAGATACCATGCACAATGTTTCAACTTACCCCATACCATGTTCCAACTAACCCCGTGTGTGGGGTTAGTTGGAACACTTGACATGGTCTTGTTGAAGATGAATTTTTTCCGGAACCATCACCAACTTTCAGAATTTTATGGGGTACATTTGTAGCATACAGATATACACTCAAGCTGATTGTTTATTGTTTCTTGAAATAATTCCGCTTTTGTTTTATGGCCATTTTTGTGAAAAATGTTCCAACTAACCCCGCTCTCCCCTACTCACTGTACATCATCTAGAAATGGGCAAGTCCAAGATAACGCGCATGTTACGTATGGGACATTTCAGAGCCTTTTACCCTCTATAAAATCTTTTTGAGGGTTAAGGGTACTATTTTTTCTCATCCACATGTTAGGTATCCAAGAGAGTAATACACTGATGGGAGATGACGACATATGACCTTTGACCTTTGATGCAATAGCATGAAATGTAGTGCGTTACATATGGGACCAGAAGAATTCAAGTTTTTTAAGAAAAATTTTCAACTCCAAAACTCTCTGGAAGTATTTCCAGTGATGTATTGAAGTTTGGTGTGATGAAAGGTCCAACCCTCTAGTTTACTTCTGTAAAGTTTGAAGTCATGATAATTGTCACTTTTTTTGTAAGCATTTGTTTAAGTCGGAGAGGACGTGTTACGTACATGTATGGGACAATTTGTCCCCATAGAGAATGCACACAATTTGATCCATAATTTCTAAAATCAAATTTTTTTTCAAATATGGAAATGGCAAAAGATTTTTTTTCTTTTAAAATGTTGTATTGAAACATATTCAATAGGATTTTAAAAGAAATTGACAATTCTCACTATTCATTTTTATGTTTTTCATTGTTTTGTGAATTTCGTATGTATTCTATTGTTTTTTATTTTTCCATATTTCTCCAATATTACCCAATTTTTTGGTTTCATTCTTTTCATGGACCAATTATCATGGCAAAGCAACTTTATAAACTCCAGAAAATGTGAATAAATCTCTTTTTTGAGCACTCTTAATTTTTTTTTTCTTACATTCACTTTGTACACAAACTTCCCCATAATTGACATTGTGTACAAATGTCCCATGGATACGCCCATACGTAACAATGTTTTAATTAACTATAAATTAAAAAGTTAATTAAATTTTCAAAACTTACAATGGTATTATACTGTTACACTGAATAAATTAAAACTTCCCAGAGTTGCAACAATTCAAGTGTTGTATTCTGGGAAATAAATAACAAAATGGCCTCAATTTGTTACGTATGGGACATTTCATGCTTGGACATGAGCTAATTTGCATATTTAATTAGAATTCACCAATTTTTTTTTGAATGATATTGATAAGGGGTCCATGTCCCACCCATGATTGTATCTCACCAATTTTGTTTTGATTTTCTATGAATTTTTATAAATGTCCCATACGTAACGCTCTTTTGACCAATTATGCAAATTAGATGCCCCAAATTTGCATAAATTTACATATTAACAAATTTTTCTTAATGAAATTCAGAGGTTTGACATTTGGGCTTTCATATTCAACCAAAAACTCTTTCATAAGACAAAGATGAAATTTTGTCCTTTCAGGGGACATTATCTTGGACTTGCCCAAATAGCATCAAGCATTCAAGAAGTATGGCTGATTTTTCCCCGATCAAATAAAAATATGTATTTCACTGGAGGTTTTACGTGTATAATAATATGGTTACAATGACGTTATTCTTTGAATCATTTATTCATGTGCTCTTGTTTCCAAAGCTGCGTAACCAAAAAGAAATAAATATTCAATCCCTAAATTAAATAACAAATAAGTTTTGTGCAATCAAACACTTGCAATGTAGGTTACCACACTATCAAAATATGTACAATGTCTAAAGGAAGTGAAATAAGAAGCCATTTTGGTTATATTAGGGAAAAAAGGGGGAAAACCCCTCAAACAAATGTGTATTTCAAGCTCCAAATAAGTGTATAGTAGTTATAGTATACTACATGTATTCCTTATTTACATGTGTGGGCATGTAAATGAATGAAATTTTCCACTTCATAAAACTGCAGCAATATATTACAATCCATCAATTCTAAATATACTTGCAATTTTTTGTCTCTTGATTTAATTGAAAAGATATACAGTGTAAATGCTGGCAATATGAGAAGTACAATCCAATGAAATTTACATTTCAAGCACTTAGCAGAGTGAAAAAGAAAAAAAGTATTGTTATAAATACAGAATTTATCATTCTGCACTCTAAAGTTTCCTTTGTAATATTTCGACAAGATTAATGATTGGAGTAGGAATGAATGATTACTTTAGAATTTCTATACAGAAACTGATGAATTGAAAAAGTTCTTTTTTTGTACAAAATTCATTATCCCTTTTCTTTATTCTCGTATAGCGCTCAGCTCGGTCACGTTGTGATGCTCATGGCACTTCAACGTTATTACACTGGGCCTAGCTTAGGCTAGCAACTATAAACATAATCAAGTAGCGCTTTAGCATATTGGGTATTACATTATATACATGTACCTCACTTTAAGAATGTTGAATAATCCTGTCCTCTGATTGGTCAAAAGCTTGGTTGTGTCTTCAACCATGCCCAAAAAACAAATCATCAGTCAATAGTACTTGGATTTATGCCCGTTGCCCCCTGAATGTCCCCTTAGCAACGGGCATAGTAGCGCAATCCCATTTGTTTACGCGCATAAGATTGCTTTGTGCGATGCGATGATTTCAGATACCATAATTTGCAGCGCCATTTGGTCGATAATTTAGTTAGTTAGGTCTAAATTAGATCATGTATCTTATTTTTTAGATCAACTTGTTTTTCGGCATATAAAAAATATATTGACTGCTTTTATTTTCGAGGCACGGTCGTTTCTAGACTGCTCTCGGGAACCTCTGAATCTGCCATAACCCTCGACCTGCAGTCTTGGGTTATAGCAGATGCGGAATTTCCCTCGAGCAGTCTAGAAACAGCCATGCCCCTCAAAGCAGTCAAGATACTATCACACCTGGGTGAAGAGAAGCATCAGCAGAATGCCTTGTTTAAGGGCATTGGTGCCATATATGAGTCGGCCTTAGATAATACAGAGAGAAGTACATAAAGCCCCTACTGCATTTTAGTAAATAAAAAACACAGAGCAAAGAAAGCATGTGCAGTATTGTATCTCATGAGATATTTTTACGAACTGTGATATGGTAATCTATACAAAATAACACATGTCAACTAAGTTTAGAGTAAACCTTAGTACCCAATATATTTTATATACATGTACATGTAACTGTAACCCATAATTTACTACAGTGTACATATCCATGGATATATTTTTTTGTCAAATAAATGATAAGGTTGGGCTTGAAGATGCAATAAATTTTTAGAACAAGATTAGTTATTGCAATGCCTGAGCAAAGATACCAGTCTGTAGCCAATAATTGCACTCTAATGTAATGAGTTCTGTGAGATAGTGACTGCGAACATTCTGTAAACCCACTATTCACTGTAAAACTCACCATGTGTCTTTCTAGTTGTACCCTAACACTAGGGATACTGTGCGATGGTGATTGCCAACATTCTGTAAACCCACTATTCACTGTACAACTCACCATGTGTCTCTCTAGTTGTACCCAATACTAGGGATACTGTGCGATGGTGATTGCCAACATTCTGTAAACCTACTATTCACTGTACAACTCACCATGTGTCTTTCTAGTTGTACCCTAATACTAGGGATACTGTGCGATGGTGATTGCCAACATTCTGTAAACCTACTATTCACTGTACAACTCACCATGTGTCTCTCTAGTTGTACCCTAATACTAGGGATACTGTGCGATGGTGATTGCCAACATTCTGTAAACACACTATTCACTGTACAACTCACCATGTGCCTCTCTAGTTGTAACACTAGGGATACTCTGCGATTGTGACTTCCAACATTCTGTAAACCCACTATTCACTGTACAACTCACCATGTGTCTTTCTGGTTTTACCCTAATACTAGGGATACTGTGCGATGGTGATTGCCATTAACATTCTGTAAACTCACTATTACCTGTACAACTTACCATGTGTCTCTCTAGTTGCACCCTAATACTAGGGATACTGTGCGATGGTGATTGCCAACATTCTGTAAACTCCACAGCTTCCTTCAGCCATGCTGTAACTTGATCGAGGTCTTCATTGAATACCTGCATCACATAAAACAAAGACAATAAAATCTTAAAGATATACATGTACTAGATCTCTTGGAAGTTGGTTAAAACAAGTACTGTAAATGGATGTCTAGACACAATTCCACATATACTCACTTCCTTGTATAGTGGGCACATAATATTTTTTTTAAACAATGCTTTTGTGGCAAGTACATTACTGTACATACATATACATTGTAAGAGGAATTATTTATATATGCGCTCAAAATCACATGTCATTTAGCACATGACAGTTTATCATTTGCCAGAATGTTTCTAGACATCCACTGATGAGAAAAATTAAATAGAAAAACTACACATCAACGGAAAGCCTATAAGAAGAAGAAAAAAAAAAATACTAGGTATGTACATGTATGTACGTACAAATGTAAACCATCATTCAAAAACTGTATACTCATGATTTGTTAAAGAAGCACCTTCACTGATATTTCCCCCGAGAGAGGTAATATGTGGGAATGGGAAACATAGCCCCTTATGACAATCCCATTATAATGATTCTTTTCCATGGACTATTGCTCCATGCAATTTACTTAAAAGCACCAAAGACAGATTACTCCAAGGGCGTATTTATTCCAAATTACAAAACAGTTTCTTTAAAAAGCCACTTTGTTTCATCTGAATACAACTTGAGGATTAAGTAAATTCAACAGCAGTTAAGTCGGCAAGCTATGAACCATTATCTAAATAGGCCTACACCCCTTCTTTGATTATATACAGCATGCAAATCATCTAGTGAGTATCAAAACTTTAGAATACTTTAATTTGAAAAGTTATAGTCGCTTTGTAGTGCATAGGGCCTATAATTTTGCAGAAAGTAATGCATGTTTACATATTACCTTCAAACATTTGTCCAAGACTGAAGTCAAACACATATTCATATCTTCCTCTGTATGTTTATTCATGGTTTCTTTAACTTCAACCTAAAAGTCTTTCATTGTTTTCTAGCAAAAATATATAGTGTATATTCCACATAACTCCTCTTGAACACTTCACTTCAAATATTCCAGTAGACCTTTCTAGACAGCACTTCCTCTAACCAAGGAGATTCACTGTAATATCTCCTTGCTCTAACGCACAACACAAACTTCTGCAAGTGTAAAGAGAACTCTCAAAAGAAAAAGTGGTCTGTTCGATACTCCCGGTCATAGAGTTTCACTTTCTATACATGTACACATAGCGTCACTGACTAGTCGGCATACATACAGCCCGAGATGATGTAGCTACACACATGGCATTAGATTTTGTCTCGACCTGGTGCAGTGATCTTGATGAAATACAGACGCCTGCTAATGCCAATATAGGGGAAGTGGCTAAGTTTTCCTAACCCGGCTCAGTCCCTTAACCGGAGGCTATGTGGGTGAACTGGTTTTAAGTCATAATTGCCATATCCTCTAAAACTAAAATAAGGTTTGGGGTTGGCGAAATATACATTCTGTAGGCCTAGATTCTATTGAAATTATCACAAGTCTATAGTTTGTCTTGGGTTCTTTTCTCTTTGCTTATGGGTGTTTATAGATTGTTTGATTGGATAGAACACAACATGTCGTCCCAGCAGGATATTAATGGTCCCAGCAAGGTGCAGTGTTTAGATTAAGGGTGATTGCATGTTGTCATAAGGTCTCCTGTTTCATATTCATCATGGTTCACATATTAATAAACATGCTTCGATTGTCAGCATGAAGCCAGGTTATTTCCGTCAGAGCAAACTGGAGTTTGGTATAAATAGGTTTTTTTGTTTGGTAAAGCCGATCAACTTTTTGGTTGGAGTCAAACATTCCCCCCCCCAAAAAAAAAAAAAAAAATAGTATGTAGGTACATCTAGTTTCAAAGGATATTTGAGTAATTTTTTTCTACAAGAGTAGCTGTTAGATAAATTTGTTCCCTCTAGTAAATAAGTACAGTACTGTTTTGCTGTGAAAAATTCAGAAAGAAATTATTTCACAATGTATAATATGTTGCATTTGACCTGCTGAACATGTAGTGCGTGTCTGCTTCGCATTGCCATTCGCTAAATGTTTGTAAAACCCTTGATCAATTACGTAATTAGCTATGAAAATAATTAGCAACTCTTAATCAGGCGAAAACCTCGTTTACTTCATTGTAACATCAATGCATTCAGATCCCTGCCTTAATGTCCATTTAAAATTGCTGTGAAAGGCAGAATAACTCTAAATTTATTATTCCTCTCAACCTGCATGGATCCATAGTACAAGTTTTCAAATCAAAAGTAAATAGCTCATTCCTACAAAGTCGGAGTAATTACACTACATTTATCATCAAAGAAATATGTGACCTACTCACCTCCCAGAGATTGCGGTCTACATTATTTGGTACTCGTCCGTAACCATGGCGACCATTACTGCTCCCTGTCCCATATGATTTGGATGATGGGGAAGGACTTGACCTCTTGTGGTTAAACCAGGAATGACCTTTCCCCTGTTTGACCTGTTCATGGTTATCCTGCTTTTTCTTCTTCTTCCTTGTCAAACGAGGAGATGGAGATTTCTGCTTGGTTCCATTTTTGTTTTGGGATGAAGGTGAAAGAAAGGTTTGCCAGAAATCCATTGAGGCAAACATCTTTGCATTGTATGGATAGCTTCTTCAGAATGAGAATCAGATCACCCGCTGTTAATGATGTATTGTCCTAGCTTTGTAGAATCAATGTCGAGATCTGAAAGTACAAAATAGAGAAAAGATGAACATGAAAGAACAGAAAAATAACAATAAACTTATGACTAAACAAGACAACCGAGTCTCCTGGCACCTGCAACCCTCAGGAAACGTACATGAAGATGAGGCTGAAACCTACAAAACAATATTTCTGGTTGCATGAGATACCACATTATGCGCAGTTGAGTACATATAGAAACTGCACATTATAAATTTCCAATAAACCAAAAATTGTAATGCCTTCTTCATAATCATATTTAATACAATCTAGGCCTAAAGATACAGCAATAACAAGCTCAACTAGAATTTTAATTCGTCATGGGGACGAATTAGGTGGTCTGTCTTTCAGTACACGTTCTTAATGAACGGAGCCACGCGGTGCGCATCATAGCGCATGAAGTAGCAATGAAACGCCTGTAAATTGCCTGAAATCCACCTACCCTCCTCATGAGAAGCAGCAGTAATAACTGACTGATTAGTCTACATATGTTACACGGAGTTTTGTGAGAAGATTTACCACTGTATTACCAGCTAATTTGCATTTTTTGAGGTGTCAATATGCCCGGAAGAAAACCTCCAAAGGAACGGCCCGTTGCCGCCGGCCAAGCTGGAGCCATTCGCTCGGTATGACAGCCATCCAACCGCTGACCCACCTTAGCAGCGATTCCGACAACGACGAGCCAACTTTGCGGGATATTCAGAAGAGCATTTACCAACACTCTACAGCCTTACTTAATGGTAAGCTTGACTCAATTTTCTCAAGAATTTGCTACATTCACGTTAAGTTAGCCGATTTTGGAGAAGTCTGTGTCTATGAATTCAGAATAAACTAATCGAAATCGGAACAAAAAAAGATTCCCGACATAGAATCCAAGATGGCCGCCGAAATCGCCAGCCTCCACTCCAAGTTGACGCTATGGAATTTCACGGTCGCCGTTTGATCTTCTCATTCTATGGACAGTAAAAGGAACGTAAACACAACGAAGACGTCTTGCAGTCTCTTCAACACACCTTGTCTCACTCTGCAATCCATGATGCAGCAACAACAGCGAGTCAGCCTCCAGCCCCGCGTTGCTAACTTGCTAATTTGTGTATTATGAAAGACAGGAATAGAAATCCGTCAGCCTTCGAGGAACGCCATGCCAACCGCATGCAGAGTGACAACGCTGATGCTTCTTGCACACCAGAGCGCCCAGACTCCGCGGGATATTAAACAGTCCAGCACTTGACTTGGCCAACGCTGCCCTCAAAGCACGAGAAGCTCGCCTTGCCCGGGTGCTTACAACCTACACGTATAAGGAGAAGAAGACGTTCTACAAAATACTCTGTGGTCTGGCGCACTAATGTTACAACCCCAACTGGAAGGAAAAAGCGAACACACACTGGAAACCGTCCACGACGATTAGTTTGTATTTCTTTATGACAAGTGGTTGCCACGTTTCTGTTATAATCTCTTCGTCATTTTAAGTCGAACACTACCCATTTGTGATTGAATGGCAGAATTAGCCATCTTTTTGTCACTTCGGCTATTTAAATACTTAATCACGAGCTTTTTGCTCTATCTTAAAAAAGTCCACAAAAATCGATTATTTCTATCTAGAGGAGTCTATCAAACTGTTTGTGTAAAGTATGCATGCACATCTCTACACCAATTACGGCTTTAATTTTATGATGGTCAATATAACAATACATACTGGGCAAGTGATTAGCCTAAGGATACTGATGTGATCACTCATTATTTGTCACTTGTCACCAAAAACCCTGCTAGTTTTGTTTCCTGCATGAGCTTGGCTGACTTCTTAGTTTAATTACTTGATATCTCAAACTCAAAACACAAAATAAACTATTAACTCTCAATAAGTCGGGATCTAGTTTGTACCTTGTTTTTATATCCACTGAGATTTCATGTTTAATGATTGCTATAACAATTATTTGTAGATTTTGAAGCTTTAATGCAGAAGCTTGTTGCATCAAATGTTCAGGATTTAAAGACTTACAAGTCAAGATGGCCATGTTGCACATATATGAAGTTTCATCTTCGCCTTCGATTTGCCTGAAACTTCAGCGATACCCTGAATCTAGGATTGTGTACTCAGTGATTGTGCTTTCAACATTTCAGAGGTAATGATCCAAACATATTCTTTACACTGTCCTAAAACTGTCTGCGTTGTGGCTTAAATTTTATCACACTTGAAATTGCTCATATTGCCTCATAATTACTGATAACAGTGTGAATCTTGATTGTGTAAAGCTTTTAGCCAAGTTGTCGGCTAATCTTCATTTTTTGCCCACTCTTTACTGAAGGAATGCCTACATGTTTTCAAGCCCGAAAGCTTTGTGATAGTTCAATTTGATTATTGATATATCAAACTTAAAGAATATATCTCCCGGTGAGTTGTTGATCTAGTTATGTCAGGCCCTACCTCTTTAGCATCCACTGATTTTCATGTTAGTTAGCACAAACAATATTATTTAGCATCTTGAATTTTCAATTTTGAAGCTTTCAAGCAGAGCTGTGTTGCTCATCTGTTTAATTTTTATTCGGATCATCGAACTTGAACGATATCGACGGTACCACTCTCAAGGGGTTATAGAAAACTCGATCTTATGTACAATATCATAATTCCAGAACCGAAATGACAAGTTCTATCTGCTAAAATGAAAGTACATGAAACAATCTCTAGTTATTGTTCTATGCGAACCTTCCATGAAAACCTTAATGAATGCGTACCTATATATTAGTACACAGAGGTTTAAAATCAACCCTTCAGATTTTGCATACTCGAGTCAAGTGTTTCTCTTCAACATTTGCACGAGGTAATAATCAAAATATTCTTTTTAAACGTCCTAACTGCCTTTAGTTGTGGCTTAAAATACTGTCATCATGAAAACTATCATTTGATCATATTTATGTCAACATGTAATTCTACGAGTATACCCTTGTTTCTAACAGCAGTGGCTTATTCATTTTGATCTTCAATTTGACGGAAACTTAGAATTACAATGTTCATGTAAAGTATCATTGTTGTTTTGATGAACGCCACGGTTAAATATTACTGTCTGTTCATATGAAAATCCTGAACTTATTACAAAGAAAATTTAACCAAAGTAATTTAGGTTTCATATACTGACACGTTTCCCTTTATAATTACTATGTTGGATGGGTAACTACTTGTACGTTATTTACACATTTTGCATGTGAATTCCTTATATGCAGCTAGAGGAGGGGGGGGGGCGGATGGCGTTGCGGCTTTTTTTTGCAGGTCGCTAAATAATCCATGGCCAATACGTTCACAAATGTGTGTCATTACTTATAGTCACTTTCTCTTATTTTTTGTTGTATTTCTTTGCAGTGTCGAATTTCATTAATCAAGATTTCTTGGCTTTTAGCTTGTATTTTCATATCCACAATTTATACGTACAACATTTAACTGGCGGTGTGTACAATTAATTTTGTCTCTTAGAGTGTTTTTTATTACAGAAGTAACGATTTTCATGTACATATACATGTAAAACGAAAAATTACAGACGGCAAAAACATTTCAAGTACGGCAAGTTATATAAGTCATGATTCCGGAGTCTGATTTGAAAAAACGTATGATATGTTTAAGAAAATTTCCTTGCCTACAACCTATCAAAATTTCAGAGAAAATGAAGCAGAAATGACGGAGGGAATGGTCATTTCAGAATTAGAAGGGCTTGCAGTTTTATGTTTCAACCAAAAGTGCTTCGTAATAGAGATTGCGTGCAAAATGAGCAAAAATGACATGCCTTTATATATTGCAATTTTTGACAACGATGCATTTGTTTAAATGAAAAATTGAGGTCACGTACCCGAAAGCGTATATCCTCAGCTACAACATGTTGAAATTTGGGCGAAAATCGACCTATATTTACAGAGTTGGAATCAAATTTGCATAAATTTTATGACGTCATTTTCAAAAAAATGAAATTTTAAGTTCTGACGCCATTTTGATGACGTCATAATGTTTTTTACTGGTTACGTTCCACATGAAATTTTTTCTATACTTTATACTGTACATGCTCATTGAAAGAAAATTGGAGGTTAATGGACTATTTTTCGAGCTAGAGCGAATTTTCAATAGGCATGTTTTTTCCCATATTTGGCCTAAAGTGAGAATGCGCGCGTGCGCGTGCTGCAAACTTTGATGGACGCTCATTCCTTCATTTGTAGTCGTAGAAAGCTGATCAAGGTATCAAATTACTCAGAATTATATTATCAATGCATATACATAAAAGAAACGGCGATTCTATGTTGCGTAATGGTGTTACGCGCGAAAACGCGCGCGCACGCATGTGCGCGCGGAATTTTTTGAAATGCTGAAAATGACCTGAAACGTATGGAAACTTGATACTAGGTGATTTCGAGCATTTTGAAATTTTGACGTACGCGTACGCGCACGTCATGACCTTTAGGTGACCTTTGATGGTATGCTAAGGTCAAGGGTCATGTGAAGTTTATGTGTACTAAATATAATTGATTTATGATCGTTAATGTTGAAGTTATGATTGTTAATGTGATTTTACAAAATGGCGTCTGGATGACGTCACGTGACCTTGATGACCTTGAAAAGTTTCGATGCACATCTTCATAGTGACATCCATTGATAACTTGAAAATGAAGGAAAACGAAGTGGAAGATTTTGAGATAGAGTGGACACAAAATATTGACTATAAAAATAAATAATAAACTAGAATTTTAATTCGTCATGGGGACGAATTAGGTGGTCTGTCTTTCAGTCTGATCAGCACATTAACGATAGGGAATATGTCAGCTACAACATACTCGAAACTGGGCGAAAACCGACCAGAAATAGGGCTGTTGCAGTATAGCTTCAGTACACGTTCATATAAATTATGTCAAATTTGCAATAGGGTTGTATTGATATTGATTGATATTGATTGATATTTATTTACATTGATAATATGATCAATGATAGAATAATAGAATCAAAGAAATACGTAAAAGATGGTATAGAAAAGATGAAACAAACAGGAAATGCACTGATGTGATATAATGCGCTCAGTACAAAGGAATAGTTATCCTCAATAGGGTTGTGTACATAAACTACTAAAAATTGCATTTTGACTAATATAAAAAGTAAAATTTATTTTTATTACATTA